>OU443152.1:4423495-5023495 GCA_911622165.2 Bombus sylvestris
GATGTATTTCCTTGGAACTGAAAAAGGAACGTGCATAATTTTGTCCTCCATCAACGCTCAAAATATTATCCATTCAATCTTAAAATACGCTGCTTTCCTACTATCGGTATGTAAAAGATTTCTCACTCACAGTATCCATCAATCCGTAATTTGTATAAATATTATTGCAGCTTCTCGCGTCACTTGAACTGTAATATAAACCAGTCTTTTATTTCCGTTACACCTCTGCATACCATCTGTCAGGAACAATACATCTTATTCGTTAATCTAATAACATGTAAACTTCTTCATTTGTTCTAAGATCGATCAATGGATAAGTGAAGAGAATATTGAAATCTGTGAAAATAAGTATCCAGTAATACGACTTCCGAACCGACATATTCATTGCAATGCTTGTCAAATTTCATAGTAATTTCCTATCCGTATTAAACATATTTCATATATGTTCATGTCTGTTATTTTGATTAGTTGTGCTACTTGCAGTAATACGCAATTCTGGATCATGCAGATTCAACAAAGATGCATTCAATTTACTTCATACCTCAAAAGGCTACTATCATCTTAATTCAAATGGGAAGACACAGAGCTGTGACAGTATTCAGCTTGCTCAACTTTGAACAAGGCATATTGATAAGCCAGAGTAACTCACGTACAACTTGGCGGTACAAGCGTTGGAAAAACTTTTCTGGACCTGAGGAAACACATTTGCACAGATAACGAACAAAAGGGATTAGAGCTCACCGAATAAGACTTGCTACAATTTGCTGTAGTTTGTCACAATAAGCCTACGTGTATCGCGCGTCAGACGATTTTGGAATTAGTTGATGCTTGGATGTTCAAGATAAGGAAGCACGAAGTGATCAGACGTTTATGTACAACGTGATCATGGTACGACTCATCGTCAGTCAGAAAACTTTACGCACTATTTTCTAAAAACAAAGACTTTTCCCCTTTATTTATCCCATACCAATCCTCTCTCGTCACTCCTTATCTCATACACAGACAGGCCAAACAATGTCGCCGATCACGGCCAACAGTCTGGACACATGTGCGGACCTCTTGCCTGCGACACAATTTTGTTATGTGTAGTATGCTGGACTGAAAAGGACTAATATGGCGAATTAGAGGATTGCAGAAAAATTGCAAACATTTTCCAAAATCTATTACTCTCATTTTATTTCTTCGAAAGTCTACAAAACTGTTAATTAACATTAAGCAAATATACAAAATCTTCACGTTCGGAATAATGGAGCGAATATTTGAAACGGTACTATGAAATCTATAAGTTAAAATGCATACATTGCATACATACACAAATAAACACGTGCATACGTTACACACATACACACATGCATACAAATTTTCTTCAAACTACAAGACAGACATTCAAAGTACATAATGTTTTATGTAAATCGCCATATTTTCGAAAGCAAAAAATACCGATTCAAACACTCTTCCAACATATTCCGAACGCTCGTCATTACTTATATTACTAAAAAAAAAAAAAAAAAAAGAAATAAAAAAAAGAAATTGTAAAGGGGAACGCATTGTTCCCGATACGATTTACAAACCAAACCAATGAACGGTGTTACAGACTAGAGAACATGGGGTCCCCAATGGTGCGGTACGCTTCAGCATCCTCGTGAACACCAACTCCCTCCGCCTGTCCCAATGCCATCTCAAACGGTCAAACTGCAAGTAAAAAATAACCAGATATTAATGCGATTTCTATTTCGGCAGCACCCGACGTATTGCACGGTGTTCCATAATCGCTTGAGATTCCATATAGTTGTTGTTGAAATCTCTACGCAATTTGGTAGATAAAAAGTTGCGAGGAAATCATCCTCTTGTCAAAGTAGTCACACACTCTTCTAGGTCTTCCAAACCTGATCGCTTGCATTTCTCCCATTACTTCAGCGTTGTAATGGTGCTTTTATTTCTGACAACTTAGACATGCAATTGTCAAAAACTGCTCAGTTCAGGACACAATTCAGGATCTTTCCAGGGATTTTTCTGCTGAGACATGTCTTCATCATCGCGGAGTTCATAATTTGTATAATTTGCCTCCTTCAATAATTGTTTACTAAGTCGCTGGCAATTACAAATCTCCATGTGTTTGCCTCGCGCGTAATTCACGTTCAGCTTTGACAAGAGTACACCTCAGCACTGTTTCAATCCGTAAATCGCGTCTGCGGTTTAGCTGACACTCTAATCGTTTACGGCGAATTCTACGAATCCATCTTACCAATCGTTTGGTACTACTTGGCTTGGCGTCAATATCTCGAACTCTCTTTTTAGACCTCGGCATGATGACGGCTTGGCAGTTTTCTTAATTTATTGAAATACAAATGTCCTCTTTTTTGAGGTTAACACAGTACCGATGATACGATATTCACGTTTTCTTACAGATTTCTCGAGTATTTCACTTAATTATTGAATAAGTAATAAGTATACCAACCCGTATTTCTCTTGCGTTTTGTTGTAATCCAAAATAGTACAGGTTCACAAAACTCCACACACAAAATATTTGAAACTATCGAGTAAAGCACGATGTTCACCGCTCCAAGGCTACACAGCAAATGCCTACACTGACCCTCTAATGGCGGCTATATATATACCCCCACCCTTGCCTTTCTGTAGCAGTCCTCCGCCCGAACATAAGAAAATAGTTCCTTATAAAATCTTACATTATTATAATTTATCAAAAATACTTTGTTAAATCCACTCAATTTTTTAAAGTATTTGCGACAATTTTAATGCAAAACTTTACACACTTTTTACATTATATTAAAATTGCGGTTAATTTCTAACCGATCGCGTGCGCCAGTTTGCACGACGTCATTTCCGGTGCGGATATTCTCTAATGGCGCCAAATCTCTTCACACATTATATAGGACGTGAATTAATGTTGATCTATTAGACAGAATGAAAATCTCTGATGTATCATTTATGATACATTTTAATTTTTGTTGAATTTTATCGGTATAATAAATATTAACAAACGGTCGATTCATTTTAATATCTTTATCTCTGCTTAAAAATAATATTTTTATCAATTCTACTACTAACTAATAATACTAATTACTAATAACTAGCGATACTACTAACAATTCTTAAATTTTATGATCAAAGTCAAGTTTCAGATATTTTTAAAACATACGGCAATCCTTAAAAATTTATTAGACATGTACAATCTACGGGCATTTTTTAACTATTAGAGTTGTAATATTAGTACTTCGATATTTTTACTTTCTTTATTAGTAACGTTATTATCATGTACTCACACAGCTTTTGTTTTCATGCAGCTTAAATCTTACGCTTCTTGATATTTAATATGTATGATTTTCTATGACCATCTTATTGATTGTTATCGTGGTCAGCAGTAAGAAACTGATGGTATATATAAGGACCTTCCTTCCTCATTTGCTTGCTTTGCTGAATTCTAAAAAATTGGTATCGCTAACCTTTACGGTGACATGATCCTGTTGGTTTGCAATTTTTTTTTTTTTTTTTTTTTTTTTTTTTTTTTTTCTTTACATGTATGCATATTGTGCTGAATTAAATGTTCGTGAGCCGCACAAAGTATATTTATGTGTCTGCCGCCAATACGTCTTACTGCATCTTTGCAAAATCCTGCATTTATAACCTCTTTTCAACCCCACGAAGTCTTACGTCGGTAGCCTCCTATTTGTCCTACAAAGTCCCGCGTCGGTAGTCTCCTCGTGGTCCTACAAAATCCTACCTTGGTAGCCTCCTCTGAATAGCACGAACTCACGTATTGGTAACTCCCTTCTCCGGATAGCAGGTAATAAATAACAGCAACGCCCATTTCCCTCACTTTCTGAACGAGGGTTGTCCCCGACGAATCCGATGATCTCGTGCCCTGAGACGCACCCCATCACAGTCTTCCTCTGCAGCGTCACGGTGACGGAGAGACACACTCTCGTGTGATCTCGTCCGCGAGTAAAACAACGTCTTTACGATCAGTGGATATTTCACGTTTTAGCAAAGAGCCCGACTTAGACTTTGGAGGGAGGTGTATTCCTTGTCCCGTTGAACGCGGATTCGTCGTTGAACTTGGGATCATTGTCATTAGTATCTCGAGTATCTGGCTACCTACCACGGTTACTTGTCAAATTCTGTAATCATCATATTTGTACTAGTAGATATCTTCTCTATTACGTAACAACGATGGCTGATTCCAGAGACATATTCATTACACGCCCCTAACACTAATCATAATGTTAACCCGACATAGAGAGTTATCTCTCGTATCGCCCAAGTCATGGATAATCTTTAAAAGTTGCACTCTAATACCGATCCTTTACCATATGCCAAATTGATCTTGCTATTCATGAATGATATTTCGTAAAAAAAAAAAAGAAAAAAAGAAAAAAAGAATCCAACTTTTGCATAATTTTGGCGATAAATGTTACAATTTTCTGTTTGCCATGAAAGAAATCATGTCGAATTTTATGCTTTTTGCTACAAAAATATTTACATTTTACTAACGGTAAGTATATAGCAAGTATATTCCGGAAATGTACATCTGAAGCATATTATAAAAATCTGAAATTAAAAAATGAATTACCGATTCATTCTTTTTTCTTTCTAACGCAAGAAATATATTGTTAAACGATTCTTCTTACTTTAAATCTGTTGTATATCTTCATATTCAAAATCTTCAATTGTTGCAACGCATAGATGATCGTCATTAAGTTAGTTAATTTCAAATCTGTTTCCAAGTCATTTCATCGCTCATATTAAAATAATTGTATTCTTCTTCGTTAGAAAATACAGAAAGAGCTATTCATCCAATAGCGCATGGAATTGCATACAACCAAGACATCAAATTAGACGAAATAGTGAAGATTACAACATACCATAGTTGTTTTACTTCATGTTTCGATGTTCATACAAATGAACTTGTAATCAGATTCTTTCTATAAGATTTAGTGTGTTCAAAAAAAAAAAAAAAAAAAAAAAAAAAGAATGAAGCATGATATAAGGACTCGCATTCATATATAGTTTCAATAAACCAATTCCGTTGGCACCGAGATTACTTTGAAATACGACAGTTCTAAATAGTCTAATTGTCATACACGCATAAATTTCCACAATATACAGATTTGTTGACCGTTCAATCGAAAACGATACATACTGAATCATTTTCTCATTTATCTATCCATGGAAAACGTTGATCGAAATGTTGATGAAGGTAAAATAGTAATTCATTTTGTCCTTCCATTTGGAAAGTGCTTTTCTGGATCGTTTGATATTACTTTCTGAAATATATTCATAATTTCCATAATTCAAAAAACACTTACTAATCGTTTTTTTCACATTCACGCGTAATTTGCCCTTCGACCTGAATACCCTTACTTTATAAAAAAATATATGTTTTGCTTATATTTACAACCATTATTCTATATATTTGGAATATTTTTGCATCAATAGTTTGCATGCAAATGCAACTGCGTGCGAATTTTATGTGCGTAATGAATCCGTCAAATAATTATATTAAATTTGCAATTTTGAGCCTGAAAAACATTCGACTTCAATGATTATACTTTGATTTTTATCTGCCGGAAAACTGATGGAACAAAAATTTGTTGCGTCTATCATGTACTTACGTAATTAAAACGTAAGACAAAACTTTTATAAATATAAAAATTTTCATAAAAATTTTGACGCAACGCATTTGAACATTTTATGACGCATTGTATTAATATCACATTGTTCCTCTTTTTTTTGTGAATATAATAAAAGCAATGACATTTAAACGATACATACATGTTTAGATGCCTCCCACAATATGGCTTTCCCATGGAGCAGGAGGCTTGTTATAAAATTCACGTCGTAAATGTAATTTCCTTCAACTTCCTAAAGCAAAAATTATAAGCGTCGACCCAGAAATGACCAACATACAGCAGAAACACTTAAATAATACAAATTTCATATTTGGGTATTACATATTTCTAAGAATTTAACACTACCATGCTCGTTACCATGCTTCAAATGACTTTATATTGGAATTATTTGTATGGTACGCCCATTTCCTTATCACCCTTTATTTTCCTTTTGCTTCCGTAGAGGAGTGACAAGACCATTTGTATCCTCCCTGTCTTTGTCCATTATACATCCTACACATTTTCACAAATAACAAAAAATAGCAAGGACAAATATAGCTTCAACGTATACAGTCATCACAATGAAATGTGAATCATCTCTTGCAGATCTAAAATATTAAACGCGAAACGATCATCTTAATTTAGGATAGATTATAACAGACACACAATCTGCCGCTAGTTTCTTCCTTTCTTAGCAATGATCCGTTCCATTGTCAAACAAGTACTTCCTTCGGTAGCTGGATGAATTGCAGATTTATATTGTATTATGCTTATCATTATACCGCAAGTACTTTGAGTTACTGAAATTGCAGAACCATTTCCTCTTATTGAATGCAAAACATACAGCACGAACACGTTTTCCATTATCAAAATATCACACACAAACGTCTCATCCATTGTATCAAAGTGATAAGAGACAGACGCAGCACCAGTCCTGTAGTAGCTCATAATACAACAAGTCGCACCAATTTCTCGATTTTCCCCAATTTATATTCAATGTTCGTAATAATCATCCTTCATATAGAATAGTTACCTTTATCCAAAGCATACCACCTCTCTCTCCCTCTCTTTAAATATATGACCTTTCTCATCTTAATCAATGTCTCCCAAAAACGAATTTAGTAGAAAGTATACGACGACATCTATAACTATTCAGTTAGAAACTGCCTGTAGTTGTTTAGCTGTACACGACGAGTACAATTATTTCGGGTACTCCTGCGGTACAAAACAGACACCCAAACGGGTTCATATTTCAACAGAAAAACATTTAAAAAAATAGTTATAAATGCATGATACTTAATACCGCACTTGGCATCACGCATAAGTAAAAATAAATTTCTTCAAACAAATTTCAAGTTAAATCTTTAGCTTGTGTAATTATATCAAACTTGTTCGATTAACAACGTGCTATTTACGTCATGTTTTGACAACTGACTCATCGATGATGTATTTCCTTGGAACTGAAAAAGGAACGTGCATAATTTTGTCCTCCATCAACGCTCAAAATATTATCCATTCAATCTTAAAATACGCTGCTTTCCTACTATCGGTATGTAAAAGATTTCTCACTCACAGTATCCATCAATCCGTAATTTGTATAAATATTATTGCAGCTTCTCGCGTCACTTGAACTGTAATATAAACCAGTCTTTTATTTCCGTTACACCTCTGCATACCATCTGTCAGGAACAATACATCTTATTCGTTAATCTAATAACATGTAAACTTCTTCATTTGTTCTAAGATCGATCAATGGATAAGTGAAGAGAATATTGAAATCTGTGAAAATAAGTATCCAGTAATACGACTTCCGAACCGACATATTCATTGCAATGCTTGTCAAATTTCATAGTAATTTCCTATCCGTATTAAACATATTTCATATATGTTCATGTCTGTTATTTTGATTAGTTGTGCTACTTGCAGTAATACGCAATTCTGGATCATGCAGATTCAACAAAGATGCATTCAATTTACTTCATACCTCAAAAGGCTACTATCATCTTAATTCAAATGGGAAGACACAGAGCTGTGACAGTATTCAGCTTGCTCAACTTTGAACAAGGCATATTGATAAGCCAGAGTAACTCACGTACAACTTGGCGGTACAAGCGTTGGAAAAACTTTTCTGGACCTGAGGAAACACATTTGCACAGATAACGAACAAAAGGGATTAGAGCTCACCGAATAAGACTTGCTACAATTTGCTGTAGTTTGTCACAATAAGCCTACGTGTATCGCGCGTCAGACGATTTTGGAATTAGTTGATGCTTGGATGTTCAAGATAAGGAAGCACGAAGTGATCAGACGTTTATGTACAACGTGATCATGGTACGACTCATCGTCAGTCAGAAAACTTTACGCACTATTTTCTAAAAACAAAGACTTTTCCCCTTTATTTATCCCATACCAATCCTCTCTCGTCACTCCTTATCTCATACACAGACAGGCCAAACAATGTCGCCGATCACGGCCAACAGTCTGGACACATGTGCGGACCTCTTGCCTGCGACACAATTTTGTTATGTGTAGTATGCTGGACTGAAAAGGACTAATATGGCGAATTAGAGGATTGCAGAAAAATTGCAAACATTTTCCAAAATCTATTACTCTCATTTTATTTCTTCGAAAGTCTACAAAACTGTTAATTAACATTAAGCAAATATACAAAATCTTCACGTTCGGAATAATGGAGCGAATATTTGAAACGGTACTATGAAATCTATAAGTTAAAATGCATACATTGCATACATACACAAATAAACACGTGCATACGTTACACACATACACACATGCATACAAATTTTCTTCAAACTACAAGACAGACATTCAAAGTACATAATGTTTTATGTAAATCGCCATATTTTCGAAAGCAAAAAATACCGATTCAAACACTCTTCCAACATATTCCGAACGCTCGTCATTACTTATATTACTAAAAAAAAAAAAAAAAAAAGAAATAAAAAAAAGAAATTGTAAAGGGGAACGCATTGTTCCCGATACGATTTACAAACCAAACCAATGAACGGTGTTACAGACTAGAGAACATGGGGTCCCCAATGGTGCGGTACGCTTCAGCATCCTCGTGAACACCAACTCCCTCCGCCTGTCCCAATGCCATCTCAAACGGTCAAACTGCAAGTAAAAAATAACCAGATATTAATGCGATTTCTATTTCGGCAGCACCGACGTATTGCACGGTGTTCCATAATCGCTTGAGATTCCATATAGTTGTTGTTGAAATCTCTACGCATTTGGTAGATAAAAAGTTGCGAGAAATCATCCTCTTGTCAAAGTAGTCACACACTCTTCTAGGTCTTCCAAACCTGATCGCTTGCATTTCTCCCATTACTTCAGCGTTGTAATGGTGCTTTTATTTCTGACAACTTAGACATGCAATTGTCAAAACTGCTCAGTTCAGGACACAATTCAGGATCTTTCCAGGGATTTTTCTGCTGAGACATGTCTTCATCATCGCGGAGTTCATAATTTGTATAATTTGCCTCCTTCAATAATTGTTTACTAAGTCGCTGGCAATTACAAATCTCCATGTGTTTGCCTCGCGCGTAATTCACGTTCAGCTTTGACAAGAGTACACCTCAGCACTGTTTCAATCCGTAAATCGCGTCTGCGGTTTAGCTGACACTCTAATCGTTTACGGCGAATTCTACGAATCCATCTTACCAATCGTTTGGTACTACTTGGCTTGGCGTCAATATCTCGAACTCTCTTTTTAGACCTCGGCATGATGACGGCTTGGCAGTTTTCTTAATTTATTGAAATACAAATGTCCTCTTTTTTGAGGTTAACACAGTACCGATGATACGATATTCACGTTTTCTTACAGATTTCTCGAGTATTTCACTTAATTATTGAATAAGTAATAAGTATACCAACCCGTATTTCTCTTGCGTTTTGTTGTAATCCAAAATAGTACAGGTTCACAAAACTCCACACACAAAATATTTGAAACTATCGAGTAAAGCACGATGTTCACCGCTCCAAGGCTACACAGCAAATGCCTACACTGACCCTCTAATGGCGGCTATATATATACCCCCACCCTTGCCTTTCTGTAGCAGTCCTCCGCCCGAACATAAGAAAATAGTTCCTTATAAAATCTTACATTATTATAATTTATCAAAAATACTTTGTTAAATCCACTCAATTTTTTAAAGTATTTGCGACAATTTTAATGCAAAACTTTACACACTTTTTACATTATATTAAAATTGCGGTTAATTTCTAACCGATCGCGTGCGCCAGTTTGCACGACGTCATTTCCGGTGCGGATATTCTCTAATGGCGCCAAATCTCTTCACACATTATATAGGACGTGAATTAATGTTGATCTATTAGACAGAATGAAAATCTCTGATGTATCATTTATGATACATTTTAATTTTTGTTGAATTTTATCGGTATAATAAATATTAACAAACGGTCGATTCATTTTAATATCTTTATCTCTGCTTAAAAATAATATTTTTATCAATTCTACTACTAACTAATAATACTAATTACTAATAACTAGCGATACTACTAACAATTCTTAAATTTTATGATCAAAGTCAAGTTTCAGATATTTTTAAAACATACGGCAATCCTTAAAAATTTATTAGACATGTACAATCTACGGGCATTTTTTAACTATTAGAGTTGTAATATTAGTACTTCGATATTTTTACTTTCTTTATTAGTAACGTTATTATCATGTACTCACACAGCTTTTGTTTTCATGCAGCTTAAATCTTACGCTTCTTGATATTTAATATGTATGATTTTCTATGACCATCTTATTGATTGTTATCGTGGTCAGCAGTAAGAAACTGATGGTATATATAAGGACCTTCCTTCCTCATTTGCTTGCTTTGCTGAATTCTAAAAAATTGGTATCGCTAACCTTTACGGTGACATGATCCTGTTGGTTTGCAATTTTTTTTTTTTTTTTTTTTTTTTTTTTTTTTTTTTCTTTACATGTATGCATATTGTGCTGAATTAAATGTTCGTGAGCCGCACAAAGTATATTTATGTGTCTGCCGCCAATACGTCTTACTGCATCTTTGCAAAATCCTGCATTTATAACCTCTTTTCAACCCCACGAAGTCTTACGTCGGTAGCCTCCTATTTGTCCTACAAAGTCCCGCGTCGGTAGTCTCCTCGTGGTCCTACAAAATCCTACCTTGGTAGCCTCCTCTGAATAGCACGAACTCACGTATTGGTAACTCCCTTCTCCGGATAGCAGGTAATAAATAACAGCAACGCCCATTTCCCTCACTTTCTGAACGAGGGTTGTCCCCGACGAATCCGATGATCTCGTGCCCTGAGACGCACCCCATCACAGTCTTCCTCTGCAGCGTCACGGTGACGGAGAGACACACTCTCGTGTGATCTCGTCCGCGAGTAAAACAACGTCTTTACGATCAGTGGATATTTCACGTTTTAGCAAAGAGCCCGACTTAGACTTTGGAGGGAGGTGTATTCCTTGTCCCGTTGAACGCGGATTCGTCGTTGAACTTGGGATCATTGTCATTAGTATCTCGAGTATCTGGCTACCTACCACGGTTACTTGTCAAATTCTGTAATCATCATATTTGTACTAGTAGATATCTTCTCTATTACGTAACAACGATGGCTGATTCCAGAGACATATTCATTACACGCCCCTAACACTAATCATAATGTTAACCCGACATAGAGAGTTATCTCTCGTATCGCCCAAGTCATGGATAATCTTTAAAAGTTGCACTCTAATACCGATCCTTTACCATATGCCAAATTGATCTTGCTATTCATGAATGATATTTCGTAAAAAAAAAAAAGAAAAAAAGAAAAAAAGAATCCAACTTTTGCATAATTTTGGCGATAAATGTTACAATTTTCTGTTTGCCATGAAAGAAATCATGTCGAATTTTATGCTTTTTGCTACAAAAATATTTACATTTTACTAACGGTAAGTATATAGCAAGTATATTCCGGAAATGTACATCTGAAGCATATTATAAAAATCTGAAATTAAAAAATGAATTACCGATTCATTCTTTTTTCTTTCTAACGCAAGAAATATATTGTTAAACGATTCTTCTTACTTTAAATCTGTTGTATATCTTCATATTCAAAATCTTCAATTGTTGCAACGCATAGATGATCGTCATTAAGTTAGTTAATTTCAAATCTGTTTCCAAGTCATTTCATCGCTCATATTAAAATAATTGTATTCTTCTTCGTTAGAAAATACAGAAAGAGCTATTCATCCAATAGCGCATGGAATTGCATACAACCAAGACATCAAATTAGACGAAATAGTGAAGATTACAACATACCATAGTTGTTTTACTTCATGTTTCGATGTTCATACAAATGAACTTGTAATCAGATTCTTTCTATAAGATTTAGTGTGTTCAAAAAAAAAAAAAAAAAAAAAAAAAAGAATGAAGCATGATATAAGGACTCGCATTCATATATAGTTTCAATAAACCAATTCCGTTGGCACCGAGATTACTTTGAAATACGACAGTTCTAAATAGTCTAATTGTCATACACGCATAAATTTCCACAATATACAGATTTGTTGACCGTTCAATCGAAAACGATACATACTGAATCATTTTCTCATTTATCTATCCATGGAAAACGTTGATCGAAATGTTGATGAAGGTAAAATAGTAATTCATTTTGTCCTTCCATTTGGAAAGTGCTTTTCTGGATCGTTTGATATTACTTTCTGAAATATATTCATAATTTCCATAATTCAAAAAACACTTACTAATCGTTTTTTTCACATTCACGCGTAATTTGCCCTTCGACCTGAATACCCTTACTTTATAAAAAAATATATGTTTTGCTTATATTTACAACCATTATTCTATATATTTGGAATATTTTTGCATCAATAGTTTGCATGCAAATGCAACTGCGTGCGAATTTTATGTGCGTAATGAATCCGTCAAATAATTATATTAAATTTGCAATTTTGAGCCTGAAAAACATTCGACTTCAATGATTATACTTTGATTTTTATCTGCCGGAAAACTGATGGAACAAAAATTTGTTGCGTCTATCATGTACTTACGTAATTAAAACGTAAGACAAAACTTTTATAAATATAAAAATTTTCATAAAAATTTTGACGCAACGCATTTGAACATTTTATGACGCATTGTATTAATATCACATTGTTCCTCTTTTTTTTGTGAATATAATAAAAGCAATGACATTTAAACGATACATACATGTTTAGATGCCTCCCACAATATGGCTTTCCCATGGAGCAGGAGGCTTGTTATAAAATTCACGTCGTAAATGTAATTTCCTTCAACTTCCTAAAGCAAAAATTATAAGCGTCGACCCAGAAATGACCAACATACAGCAGAAACACTTAAATAATACAAATTTCATATTTGGGTATTACATATTTCTAAGAATTTAACACTACCATGCTCGTTACCATGCTTCAAATGACTTTATATTGGAATTATTTGTATGGTACGCCCATTTCCTTATCACCCTTTATTTTCCTTTTGCTTCCGTAGAGGAGTGACAAGACCATTTGTATCCTCCCTGTCTTTGTCCATTATACATCCTACACATTTTCACAAATAACAAAAAATAGCAAGGACAAATATAGCTTCAACGTATACAGTCATCACAATGAAATGTGAATCATCTCTTGCAGATCTAAAATATTAAACGCGAAACGATCATCTTAATTTAGGATAGATTATAACAGACACACAATCTGCCGCTAGTTTCTTCCTTTCTTAGCAATGATCCGTTCCATTGTCAAACAAGTACTTCCTTCGGTAGCTGGATGAATTGCAGATTTATATTGTATTATGCTTATCATTATACCGCAAGTACTTTGAGTTACTGAAATTGCAGAACCATTTCCTCTTATTGAATGCAAAACATACAGCACGAACACGTTTTCCATTATCAAAATATCACACACAAACGTCTCATCCATTGTATCAAAGTGATAAGAGACAGACGCAGCACCAGTCCTGTAGTAGCTCATAATACAACAAGTCGCACCAATTTCTCGATTTTCCCCAATTTATATTCAATGTTCGTAATAATCATCCTTCATATAGAATAGTTACCTTTATCCAAAGCATACCACCTCTCTCTCCCTCTCTTTAAATATATGACCTTTCTCATCTTAATCAATGTCTCCCAAAAACGAATTTAGTAGAAAGTATACGACGACATCTATAACTATTCAGTTAGAAACTGCCTGTAGTTGTTTAGCTGTACACGACGAGTACAATTATTTCGGGTACTCCTGCGGTACAAAACAGACACCCAAACGGGTTCATATTTCAACAGAAAAACATTTAAAAAAATAGTTATAAATGCATGATACTTAATACCGCACTTGGCATCACGCATAAGTAAAAATAAATTTCTTCAAACAAATTTCAAGTTAAATCTTTAGCTTGTGTAATTATATCAAACTTGTTCGATTAACAACGTGCTATTTACGTCATGTTTTGACAACTGACTCATCGATGATGTATTTCCTTGGAACTGAAAAAGGAACGTGCATAATTTTGTCCTCCATCAACGCTCAAAATATTATCCATTCAATCTTAAAATACGCTGCTTTCCTACTATCGGTATGTAAAAGATTTCTCACTCACAGTATCCATCAATCCGTAATTTGTATAAATATTATTGCAGCTTCTCGCGTCACTTGAACTGTAATATAAACCAGTCTTTTATTTCCGTTACACCTCTGCATACCATCTGTCAGGAACAATACATCTTATTCGTTAATCTAATAACATGTAAACTTCTTCATTTGTTCTAAGATCGATCAATGGATAAGTGAAGAGAATATTGAAATCTGTGAAAATAAGTATCCAGTAATACGACTTCCGAACCGACATATTCATTGCAATGCTTGTCAAATTTCATAGTAATTTCCTATCCGTATTAAACATATTTCATATATGTTCATGTCTGTTATTTTGATTAGTTGTGCTACTTGCAGTAATACGCAATTCTGGATCATGCAGATTCAACAAAGATGCATTCAATTTACTTCATACCTCAAAAGGCTACTATCATCTTAATTCAAATGGGAAGACACAGAGCTGTGACAGTATTCAGCTTGCTCAACTTTGAACAAGGCATATTGATAAGCCAGAGTAACTCACGTACAACTTGGCGGTACAAGCGTTGGAAAAACTTTTCCGGACCTGAGGAAACACATTTGCACAGATAACGAACAAAAGGGATTAGAGCTCACCGAATAAGACTTGCTACAATTTGCTGTAGTTTGTCACAATAAGCCTACGTGTATCGCGCGTCAGACGATTTTGGAATTAGTTGATGCTTGGATGTTCAAGATAAGGAAGCACGAAGTGATCAGACGTTTATGTACAACGTGATCATGGTACGACTCATCGTCAGTCAGAAAACTTTACGCACTATTTTCTAAAAACAAAGACTTTTCCCCTTTATTTATCCCATACCAATCCTCTCTCGTCACTCCTTATCTCATACACAGACAGGCCAAACAATGTCGCCGATCACGGCCAACAGTCTGGACACATGTGCGGACCTCTTGCCTGCGACACAATTTTGTTATGTGTAGTATGCTGGACTGAAAAGGACTAATATGGCGAATTAGAGGATTGCAGAAAAATTGCAAACATTTTCCAAAATCTATTACTCTCATTTTATTTCTTCGAAAGTCTACAAAACTGTTAATTAACATTAAGCAAATATACAAAATCTTCACGTTCGGAATAATGGAGCGAATATTTGAAACGGTACTATGAAATCTATAAGTTAAAATGCATACATTGCATACATACACAAATAAACACGTGCATACGTTACACACATACACACATGCATACAAATTTTCTTCAAACTACAAGACAGACATTCAAAGTACATAATGTTTTATGTAAATCGCCATATTTTCGAAAGCAAAAAATACCGATTCAAACACTCTTCCAACATATTCCGAACGCTCGTCATTACTTATATTACTAAAAAAAAAAAAAAAAAAAGAAATAAAAAAAAGAAATTGTAAAGGGGAACGCATTGTTCCCGATACGATTTACAAACCAAACCAATGAACGGTGTTACAGACTAGAGAACATGGGGTCCCCAATGGTGCGGTACGCTTCAGCATCCTCGTGAACACCAACTCCCTCCGCCTGTCCCAATGCCATCTCAAACGGTCAAACTGCAAGTAAAAAATAACCAGATATTAATGCGATTTCTATTTCGGCAGCACCGACGTATTGCACGGTGTTCCATAATCGCTTGAGATTCCATATAGTTGTTGTTGAAATCTCTACGCATTTGGTAGATAAAAAGTTGCGAGAAATCATCCTCTTGTCAAAGTAGTCACACACTCTTCTAGGTCTTCCAAACCTGATCGCTTGCATTTCTCCCATTACTTCAGCGTTGTAATGGTGCTTTTATTTCTGACAACTTAGACATGCAATTGTCAAAACTGCTCAGTTCAGGACACAATTCAGGATCTTTCCAGGGATTTTTCTGCTGAGACATGTCTTCATCATCGCGGAGTTCATAATTTGTATAATTTGCCTCCTTCAATAATTGTTTACTAAGTCGCTGGCAATTACAAATCTCCATGTGTTTGCCTCGCGCGTAATTCACGTTCAGCTTTGACAAGAGTACACCTCAGCACTGTTTCAATCCGTAAATCGCGTCTGCGGTTTAGCTGACACTCTAATCGTTTACGGCGAATTCTACGAATCCATCTTACCAATCGTTTGGTACTACTTGGCTTGGCGTCAATATCTCGAACTCTCTTTTTAGACCTCGGCATGATGACGGCTTGGCAGTTTTCTTAATTTATTGAAATACAAATGTCCTCTTTTTTGAGGTTAACACAGTACCGATGATACGATATTCACGTTTTCTTACAGATTTCTCGAGTATTTCACTTAATTATTGAATAAGTAATAAGTATACCAACCCGTATTTCTCTTGCGTTTTGTTGTAATCCAAAATAGTACAGGTTCACAAAACTCCACACACAAAATATTTGAAACTATCGAGTAAAGCACGATGTTCACCGCTCCAAGGCTACACAGCAAATGCCTACACTGACCCTCTAATGGCGGCTATATATATACCCCCACCCTTGCCTTTCTGTAGCAGTCCTCCGCCCGAACATAAGAAAATAGTTCCTTATAAAATCTTACATTATTATAATTTATCAAAAATACTTTGTTAAATCCACTCAATTTTTTAAAGTATTTGCGACAATTTTAATGCAAAACTTTACACACTTTTTACATTATATTAAAATTGCGGTTAATTTCTAACCGATCGCGTGCGCCAGTTTGCACGACGTCATTTCCGGTGCGGATATTCTCTAATGGCGCCAAATCTCTTCACACATTATATAGGACGTGAATTAATGTTGATCTATTAGACAGAATGAAAATCTCTGATGTATCATTTATGATACATTTTAATTTTTGTTGAATTTTATCGGTATAATAAATATTAACAAACGGTCGATTCATTTTAATATCTTTATCTCTGCTTAAAAATAATATTTTTATCAATTCTACTACTAACTAATAATACTAATTACTAATAACTAGCGATACTACTAACAATTCTTAAATTTTATGATCAAAGTCAAGTTTCAGATATTTTTAAAACATACGGCAATCCTTAAAAATTTATTAGACATGTACAATCTACGGGCATTTTTTAACTATTAGAGTTGTAATATTAGTACTTCGATATTTTTACTTTCTTTATTAGTAACGTTATTATCATGTACTCACACAGCTTTTGTTTTCATGCAGCTTAAATCTTACGCTTCTTGATATTTAATATGTATGATTTTCTATGACCATCTTATTGATTGTTATCGTGGTCAGCAGTAAGAAACTGATGGTATATATAAGGACCTTCCTTCCTCATTTGCTTGCTTTGCTGAATTCTAAAAAATTGGTATCGCTAACCTTTACGGTGACATGATCCTGTTGGTTTGCAATTTTTTTTTTTTTTTTTTTTTTTTTTTTTTTTTTTCTTTACATGTATGCATATTGTGCTGAATTAAATGTTCGTGAGCCGCACAAAGTATATTTATGTGTCTGCCGCCAATACGTCTTACTGCATCTTTGCAAAATCCTGCATTTATAACCTCTTTTCAACCCCACGAAGTCTTACGTCGGTAGCCTCCTATTTGTCCTACAAAGTCCCGCGTCGGTAGTCTCCTCGTGGTCCTACAAAATCCTACCTTGGTAGCCTCCTCTGAATAGCACGAACTCACGTATTGGTAACTCCCTTCTCCGGATAGCAGGTAATAAATAACAGCAACGCCCATTTCCCTCACTTTCTGAACGAGGGTTGTCCCCGACGAATCCGATGATCTCGTGCCCTGAGACGCACCCCATCACAGTCTTCCTCTGCAGCGTCACGGTGACGGAGAGACACACTCTCGTGTGATCTCGTCCGCGAGTAAAACAACGTCTTTACGATCAGTGGATATTTCACGTTTTAGCAAAGAGCCCGACTTAGACTTTGGAGGGAGGTGTATTCCTTGTCCCGTTGAACGCGGATTCGTCGTTGAACTTGGGATCATTGTCATTAGTATCTCGAGTATCTGGCTACCTACCACGGTTACTTGTCAAATTCTGTAATCATCATATTTGTACTAGTAGATATCTTCTCTATTACGTAACAACGATGGCTGATTCCAGAGACATATTCATTACACGCCCCTAACACTAATCATAATGTTAACCCGACATAGAGAGTTATCTCTCGTATCGCCCAAGTCATGGATAATCTTTAAAAGTTGCACTCTAATACCGATCCTTTACCATATGCCAAATTGATCTTGCTATTCATGAATGATATTTCGTAAAAAAAAAAAAGAAAAAAAGAAAAAAAGAATCCAACTTTTGCATAATTTTGGCGATAAATGTTACAATTTTCTGTTTGCCATGAAAGAAATCATGTCGAATTTTATGCTTTTTGCTACAAAAATATTTACATTTTACTAACGGTAAGTATATAGCAAGTATATTCCGGAAATGTACATCTGAAGCATATTATAAAAATCTGAAATTAAAAAATGAATTACCGATTCATTCTTTTTTCTTTCTAACGCAAGAAATATATTGTTAAACGATTCTTCTTACTTTAAATCTGTTGTATATCTTCATATTCAAAATCTTCAATTGTTGCAACGCATAGATGATCGTCATTAAGTTAGTTAATTTCAAATCTGTTTCCAAGTCATTTCATCGCTCATATTAAAATAATTGTATTCTTCTTCGTTAGAAAATACAGAAAGAGCTATTCATCCAATAGCGCATGGAATTGCATACAACCAAGACATCAAATTAGACGAAATAGTGAAGATTACAACATACCATAGTTGTTTTACTTCATGTTTCGATGTTCATACAAATGAACTTGTAATCAGATTCTTTCTATAAGATTTAGTGTGTTCAAAAAAAAAAAAAAAAAAAAAAAAAAAGAATGAAGCATGATATAAGGACTCGCATTCATATATAGTTTCAATAAACCAATTCCGTTGGCACCGAGATTACTTTGAAATACGACAGTTCTAAATAGTCTAATTGTCATACACGCATAAATTTCCACAATATACAGATTTGTTGACCGTTCAATCGAAAACGATACATACTGAATCATTTTCTCATTTATCTATCCATGGAAAACGTTGATCGAAATGTTGATGAAGGTAAAATAGTAATTCATTTTGTCCTTCCATTTGGAAAGTGCTTTTCTGGATCGTTTGATATTACTTTCTGAAATATATTCATAATTTCCATAATTCAAAAAACACTTACTAATCGTTTTTTTCACATTCACGCGTAATTTGCCCTTCGACCTGAATACCCTTACTTTATAAAAAAATATATGTTTTGCTTATATTTACAACCATTATTCTATATATTTGGAATATTTTTGCATCAATAGTTTGCATGCAAATGCAACTGCGTGCGAATTTTATGTGCGTAATGAATCCGTCAAATAATTATATTAAATTTGCAATTTTGAGCCTGAAAAACATTCGACTTCAATGATTATACTTTGATTTTTATCTGCCGGAAAACTGATGGAACAAAAATTTGTTGCGTCTATCATGTACTTACGTAATTAAAACGTAAGACAAAACTTTTATAAATATAAAAATTTTCATAAAAATTTTGACGCAACGCATTTGAACATTTTATGACGCATTGTATTAATATCACATTGTTCCTCTTTTTTTTGTGAATATAATAAAAGCAATGACATTTAAACGATACATACATGTTTAGATGCCTCCCACAATATGGCTTTCCCATGGAGCAGGAGGCTTGTTATAAAATTCACGTCGTAAATGTAATTTCCTTCAACTTCCTAAAGCAAAAATTATAAGCGTCGACCCAGAAATGACCAACATACAGCAGAAACACTTAAATAATACAAATTTCATATTTGGGTATTACATATTTCTAAGAATTTAACACTACCATGCTCGTTACCATGCTTCAAATGACTTTATATTGGAATTATTTGTATGGTACGCCCATTTCCTTATCACCCTTTATTTTCCTTTTGCTTCCGTAGAGGAGTGACAAGACCATTTGTATCCTCCCTGTCTTTGTCCATTATACATCCTACACATTTTCACAAATAACAAAAAATAGCAAGGACAAATATAGCTTCAACGTATACAGTCATCACAATGAAATGTGAATCATCTCTTGCAGATCTAAAATATTAAACGCGAAACGATCATCTTAATTTAGGATAGATTATAACAGACACACAATCTGCCGCTAGTTTCTTCCTTTCTTAGCAATGATCCGTTCCATTGTCAAACAAGTACTTCCTTCGGTAGCTGGATGAATTGCAGATTTATATTGTATTATGCTTATCATTATACCGCAAGTACTTTGAGTTACTGAAATTGCAGAACCATTTCCTCTTATTGAATGCAAAACATACAGCACGAACACGTTTTCCATTATCAAAATATCACACACAAACGTCTCATCCATTGTATCAAAGTGATAAGAGACAGACGCAGCACCAGTCCTGTAGTAGCTCATAATACAACAAGTCGCACCAATTTCTCGATTTTCCCCAATTTATATTCAATGTTCGTAATAATCATCCTTCATATAGAATAGTTACCTTTATCCAAAGCATACCACCTCTCTCTCCCTCTCTTTAAATATATGACCTTTCTCATCTTAATCAATGTCTCCCAAAAACGAATTTAGTAGAAAGTATACGACGACATCTATAACTATTCAGTTAGAAACTGCCTGTAGTTGTTTAGCTGTACACGACGAGTACAATTATTTCGGGTACTCCTGCGGTACAAAACAGACACCCAAACGGGTTCATATTTCAACAGAAAAACATTTAAAAAAATAGTTATAAATGCATGATACTTAATACCGCACTTGGCATCACGCATAAGTAAAAATAAATTTCTTCAAACAAATTTCAAGTTAAATCTTTAGCTTGTGTAATTATATCAAACTTGTTCGATTAACAACGTGCTATTTACGTCATGTTTTGACAACTGACTCATCGATGATGTATTTCCTTGGAACTGAAAAAGGAACGTGCATAATTTTGTCCTCCATCAACGCTCAAAATATTATCCATTCAATCTTAAAATACGCTGCTTTCCTACTATCGGTATGTAAAAGATTTCTCACTCACAGTATCCATCAATCCGTAATTTGTATAAATATTATTGCAGCTTCTCGCGTCACTTGAACTGTAATATAAACCAGTCTTTTATTTCCGTTACACCTCTGCATACCATCTGTCAGGAACAATACATCTTATTCGTTAATCTAATAACATGTAAACTTCTTCATTTGTTCTAAGATCGATCAATGGATAAGTGAAGAGAATATTGAAATCTGTGAAAATAAGTATCCAGTAATACGACTTCCGAACCGACATATTCATTGCAATGCTTGTCAAATTTCATAGTAATTTCCTATCCGTATTAAACATATTTCATATATGTTCATGTCTGTTATTTTGATTAGTTGTGCTACTTGCAGTAATACGCAATTCTGGATCATGCAGATTCAACAAAGATGCATTCAATTTACTTCATACCTCAAAAGGCTACTATCATCTTAATTCAAATGGGAAGACACAGAGCTGTGACAGTATTCAGCTTGCTCAACTTTGAACAAGGCATATTGATAAGCCAGAGTAACTCACGTACAACTTGGCGGTACAAGCGTTGGAAAAACTTTTCCGGACCTGAGGAAACACATTTGCACAGATAACGAACAAAAGGGATTAGAGCTCACCGAATAAGACTTGCTACAATTTGCTGTAGTTTGTCACAATAAGCCTACGTGTATCGCGCGTCAGACGATTTTGGAATTAGTTGATGCTTGGATGTTCAAGATAAGGAAGCACGAAGTGATCAGACGTTTATGTACAACGTGATCATGGTACGACTCATCGTCAGTCAGAAAACTTTACGCACTATTTTCTAAAAACAAAGACTTTTCCCCTTTATTTATCCCATACCAATCCTCTCTCGTCACTCCTTATCTCATACACAGACAGGCCAAACAATGTCGCCGATCACGGCCAACAGTCTGGACACATGTGCGGACCTCTTGCCTGCGACACAATTTTGTTATGTGTAGTATGCTGGACTGAAAAGGACTAATATGGCGAATTAGAGGATTGCAGAAAAATTGCAAACATTTTCCAAAATCTATTACTCTCATTTTATTTCTTCGAAAGTCTACAAAACTGTTAATTAACATTAAGCAAATATACAAAATCTTCACGTTCGGAATAATGGAGCGAATATTTGAAACGGTACTATGAAATCTATAAGTTAAAATGCATACATTGCATACATACACAAATAAACACGTGCATACGTTACACACATACACACATGCATACAAATTTTCTTCAAACTACAAGACAGACATTCAAAGTACATAATGTTTTATGTAAATCGCCATATTTTCGAAAGCAAAAAATACCGATTCAAACACTCTTCCAACATATTCCGAACGCTCGTCATTACTTATATTACTAAAAAAAAAAAAAAAAAAAGAAATAAAAAAAAGAAATTGTAAAGGGGAACGCATTGTTCCCGATACGATTTACAAACCAAACCAATGAACGGTGTTACAGACTAGAGAACATGGGGTCCCCAATGGTGCGGTACGCTTCAGCATCCTCGTGAACACCAACTCCCTCCGCCTGTCCCAATGCCATCTCAAACGGTCAAACTGCAAGTAAAAAATAACCAGATATTAATGCGATTTCTATTTCGGCAGCACCGACGTATTGCACGGTGTTCCATAATCGCTTGAGATTCCATATAGTTGTTGTTGAAATCTCTACGCATTTGGTAGATAAAAAGTTGCGAGAAATCATCCTCTTGTCAAAGTAGTCACACACTCTTCTAGGTCTTCCAAACCTGATCGCTTGCATTTCTCCCATTACTTCAGCGTTGTAATGGTGCTTTTATTTCTGACAACTTAGACATGCAATTGTCAAAACTGCTCAGTTCAGGACACAATTCAGGATCTTTCCAGGGATTTTTCTGCTGAGACATGTCTTCATCATCGCGGAGTTCATAATTTGTATAATTTGCCTCCTTCAATAATTGTTTACTAAGTCGCTGGCAATTACAAATCTCCATGTGTTTGCCTCGCGCGTAATTCACGTTCAGCTTTGACAAGAGTACACCTCAGCACTGTTTCAATCCGTAAATCGCGTCTGCGGTTTAGCTGACACTCTAATCGTTTACGGCGAATTCTACGAATCCATCTTACCAATCGTTTGGTACTACTTGGCTTGGCGTCAATATCTCGAACTCTCTTTTTAGACCTCGGCATGATGACGGCTTGGCAGTTTTCTTAATTTATTGAAATACAAATGTCCTCTTTTTTGAGGTTAACACAGTACCGATGATACGATATTCACGTTTTCTTACAGATTTCTCGAGTATTTCACTTAATTATTGAATAAGTAATAAGTATACCAACCCGTATTTCTCTTGCGTTTTGTTGTAATCCAAAATAGTACAGGTTCACAAAACTCCACACACAAAATATTTGAAACTATCGAGTAAAGCACGATGTTCACCGCTCCAAGGCTACACAGCAAATGCCTACACTGACCCTCTAATGGCGGCTATATATATACCCCCACCCTTGCCTTTCTGTAGCAGTCCTCCGCCCGAACATAAGAAAATAGTTCCTTATAAAATCTTACATTATTATAATTTATCAAAAATACTTTGTTAAATCCACTCAATTTTTTAAAGTATTTGCGACAATTTTAATGCAAAACTTTACACACTTTTTACATTATATTAAAATTGCGGTTAATTTCTAACCGATCGCGTGCGCCAGTTTGCACGACGTCATTTCCGGTGCGGATATTCTCTAATGGCGCCAAATCTCTTCACACATTATATAGGACGTGAATTAATGTTGATCTATTAGACAGAATGAAAATCTCTGATGTATCATTTATGATACATTTTAATTTTTGTTGAATTTTATCGGTATAATAAATATTAACAAACGGTCGATTCATTTTAATATCTTTATCTCTGCTTAAAAATAATATTTTTATCAATTCTACTACTAACTAATAATACTAATTACTAATAACTAGCGATACTACTAACAATTCTTAAATTTTATGATCAAAGTCAAGTTTCAGATATTTTTAAAACATACGGCAATCCTTAAAAATTTATTAGACATGTACAATCTACGGGCATTTTTTAACTATTAGAGTTGTAATATTAGTACTTCGATATTTTTACTTTCTTTATTAGTAACGTTATTATCATGTACTCACACAGCTTTTGTTTTCATGCAGCTTAAATCTTACGCTTCTTGATATTTAATATGTATGATTTTCTATGACCATCTTATTGATTGTTATCGTGGTCAGCAGTAAGAAACTGATGGTATATATAAGGACCTTCCTTCCTCATTTGCTTGCTTTGCTGAATTCTAAAAAATTGGTATCGCTAACCTTTACGGTGACATGATCCTGTTGGTTTGCTATTTTTTTTTTTTTTTTTTTTTTTTTTTTTTTTTTTCTTTACATGTATGCATATTGTGCTGAATTAAATGTTCGTGAGCCGCACAAAGTATATTTATGTGTCTGCCGCCAATACGTCTTACTGCATCTTTGCAAAATCCTGCATTTATAACCTCTTTTCAACCCCACGAAGTCTTACGTCGGTAGCCTCCTATTTGTCCTACAAAGTCCCGCGTCGGTAGTCTCCTCGTGGTCCTACAAAATCCTACCTTGGTAGCCTCCTCTGAATAGCACGAACTCACGTATTGGTAACTCCCTTCTCCGGATAGCAGGTAATAAATAACAGCAACGCCCATTTCCCTCACTTTCTGAACGAGGGTTGTCCCCGACGAATCCGATGATCTCGTGCCCTGAGACGCACCCCATCACAGTCTTCCTCTGCAGCGTCACGGTGACGGAGAGACACACTCTCGTGTGATCTCGTCCGCGAGTAAAACAACGTCTTTACGATCAGTGGATATTTCACGTTTTAGCAAAGAGCCCGACTTAGACTTTGGAGGGAGGTGTATTCCTTGTCCCGTTGAACGCGGATTCGTCGTTGAACTTGGGATCATTGTCATTAGTATCTCGAGTATCTGGCTACCTACCACGGTTACTTGTCAAATTCTGTAATCATCATATTTGTACTAGTAGATATCTTCTCTATTACGTAACAACGATGGCTGATTCCAGAGACATATTCATTACACGCCCCTAACACTAATCATAATGTTAACCCGACATAGAGAGTTATCTCTCGTATCGCCCAAGTCATGGATAATCTTTAAAAGTTGCACTCTAATACCGATCCTTTACCATATGCCAAATTGATCTTGCTATTCATGAATGATATTTCGTAAAAAAAAAAAAGAAAAAAAGAAAAAAAGAATCCAACTTTTGCATAATTTTGGCGATAAATGTTACAATTTTCTGTTTGCCATGAAAGAAATCATGTCGAATTTTATGCTTTTTGCTACAAAAATATTTACATTTTACTAACGGTAAGTATATAGCAAGTATATTCCGGAAATGTACATCTGAAGCATATTATAAAAATCTGAAATTAAAAAATGAATTACCGATTCATTCTTTTTTCTTTCTAACGCAAGAAATATATTGTTAAACGATTCTTCTTACTTTAAATCTGTTGTATATCTTCATATTCAAAATCTTCAATTGTTGCAACGCATAGATGATCGTCATTAAGTTAGTTAATTTCAAATCTGTTTCCAAGTCATTTCATCGCTCATATTAAAATAATTGTATTCTTCTTCGTTAGAAAATACAGAAAGAGCTATTCATCCAATAGCGCATGGAATTGCATACAACCAAGACATCAAATTAGACGAAATAGTGAAGATTACAACATACCATAGTTGTTTTACTTCATGTTTCGATGTTCATACAAATGAACTTGTAATCAGATTCTTTCTATAAGATTTAGTGTGTTCAAAAAAAAAAAAAAAAAAAAAAAAAAAGAATGAAGCATGATATAAGGACTCGCATTCATATATAGTTTCAATAAACCAATTCCGTTGGCACCGAGATTACTTTGAAATACGACAGTTCTAAATAGTCTAATTGTCATACACGCATAAATTTCCACAATATACAGATTTGTTGACCGTTCAATCGAAAACGATACATACTGAATCATTTTCTCATTTATCTATCCATGGAAAACGTTGATCGAAATGTTGATGAAGGTAAAATAGTAATTCATTTTGTCCTTCCATTTGGAAAGTGCTTTTCTGGATCGTTTGATATTACTTTCTGAAATATATTCATAATTTCCATAATTCAAAAAACACTTACTAATCGTTTTTTTCACATTCACGCGTAATTTGCCCTTCGACCTGAATACCCTTACTTTATAAAAAAATATATGTTTTGCTTATATTTACAACCATTATTCTATATATTTGGAATATTTTTGCATCAATAGTTTGCATGCAAATGCAACTGCGTGCGAATTTTATGTGCGTAATGAATCCGTCAAATAATTATATTAAATTTGCAATTTTGAGCCTGAAAAACATTCGACTTCAATGATTATACTTTGATTTTTATCTGCCGGAAAACTGATGGAACAAAAATTTGTTGCGTCTATCATGTACTTACGTAATTAAAACGTAAGACAAAACTTTTATAAATATAAAAATTTTCATAAAAATTTTGACGCAACGCATTTGAACATTTTATGACGCATTGTATTAATATCACATTGTTCCTCTTTTTTTTGTGAATATAATAAAAGCAATGACATTTAAACGATACATACATGTTTAGATGCCTCCCACAATATGGCTTTCCCATGGAGCAGGAGGCTTGTTATAAAATTCACGTCGTAAATGTAATTTCCTTCAACTTCCTAAAGCAAAAATTATAAGCGTCGACCCAGAAATGACCAACATACAGCAGAAACACTTAAATAATACAAATTTCATATTTGGGTATTACATATTTCTAAGAATTTAACACTACCATGCTCGTTACCATGCTTCAAATGACTTTATATTGGAATTATTTGTATGGTACGCCCATTTCCTTATCACCCTTTATTTTCCTTTTGCTTCCGTAGAGGAGTGACAAGACCATTTGTATCCTCCCTGTCTTTGTCCATTATACATCCTACACATTTTCACAAATAACAAAAAATAGCAAGGACAAATATAGCTTCAACGTATACAGTCATCACAATGAAATGTGAATCATCTCTTGCAGATCTAAAATATTAAACGCGAAACGATCATCTTAATTTAGGATAGATTATAACAGACACACAATCTGCCGCTAGTTTCTTCCTTTCTTAGCAATGATCCGTTCCATTGTCAAACAAGTACTTCCTTCGGTAGCTGGATGAATTGCAGATTTATATTGTATTATGCTTATCATTATACCGCAAGTACTTTGAGTTACTGAAATTGCAGAACCATTTCCTCTTATTGAATGCAAAACATACAGCACGAACACGTTTTCCATTATCAAAATATCACACACAAACGTCTCATCCATTGTATCAAAGTGATAAGAGACAGACGCAGCACCAGTCCTGTAGTAGCTCATAATACAACAAGTCGCACCAATTTCTCGATTTTCCCCAATTTATATTCAATGTTCGTAATAATCATCCTTCATATAGAATAGTTACCTTTATCCAAAGCATACCACCTCTCTCTCCCTCTCTTTAAATATATGACCTTTCTCATCTTAATCAATGTCTCCCAAAAACGAATTTAGTAGAAAGTATACGACGACATCTATAACTATTCAGTTAGAAACTGCCTGTAGTTGTTTAGCTGTACACGACGAGTACAATTATTTCGGGTACTCCTGCGGTACAAAACAGACACCCAAACGGGTTCATATTTCAACAGAAAAACATTTAAAAAAATAGTTATAAATGCATGATACTTAATACCGCACTTGGCATCACGCATAAGTAAAAATAAATTTCTTCAAACAAATTTCAAGTTAAATCTTTAGCTTGTGTAATTATATCAAACTTGTTCGATTAACAACGTGCTATTTACGTCATGTTTTGACAACTGACTCATCGATGATGTATTTCCTTGGAACTGAAAAAGGAACGTGCATAATTTTGTCCTCCATCAACGCTCAAAATATTATCCATTCAATCTTAAAATACGCTGCTTTCCTACTATCGGTATGTAAAAGATTTCTCACTCACAGTATCCATCAATCCGTAATTTGTATAAATATTATTGCAGCTTCTCGCGTCACTTGAACTGTAATATAAACCAGTCTTTTATTTCCGTTACACCTCTGCATACCATCTGTCAGGAACAATACATCTTATTCGTTAATCTAATAACATGTAAACTTCTTCATTTGTTCTAAGATCGATCAATGGATAAGTGAAGAGAATATTGAAATCTGTGAAAATAAGTATCCAGTAATACGACTTCCGAACCGACATATTCATTGCAATGCTTGTCAAATTTCATAGTAATTTCCTATCCGTATTAAACATATTTCATATATGTTCATGTCTGTTATTTTGATTAGTTGTGCTACTTGCAGTAATACGCAATTCTGGATCATGCAGATTCAACAAAGATGCATTCAATTTACTTCATACCTCAAAAGGCTACTATCATCTTAATTCAAATGGGAAGACACAGAGCTGTGACAGTATTCAGCTTGCTCAACTTTGAACAAGGCATATTGATAAGCCAGAGTAACTCACGTACAACTTGGCGGTACAAGCGTTGGAAAAACTTTTCCGGACCTGAGGAAACACATTTGCACAGATAACGAACAAAAGGGATTAGAGCTCACCGAATAAGACTTGCTACAATTTGCTGTAGTTTGTCACAATAAGCCTACGTGTATCGCGCGTCAGACGATTTTGGAATTAGTTGATGCTTGGATGTTCAAGATAAGGAAGCACGAAGTGATCAGACGTTTATGTACAACGTGATCATGGTACGACTCATCGTCAGTCAGAAAACTTTACGCACTATTTTCTAAAAACAAAGACTTTTCCCCTTTATTTATCCCATACCAATCCTCTCTCGTCACTCCTTATCTCATACACAGACAGGCCAAACAATGTCGCCGATCACGGCCAACAGTCTGGACACATGTGCGGACCTCTTGCCTGCGACACAATTTTGTTATGTGTAGTATGCTGGACTGAAAAGGACTAATATGGCGAATTAGAGGATTGCAGAAAAATTGCAAACATTTTCCAAAATCTATTACTCTCATTTTATTTCTTCGAAAGTCTACAAAACTGTTAATTAACATTAAGCAAATATACAAAATCTTCACGTTCGGAATAATGGAGCGAATATTTGAAACGGTACTATGAAATCTATAAGTTAAAATGCATACATTGCATACATACACAAATAAACACGTGCATACGTTACACACATACACACATGCATACAAATTTTCTTCAAACTACAAGACAGACATTCAAAGTACATAATGTTTTATGTAAATCGCCATATTTTCGAAAGCAAAAAATACCGATTCAAACACTCTTCCAACATATTCCGAACGCTCGTCATTACTTATATTACTAAAAAAAAAAAAAAAAAAAGAAATAAAAAAAAGAAATTGTAAAGGGGAACGCATTGTTCCCGATACGATTTACAAACCAAACCAATGAACGGTGTTACAGACTAGAGAACATGGGGTCCCCAATGGTGCGGTACGCTTCAGCATCCTCGTGAACACCAACTCCCTCCGCCTGTCCCAATGCCATCTCAAACGGTCAAACTGCAAGTAAAAAATAACCAGATATTAATGCGATTTCTATTTCGGCAGCACCGACGTATTGCACGGTGTTCCATAATCGCTTGAGATTCCATATAGTTGTTGTTGAAATCTCTACGCATTTGGTAGATAAAAAGTTGCGAGAAATCATCCTCTTGTCAAAGTAGTCACACACTCTTCTAGGTCTTCCAAACCTGATCGCTTGCATTTCTCCCATTACTTCAGCGTTGTAATGGTGCTTTTATTTCTGACAACTTAGACATGCAATTGTCAAAACTGCTCAGTTCAGGACACAATTCAGGATCTTTCCAGGGATTTTTCTGCTGAGACATGTCTTCATCATCGCGGAGTTCATAATTTGTATAATTTGCCTCCTTCAATAATTGTTTACTAAGTCGCTGGCAATTACAAATCTCCATGTGTTTGCCTCGCGCGTAATTCACGTTCAGCTTTGACAAGAGTACACCTCAGCACTGTTTCAATCCGTAAATCGCGTCTGCGGTTTAGCTGACACTCTAATCGTTTACGGCGAATTCTACGAATCCATCTTACCAATCGTTTGGTACTACTTGGCTTGGCGTCAATATCTCGAACTCTCTTTTTAGACCTCGGCATGATGACGGCTTGGCAGTTTTCTTAATTTATTGAAATACAAATGTCCTCTTTTTTGAGGTTAACACAGTACCGATGATACGATATTCACGTTTTCTTACAGATTTCTCGAGTATTTCACTTAATTATTGAATAAGTAATAAGTATACCAACCCGTATTTCTCTTGCGTTTTGTTGTAATCCAAAATAGTACAGGTTCACAAAACTCCACACACAAAATATTTGAAACTATCGAGTAAAGCACGATGTTCACCGCTCCAAGGCTACACAGCAAATGCCTACACTGACCCTCTAATGGCGGCTATATATATACCCCCACCCTTGCCTTTCTGTAGCAGTCCTCCGCCCGAACATAAGAAAATAGTTCCTTATAAAATCTTACATTATTATAATTTATCAAAAATACTTTGTTAAATCCACTCAATTTTTTAAAGTATTTGCGACAATTTTAATGCAAAACTTTACACACTTTTTACATTATATTAAAATTGCGGTTAATTTCTAACCGATCGCGTGCGCCAGTTTGCACGACGTCATTTCCGGTGCGGATATTCTCTAATGGCGCCAAATCTCTTCACACATTATATAGGACGTGAATTAATGTTGATCTATTAGACAGAATGAAAATCTCTGATGTATCATTTATGATACATTTTAATTTTTGTTGAATTTTATCGGTATAATAAATATTAACAAACGGTCGATTCATTTTAATATCTTTATCTCTGCTTAAAAATAATATTTTTATCAATTCTACTACTAACTAATAATACTAATTACTAATAACTAGCGATACTACTAACAATTCTTAAATTTTATGATCAAAGTCAAGTTTCAGATATTTTTAAAACATACGGCAATCCTTAAAAATTTATTAGACATGTACAATCTACGGGCATTTTTTAACTATTAGAGTTGTAATATTAGTACTTCGATATTTTTACTTTCTTTATTAGTAACGTTATTATCATGTACTCACACAGCTTTTGTTTTCATGCAGCTTAAATCTTACGCTTCTTGATATTTAATATGTATGATTTTCTATGACCATCTTATTGATTGTTATCGTGGTCAGCAGTAAGAAACTGATGGTATATATAAGGACCTTCCTTCCTCATTTGCTTGCTTTGCTGAATTCTAAAAAATTGGTATCGCTAACCTTTACGGTGACATGATCCTGTTGGTTTGCAATTTTTTTTTTTTTTTTTTTTTTTTTTTTTTTTTTTCTTTACATGTATGCATATTGTGCTGAATTAAATGTTCGTGAGCCGCACAAAGTATATTTATGTGTCTGCCGCCAATACGTCTTACTGCATCTTTGCAAAATCCTGCATTTATAACCTCTTTTCAACCCCACGAAGTCTTACGTCGGTAGCCTCCTATTTGTCCTACAAAGTCCCGCGTCGGTAGTCTCCTCGTGGTCCTACAAAATCCTACCTTGGTAGCCTCCTCTGAATAGCACGAACTCACGTATTGGTAACTCCCTTCTCCGGATAGCAGGTAATAAATAACAGCAACGCCCATTTCCCTCACTTTCTGAACGAGGGTTGTCCCCGACGAATCCGATGATCTCGTGCCCTGAGACGCACCCCATCACAGTCTTCCTCTGCAGCGTCACGGTGACGGAGAGACACACTCTCGTGTGATCTCGTCCGCGAGTAAAACAACGTCTTTACGATCAGTGGATATTTCACGTTTTAGCAAAGAGCCCGACTTAGACTTTGGAGGGAGGTGTATTCCTTGTCCCGTTGAACGCGGATTCGTCGTTGAACTTGGGATCATTGTCATTAGTATCTCGAGTATCTGGCTACCTACCACGGTTACTTGTCAAATTCTGTAATCATCATATTTGTACTAGTAGATATCTTCTCTATTACGTAACAACGATGGCTGATTCCAGAGACATATTCATTACACGCCCCTAACACTAATCATAATGTTAACCCGACATAGAGAGTTATCTCTCGTATCGCCCAAGTCATGGATAATCTTTAAAAGTTGCACTCTAATACCGATCCTTTACCATATGCCAAATTGATCTTGCTATTCATGAATGATATTTCGTAAAAAAAAAAAAGAAAAAAAGAAAAAAAGAATCCAACTTTTGCATAATTTTGGCGATAAATGTTACAATTTTCTGTTTGCCATGAAAGAAATCATGTCGAATTTTATGCTTTTTGCTACAAAAATATTTACATTTTACTAACGGTAAGTATATAGCAAGTATATTCCGGAAATGTACATCTGAAGCATATTATAAAAATCTGAAATTAAAAAATGAATTACCGATTCATTCTTTTTTCTTTCTAACGCAAGAAATATATTGTTAAACGATTCTTCTTACTTTAAATCTGTTGTATATCTTCATATTCAAAATCTTCAATTGTTGCAACGCATAGATGATCGTCATTAAGTTAGTTAATTTCAAATCTGTTTCCAAGTCATTTCATCGCTCATATTAAAATAATTGTATTCTTCTTCGTTAGAAAATACAGAAAGAGCTATTCATCCAATAGCGCATGGAATTGCATACAACCAAGACATCAAATTAGACGAAATAGTGAAGATTACAACATACCATAGTTGTTTTACTTCATGTTTCGATGTTCATACAAATGAACTTGTAATCAGATTCTTTCTATAAAATTTAGTGTGTTCAAAAAAAAAAAAAAAAAAAAAAAAAAAGAATGAAGCATGATATAAGGACTCGCATTCATATATAGTTTCAATAAACCAATTCCGTTGGCACCGAGATTACTTTGAAATACGACAGTTCTAAATAGTCTAATTGTCATACACGCATAAATTTCCACAATATACAGATTTGTTGACCGTTCAATCGAAAACGATACATACTGAATCATTTTCTCATTTATCTATCCATGGAAAACGTTGATCGAAATGTTGATGAAGGTAAAATAGTAATTCATTTTGTCCTTCCATTTGGAAAGTGCTTTTCTGGATCGTTTGATATTACTTTCTGAAATATATTCATAATTTCCATAATTCAAAAAACACTTACTAATCGTTTTTTTCACATTCACGCGTAATTTGCCCTTCGACCTGAATACCCTTACTTTATAAAAAAATATATGTTTTGCTTATATTTACAACCATTATTCTATATATTTGGAATATTTTTGCATCAATAGTTTGCATGCAAATGCAACTGCGTGCGAATTTTATGTGCGTAATGAATCCGTCAAATAATTATATTAAATTTGCAATTTTGAGCCTGAAAAACATTCGACTTCAATGATTATACTTTGATTTTTATCTGCCGGAAAACTGATGGAACAAAAATTTGTTGCGTCTATCATGTACTTACGTAATTAAAACGTAAGACAAAACTTTTATAAATATAAAAATTTTCATAAAAATTTTGACGCAACGCATTTGAACATTTTATGACGCATTGTATTAATATCACATTGTTCCTCTTTTTTTTGTGAATATAATAAAAGCAATGACATTTAAACGATACATACATGTTTAGATGCCTCCCACAATATGGCTTTCCCATGGAGCAGGAGGCTTGTTATAAAATTCACGTCGTAAATGTAATTTCCTTCAACTTCCTAAAGCAAAAATTATAAGCGTCGACCCAGAAATGACCAACATACAGCAGAAACACTTAAATAATACAAATTTCATATTTGGGTATTACATATTTCTAAGAATTTAACACTACCATGCTCGTTACCATGCTTCAAATGACTTTATATTGGAATTATTTGTATGGTACGCCCATTTCCTTATCACCCTTTATTTTCCTTTTGCTTCCGTAGAGGAGTGACAAGACCATTTGTATCCTCCCTGTCTTTGTCCATTATACATCCTACACATTTTCACAAATAACAAAAAATAGCAAGGACAAATATAGCTTCAACGTATACAGTCATCACAATGAAATGTGAATCATCTCTTGCAGATCTAAAATATTAAACGCGAAACGATCATCTTAATTTAGGATAGATTATAACAGACACACAATCTGCCGCTAGTTTCTTCCTTTCTTAGCAATGATCCGTTCCATTGTCAAACAAGTACTTCCTTCGGTAGCTGGATGAATTGCAGATTTATATTGTATTATGCTTATCATTATACCGCAAGTACTTTGAGTTACTGAAATTGCAGAACCATTTCCTCTTATTGAATGCAAAACATACAGCACGAACACGTTTTCCATTATCAAAATATCACACACAAACGTCTCATCCATTGTATCAAAGTGATAAGAGACAGACGCAGCACCAGTCCTGTAGTAGCTCATAATACAACAAGTCGCACCAATTTCTCGATTTTCCCCAATTTATATTCAATGTTCGTAATAATCATCCTTCATATAGAATAGTTACCTTTATCCAAAGCATACCACCTCTCTCTCCCTCTCTTTAAATATATGACCTTTCTCATCTTAATCAATGTCTCCCAAAAACGAATTTAGTAGAAAGTATACGACGACATCTATAACTATTCAGTTAGAAACTGCCTGTAGTTGTTTAGCTGTACACGACGAGTACAATTATTTCGGGTACTCCTGCGGTACAAAACAGACACCCAAACGGGTTCATATTTCAACAGAAAAACATTTAAAAAAATAGTTATAAATGCATGATACTTAATACCGCACTTGGCATCACGCATAAGTAAAAATAAATTTCTTCAAACAAATTTCAAGTTAAATCTTTAGCTTGTGTAATTATATCAAACTTGTTCGATTAACAACGTGCTATTTACGTCATGTTTTGACAACTGACTCATCGATGATGTATTTCCTTGGAACTGAAAAAGGAACGTGCATAATTTTGTCCTCCATCAACGCTCAAAATATTATCCATTCAATCTTAAAATACGCTGCTTTCCTACTATCGGTATGTAAAAGATTTCTCACTCACAGTATCCATCAATCCGTAATTTGTATAAATATTATTGCAGCTTCTCGCGTCACTTGAACTGTAATATAAACCAGTCTTTTATTTCCGTTACACCTCTGCATACCATCTGTCAGGAACAATACATCTTATTCGTTAATCTAATAACATGTAAACTTCTTCATTTGTTCTAAGATCGATCAATGGATAAGTGAAGAGAATATTGAAATCTGTGAAAATAAGTATCCAGTAATACGACTTCCGAACCGACATATTCATTGCAATGCTTGTCAAATTTCATAGTAATTTCCTATCCGTATTAAACATATTTCATATATGTTCATGTCTGTTATTTTGATTAGTTGTGCTACTTGCAGTAATACGCAATTCTGGATCATGCAGATTCAACAAAGATGCATTCAATTTACTTCATACCTCAAAAGGCTACTATCATCTTAATTCAAATGGGAAGACACAGAGCTGTGACAGTATTCAGCTTGCTCAACTTTGAACAAGGCATATTGATAAGCCAGAGTAACTCACGTACAACTTGGCGGTACAAGCGTTGGAAAAACTTTTCCGGACCTGAGGAAACACATTTGCACAGATAACGAACAAAAGGGATTAGAGCTCACCGAATAAGACTTGCTACAATTTGCTGTAGTTTGTCACAATAAGCCTACGTGTATCGCGCGTCAGACGATTTTGGAATTAGTTGATGCTTGGATGTTCAAGATAAGGAAGCACGAAGTGATCAGACGTTTATGTACAACGTGATCATGGTACGACTCATCGTCAGTCAGAAAACTTTACGCACTATTTTCTAAAAACAAAGACTTTTCCCCTTTATTTATCCCATACCAATCCTCTCTCGTCACTCCTTATCTCATACACAGACAGGCCAAACAATGTCGCCGATCACGGCCAACAGTCTGGACACATGTGCGGACCTCTTGCCTGCGACACAATTTTGTTATGTGTAGTATGCTGGACTGAAAAGGACTAATATGGCGAATTAGAGGATTGCAGAAAAATTGCAAACATTTTCCAAAATCTATTACTCTCATTTTATTTCTTCGAAAGTCTACAAAACTGTTAATTAACATTAAGCAAATATACAAAATCTTCACGTTCGGAATAATGGAGCGAATATTTGAAACGGTACTATGAAATCTATAAGTTAAAATGCATACATTGCATACATACACAAATAAACACGTGCATACGTTACACACATACACACATGCATACAAATTTTCTTCAAACTACAAGACAGACATTCAAAGTACATAATGTTTTATGTAAATCGCCATATTTTCGAAAGCAAAAAATACCGATTCAAACACTCTTCCAACATATTCCGAACGCTCGTCATTACTTATATTACTAAAAAAAAAAAAAAAAAAAGAAATAAAAAAAAGAAATTGTAAAGGGGAACGCATTGTTCCCGATACGATTTACAAACCAAACCAATGAACGGTGTTACAGACTAGAGAACATGGGGTCCCCAATGGTGCGGTACGCTTCAGCATCCTCGTGAACACCAACTCCCTCCGCCTGTCCCAATGCCATCTCAAACGGTCAAACTGCAAGTAAAAAATAACCAGATATTAATGCGATTTCTATTTCGGCAGCACCGACGTATTGCACGGTGTTCCATAATCGCTTGAGATTCCATATAGTTGTTGTTGAAATCTCTACGCATTTGGTAGATAAAAAGTTGCGAGAAATCATCCTCTTGTCAAAGTAGTCACACACTCTTCTAGGTCTTCCAAACCTGATCGCTTGCATTTCTCCCATTACTTCAGCGTTGTAATGGTGCTTTTATTTCTGACAACTTAGACATGCAATTGTCAAAACTGCTCAGTTCAGGACACAATTCAGGATCTTTCCAGGGATTTTTCTGCTGAGACATGTCTTCATCATCGCGGAGTTCATAATTTGTATAATTTGCCTCCTTCAATAATTGTTTACTAAGTCGCTGGCAATTACAAATCTCCATGTGTTTGCCTCGCGCGTAATTCACGTTCAGCTTTGACAAGAGTACACCTCAGCACTGTTTCAATCCGTAAATCGCGTCTGCGGTTTAGCTGACACTCTAATCGTTTACGGCGAATTCTACGAATCCATCTTACCAATCGTTTGGTACTACTTGGCTTGGCGTCAATATCTCGAACTCTCTTTTTAGACCTCGGCATGATGACGGCTTGGCAGTTTTCTTAATTTATTGAAATACAAATGTCCTCTTTTTTGAGGTTAACACAGTACCGATGATACGATATTCACGTTTTCTTACAGATTTCTCGAGTATTTCACTTAATTATTGAATAAGTAATAAGTATACCAACCCGTATTTCTCTTGCGTTTTGTTGTAATCCAAAATAGTACAGGTTCACAAAACTCCACACACAAAATATTTGAAACTATCGAGTAAAGCACGATGTTCACCGCTCCAAGGCTACACAGCAAATGCCTACACTGACCCTCTAATGGCGGCTATATATATACCCCCACCCTTGCCTTTCTGTAGCAGTCCTCCGCCCGAACATAAGAAAATAGTTCCTTATAAAATCTTACATTATTATAATTTATCAAAAATACTTTGTTAAATCCACTCAATTTTTTAAAGTATTTGCGACAATTTTAATGCAAAACTTTACACACTTTTTACATTATATTAAAATTGCGGTTAATTTCTAACCGATCGCGTGCGCCAGTTTGCACGACGTCATTTCCGGTGCGGATATTCTCTAATGGCGCCAAATCTCTTCACACATTATATAGGACGTGAATTAATGTTGATCTATTAGACAGAATGAAAATCTCTGATGTATCATTTATGATACATTTTAATTTTTGTTGAATTTTATCGGTATAATAAATATTAACAAACGGTCGATTCATTTTAATATCTTTATCTCTGCTTAAAAATAATATTTTTATCAATTCTACTACTAACTAATAATACTAATTACTAATAACTAGCGATACTACTAACAATTCTTAAATTTTATGATCAAAGTCAAGTTTCAGATATTTTTAAAACATACGGCAATCCTTAAAAATTTATTAGACATGTACAATCTACGGGCATTTTTTAACTATTAGAGTTGTAATATTAGTACTTCGATATTTTTACTTTCTTTATTAGTAACGTTATTATCATGTACTCACACAGCTTTTGTTTTCATGCAGCTTAAATCTTACGCTTCTTGATATTTAATATGTATGATTTTCTATGACCATCTTATTGATTGTTATCGTGGTCAGCAGTAAGAAACTGATGGTATATATAAGGACCTTCCTTCCTCATTTGCTTGCTTTGCTGAATTCTAAAAAATTGGTATCGCTAACCTTTACGGTGACATGATCCTGTTGGTTTGCAATTTTTTTTTTTTTTTTTTTTTTTTTTTTTTTTTTTCTTTACATGTATGCATATTGTGCTGAATTAAATGTTCGTGAGCCGCACAAAGTATATTTATGTGTCTGCCGCCAATACGTCTTACTGCATCTTTGCAAAATCCTGCATTTATAACCTCTTTTCAACCCCACGAAGTCTTACGTCGGTAGCCTCCTATTTGTCCTACAAAGTCCCGCGTCGGTAGTCTCCTCGTGGTCCTACAAAATCCTACCTTGGTAGCCTCCTCTGAATAGCACGAACTCACGTATTGGTAACTCCCTTCTCCGGATAGCAGGTAATAAATAACAGCAACGCCCATTTCCCTCACTTTCTGAACGAGGGTTGTCCCCGACGAATCCGATGATCTCGTGCCCTGAGACGCACCCCATCACAGTCTTCCTCTGCAGCGTCACGGTGACGGAGAGACACACTCTCGTGTGATCTCGTCCGCGAGTAAAACAACGTCTTTACGATCAGTGGATATTTCACGTTTTAGCAAAGAGCCCGACTTAGACTTTGGAGGGAGGTGTATTCCTTGTCCCGTTGAACGCGGATTCGTCGTTGAACTTGGGATCATTGTCATTAGTATCTCGAGTATCTGGCTACCTACCACGGTTACTTGTCAAATTCTGTAATCATCATATTTGTACTAGTAGATATCTTCTCTATTACGTAACAACGATGGCTGATTCCAGAGACATATTCATTACACGCCCCTAACACTAATCATAATGTTAACCCGACATAGAGAGTTATCTCTCGTATCGCCCAAGTCATGGATAATCTTTAAAAGTTGCACTCTAATACCGATCCTTTACCATATGCCAAATTGATCTTGCTATTCATGAATGATATTTCGTAAAAAAAAAAAAGAAAAAAAGAAAAAAAGAATCCAACTTTTGCATAATTTTGGCGATAAATGTTACAATTTTCTGTTTGCCATGAAAGAAATCATGTCGAATTTTATGCTTTTTGCTACAAAAATATTTACATTTTACTAACGGTAAGTATATAGCAAGTATATTCCGGAAATGTACATCTGAAGCATATTATAAAAATCTGAAATTAAAAAATGAATTACCGATTCATTCTTTTTTCTTTCTAACGCAAGAAATATATTGTTAAACGATTCTTCTTACTTTAAATCTGTTGTATATCTTCATATTCAAAATCTTCAATTGTTGCAACGCATAGATGATCGTCATTAAGTTAGTTAATTTCAAATCTGTTTCCAAGTCATTTCATCGCTCATATTAAAATAATTGTATTCTTCTTCGTTAGAAAATACAGAAAGAGCTATTCATCCAATAGCGCATGGAATTGCATACAACCAAGACATCAAATTAGACGAAATAGTGAAGATTACAACATACCATAGTTGTTTTACTTCATGTTTCGATGTTCATACAAATGAACTTGTAATCAGATTCTTTCTATAAGATTTAGTGTGTTCAAAAAAAAAAAAAAAAAAAAAAAAAAAGAATGAAGCATGATATAAGGACTCGCATTCATATATAGTTTCAATAAACCAATTCCGTTGGCACCGAGATTACTTTGAAATACGACAGTTCTAAATAGTCTAATTGTCATACACGCATAAATTTCCACAATATACAGATTTGTTGACCGTTCAATCGAAAACGATACATACTGAATCATTTTCTCATTTATCTATCCATGGAAAACGTTGATCGAAATGTTGATGAAGGTAAAATAGTAATTCATTTTGTCCTTCCATTTGGAAAGTGCTTTTCTGGATCGTTTGATATTACTTTCTGAAATATATTCATAATTTCCATAATTCAAAAAACACTTACTAATCGTTTTTTTCACATTCACGCGTAATTTGCCCTTCGACCTGAATACCCTTACTTTATAAAAAAATATATGTTTTGCTTATATTTACAACCATTATTCTATATATTTGGAATATTTTTGCATCAATAGTTTGCATGCAAATGCAACTGCGTGCGAATTTTATGTGCGTAATGAATCCGTCAAATAATTATATTAAATTTGCAATTTTGAGCCTGAAAAACATTCGACTTCAATGATTATACTTTGATTTTTATCTGCCGGAAAACTGATGGAACAAAAATTTGTTGCGTCTATCATGTACTTACGTAATTAAAACGTAAGACAAAACTTTTATAAATATAAAAATTTTCATAAAAATTTTGACGCAACGCATTTGAACATTTTATGACGCATTGTATTAATATCACATTGTTCCTCTTTTTTTTGTGAATATAATAAAAGCAATGACATTTAAACGATACATACATGTTTAGATGCCTCCCACAATATGGCTTTCCCATGGAGCAGGAGGCTTGTTATAAAATTCACGTCGTAAATGTAATTTCCTTCAACTTCCTAAAGCAAAAATTATAAGCGTCGACCCAGAAATGACCAACATACAGCAGAAACACTTAAATAATACAAATTTCATATTTGGGTATTACATATTTCTAAGAATTTAACACTACCATGCTCGTTACCATGCTTCAAATGACTTTATATTGGAATTATTTGTATGGTACGCCCATTTCCTTATCACCCTTTATTTTCCTTTTGCTTCCGTAGAGGAGTGACAAGACCATTTGTATCCTCCCTGTCTTTGTCCATTATACATCCTACACATTTTCACAAATAACAAAAAATAGCAAGGACAAATATAGCTTCAACGTATACAGTCATCACAATGAAATGTGAATCATCTCTTGCAGATCTAAAATATTAAACGCGAAACGATCATCTTAATTTAGGATAGATTATAACAGACACACAATCTGCCGCTAGTTTCTTCCTTTCTTAGCAATGATCCGTTCCATTGTCAAACAAGTACTTCCTTCGGTAGCTGGATGAATTGCAGATTTATATTGTATTATGCTTATCATTATACCGCAAGTACTTTGAGTTACTGAAATTGCAGAACCATTTCCTCTTATTGAATGCAAAACATACAGCACGAACACGTTTTCCATTATCAAAATATCACACACAAACGTCTCATCCATTGTATCAAAGTGATAAGAGACAGACGCAGCACCAGTCCTGTAGTAGCTCATAATACAACAAGTCGCACCAATTTCTCGATTTTCCCCAATTTATATTCAATGTTCGTAATAATCATCCTTCATATAGAATAGTTACCTTTATCCAAAGCATACCACCTCTCTCTCCCTCTCTTTAAATATATGACCTTTCTCATCTTAATCAATGTCTCCCAAAAACGAATTTAGTAGAAAGTATACGACGACATCTATAACTATTCAGTTAGAAACTGCCTGTAGTTGTTTAGCTGTACACGACGAGTACAATTATTTCGGGTACTCCTGCGGTACAAAACAGACACCCAAACGGGTTCATATTTCAACAGAAAAACATTTAAAAAAATAGTTATAAATGCATGATACTTAATACCGCACTTGGCATCACGCATAAGTAAAAATAAATTTCTTCAAACAAATTTCAAGTTAAATCTTTAGCTTGTGTAATTATATCAAACTTGTTCGATTAACAACGTGCTATTTACGTCATGTTTTGACAACTGACTCATCGATGATGTATTTCCTTGGAACTGAAAAAGGAACGTGCATAATTTTGTCCTCCATCAACGCTCAAAATATTATCCATTCAATCTTAAAATACGCTGCTTTCCTACTATCGGTATGTAAAAGATTTCTCACTCACAGTATCCATCAATCCGTAATTTGTATAAATATTATTGCAGCTTCTCGCGTCACTTGAACTGTAATATAAACCAGTCTTTTATTTCCGTTACACCTCTGCATACCATCTGTCAGGAACAATACATCTTATTCGTTAATCTAATAACATGTAAACTTCTTCATTTGTTCTAAGATCGATCAATGGATAAGTGAAGAGAATATTGAAATCTGTGAAAATAAGTATCCAGTAATACGACTTCCGAACCGACATATTCATTGCAATGCTTGTCAAATTTCATAGTAATTTCCTATCCGTATTAAACATATTTCATATATGTTCATGTCTGTTATTTTGATTAGTTGTGCTACTTGCAGTAATACGCAATTCTGGATCATGCAGATTCAACAAAGATGCATTCAATTTACTTCATACCTCAAAAGGCTACTATCATCTTAATTCAAATGGGAAGACACAGAGCTGTGACAGTATTCAGCTTGCTCAACTTTGAACAAGGCATATTGATAAGCCAGAGTAACTTACGTACAACTTGGCGGTACAAGCGTTGGAAAAACTTTTCCGGACCTGAGGAAACACATTTGCACAGATAACGAACAAAAGGGATTAGAGCTCACCGAATAAGACTTGCTACAATTTGCTGTAGTTTGTCACAATAAGCCTACGTGTATCGCGCGTCAGACGATTTTGGAATTAGTTGATGCTTGGATGTTCAAGATAAGGAAGCACGAAGTGATCAGACGTTTATGTACAACGTGATCATGGTACGACTCATCGTCAGTCAGAAAACTTTACGCACTATTTTCTAAAAACAAAGACTTTTCCCCTTTATTTATCCCATACCAATCCTCTCTCGTCACTCCTTATCTCATACACAGACAGGCCAAACAATGTCGCCGATCACGGCCAACAGTCTGGACACATGTGCGGACCTCTTGCCTGCGACACAATTTTGTTATGTGTAGTATGCTGGACTGAAAAGGACTAATATGGCGAATTAGAGGATTGCAGAAAAATTGCAAACATTTTCCAAAATCTATTACTCTCATTTTATTTCTTCGAAAGTCTACAAAACTGTTAATTAACATTAAGCAAATATACAAAATCTTCACGTTCGGAATAATGGAGCGAATATTTGAAACGGTACTATGAAATCTATAAGTTAAAATGCATACATTGCATACATACACAAATAAACACGTGCATACGTTACACACATACACACATGCATACAAATTTTCTTCAAACTACAAGACAGACATTCATAGTACATAACGTTTTATGTAAATCGCCATATTTTCGAAAATAAAAAATACCGAATCAAACACTCTTCCAACATATTCCGAACGCTCGTCATTACTTATATTACTAAAAAAAAAAAAAAAAAAAAAAAAAAAAAAAAAAAAAAAAAAATTGTAAAGGGGAACGCATTGTTCCCGATACGATTTACAAACCAAACCAATGAACGGTGTTACAGACTAGAGAACATGGGGTCCCCAATGGTGCGGTACGCTTCAGCATCCTCGTGAACACCAACTCCCTCCGCCTGTCCCAATGCCATCTCAAACGGTCAAACTGCAAGTAAAAAATAACCAGATATTAATGCGATTTCTATTTCGGCAGCACCGACGTATTGCACGGTGTTCCATAATCGCTTGAGATTCCATATAGTTGTTGTTGAAATCTCTACGCATTTGGTAGATAAAAAGTTGCGAGAAATCATCCTCTTGTCAAAGTAGTCACACACTCTTCTAGGTCTTCCAAACCTGATCGCTTGCATTTCTCCCATTACTTCAGCGTTGTAATGGTGCTTTTATTTCTGACAACTTAGACATGCAATTGTCAAAACTGCTCAGTTCAGGACACAATTCAGGATCTTTCCAGGGATTTTTCTGCTGAGACATGTCTTCATCATCGCGGAGTTCATAATTTGTATAATTTGCCTCCTTCAATAATTGTTTACTAAGTCGCTGGCAATTACAAATCTCCATGTGTTTGCCTCGCGCGTAATTCACGTTCAGCTTTGACAAGAGTACACCTCAGCACTGTTTCAATCCGTAAATCGCGTCTGCGGTTTAGCTGACACTCTAATCGTTTACGGCGAATTCTACGAATCCATCTTACCAATCGTTTGGTACTACTTGGCTTGGCGTCAATATCTCGAACTCTCTTTTTAGACCTCGGCATGATGACGGCTTGGCAGTTTTCTTAATTTATTGAAATACAAATGTCCTCTTTTTTGAGGTTAACACAGTACCGATGATACGATATTCACGTTTTCTTACAGATTTCTCGAGTATTTCACTTAATTATTGAATAAGTAATAAGTATACCAACCCGTATTTCTCTTGCGTTTTGTTGTAATCCAAAATAGTACAGGTTCACAAAACTCCACACACAAAATATTTGAAACTATCGAGTAACGCACGATGTTCACCGCTCCAAGGCTACACAGCAAATGCCTACACTGACCCTCTAATGGCGGCTATATATATACCCCCACCCTTGCCTTTCTGTAGCAGTCCTCCGCCCGAACATAAGAAAATAGTTCCTTATAAAATCTTACATTATTATAATTTATCAAAAATACTTTGTTAAATCCACTCAATTTTTTAAAGTATTTGCGACAATTTTAATGCAAAACTTTACACACTTTTTACATTATATTAAAATTGCGGTTAATTTCTAACCGATCGCGTGCGCCAGTTTGCACGACGTCATTTCCGGTGCGGATATTCTCTAATGGCGCCAAATCTCTTCACACATTATATAGGACGTGAATTAATGTTGATCTATTAGACAGAATGAAAATCTCTGATGTATCATTTATGATACATTTTAATTTTTGTTGAATTTTATCGGTATAATAAATATTAACAAACGGTCGATTCATTTTAATATCTTTATCTCTGCTTAAAAATAATATTTTTATCAATTCTACTACTAACTAATAATACTAATTACTAATAACTAGCGATACTACTAACAATTCTTAAATTTTATGATCAAAGTCAAGTTTCAGATATTTTTAAAACATACGGCAATCCTTAAAAATTTATTAGACATGTACAATCTACGGGCATTTTTTAACTATTAGAGTTGTAATATTAGTACTTCGATATTTTTACTTTCTTTATTAGTAACGTTATTATCATGTACTCACACAGCTTTTGTTTTCATGCAGCTTAAATCTTACGCTTCTTGATATTTAATATGTATGATTTTCTATGACCATCTTATTGATTGTTATCGTGGTCAGCAGTAAGAAACTGATGGTATATATAAGGACCTTCCTTCCTCATTTGCTTGCTTTGCTGAATTCTAAAAAATTGGTATCGCTAACCTTTACGGTGACATGATCCTGTTGGTTTGCTATTTTTTTTTTTTTTTTTTTTTTTTTTTTTTTTTCTTTACATGTATGCATATTGTGCTGAATTAAATGTTCGTGAGCCGCACAAAGTATATTTATGTGTCTGCCGCCAATACGTCTTACTGCATCTTTGCAAAATCCTGCATTTATAACCTCTTTTCAACCCCACGAAGTCTTACGTCGGTAGCCTCCTATTTGTCCTACAAAGTCCCGCGTCGGTGGTCTCCTCGTGGTCCTACAAAATCCTACCTTGGTAGCCTCCTCTGAATAGCACGAACTCACGTATTGGTAACTCCCTTCTCCGGATAGCAGGTAATAAATAACAGCAACGCCCATTTCCCTCACTTTCTGAACGAGGGTTGTCCCCGACGAATCCGATGATCTCGTGCCCTGAGACGCACCCCATCACAGTCTTCCTCTGCAGCGTCACGGTGACGGAGAGACACACTCTCGTGTGATCTCGTCCGCGAGTAAAACAACGTCTTTACGATCAGTGGATATTTCACGTTTTAGCAAAGAGCCCGACTTAGACTTTGGAGGGAGGTGTATTCCTTGTCCCGTTGAACGCGGATTCGTCGTTGAACTTGGGATCATTGTCATTAGTATCTCGAGTATCTGGCTACCTACCACGGTTACTTGTCAAATTCTGTAATCATCATATTTGTACTAGTAGATATCTTCTCTATTACGTAACAACGATGGCTGATTCCAGAGACATATTCATTACACGCCCCTAACACTAATCATAATGTTAACCCGACATAGAGAGTTATCTCTCGTATCGCCCAAGTCATGGATAATCTTTAAAAGTTGCACTCTAATACCGATCCTTTACCATATGCCAAATTGATCTTGCTATTCATGAATGATATTTCGTAAAAAAAAAAAAGAAAAAAAGAAAAAAAGAATCCAACTTTTGCATAATTTTGGCGATAAATGTTACAATTTTCTGTTTGCCATGAAAGAAATCATGTCGAATTTTATACTTTTTGCTACAAAAATATTTACATTTTACTAACGGTAAGTATATAGCAAGTATATTCCGGAAATGTACATCTGAAGCATATTATAAAAATCTGAAATTAAAAAATGAATTACCGATTCATTCTTTTTTCTTTCTAACGCAAGAAATATATTGTTAAACGATTCTTCTTACTTTAAATCTGTTGTATATCTTCATATTCAAAATCTTCAATTGTTGCAACGCATAGATGATCGTCATTAAGTTAGTTAATTTCAAATCTGTTTCCAAGTCATTTCATCGCTCATATTAAAATAATTGTATTCTTCTTCGTTAGAAAATACAGAAAGAGCTATTCATCCAATAGCGCATGGAATTGCATACAACCAAGACATCAAATTAGACGAAATAGTGAAGATTACAACATACCATAGTTGTTTTACTTCATGTTTCGATGTTCATACAAATGAACTTGTAATCAGATTCTTTCTATAAGATTTAGTGTGTTCAAAAAAAAAAAAAAAAAAAAAAAAAGAATGAAGCATGATATAAGGACTCGCATTCATATATAGTTTCAATAAACCAATTCCGTTGGCACCGAGATTACTTGGAAATACGACAGTTCTAAATAGTCTAATTGTCATACACGCATAAATTTCCACAATATACAGATTTGTTGACCGTTCAATCGAAAACGATACATACTGAATCATTTTCTCATTTATCTATCCATGGAAAACGTTGATCGAAATGTTGATGAAGGTAAAATAGTAATTCATTTTGTCCTTCCATTTGGAAAGTGCTTTTCTGGATCGTTTGATATTACTTTCTGAAATATATTCATAATTTCCATAATTCAAAAAACACTTACTAATCGTTTTTTTCACATTCACGCGTAATTTGTCCTTCGACCTGAATACCCTTACTTTATAAAAAAATATATGTTTTGCTTATATTTACAACCATTATTCTATATATTTTGAATATTTTTGCATCAATAGTTTGCATGCAAATGCAACTGCGTGCGAATTTTATGTGCGTAATGAATCCGTCAAATAATTATATTAAATTTGCAATTTTGAGCCTGAAAAACATTCGACTTCAATGATTATACTTTGATTTTTATCTGCCGGAAAACTGATGGAACAAAAATTTGTTGCGTCTATCATGTACTTACGTAATTAAAACGTAAGACAAAACTTTTATAAATATAAAAATTTTCATAAAAATTTTGACGCAACGCATTTGAACATTTTATGACGCATTGTATTAATATCACATTGTTCCTCTTTTTTTTGTGAATATAATAAAAGCAATGACATTTAAACGATACATACATGTTTAGATGCCTCCCACAATATGGCTTTCCCATGGAGCAGGAGGCTTGTTATAAAATTCACGTCGTAAATGTAATTTCCTTCAACTTCCTAAAGCAAAAATTATAAGCGTCGACCCAGAAATGACCAACATACAGCAGAAACACTTAAATAATACAAATTTCATATTTGGGTATTACATATTTCTAAGAATTTAACACTACCATGCTCGTTACCATGCTTCAAATGACTTTATATTGGAATTATTTGTATGGTACGCCCATTTCCTTATCACCCTTTATTTTCCTTTTGCTTCCGTAGAGGAGTGACAAGACCATTTGTATCCTCCCTGTCTTTGTCCATTATACATCCTACACATTTTCACAAATAACAAAAAATAGCAAGGACAAATATAGCTTCAACGTATACAGTCATCACAATGAAATGTGAATCATCTCTTGCAGATCTAAAATATTAAACGCGAAACGATCATCTTAATTTAGGATAGATTATAACAGACACACAATCTGCCGCTAGTTTCTTCCTTTCTTAGCAATGATCCGTTCCATTGTCAAACAAGTACTTCCTTCGGTAAGTGGATGAATTGCAGATTTATATTGTATTATGCTTATCATTATACCGCAAGTACTTTGAGTTACTGAAATTGCAGAACCATTTCCTCTTATTGAATGCAAAACATACAGCACGAACACGTTTTCCATTATCAAAATATCACACACAAACGTCTCATCCATTGTATCAAAGTGATAAGAGACAGACGCAGCACCAGTCCTGTAGTAGCTCATAATACAACAAGTCGCACCAATTTCTCGATTTTCCCCAATTTATATTCAATGTTCGTAATAATCATCCTTCATATAGAATAGTTACCTTTATCCAAAGCATACCACCTCTCTCTCCCTCTCTTTAAATATATGACCTTTCTCATCTTAATCAATGTCTCCCAAAAACGAATTTAGTAGAAAGTATACGACGACATCTATAACTATTCAGTTAGAAACTGCCTGTAGTTGTTTAGCTGTACACGACGAGTACAATTATTTCGGGTACTCCTGCGGTACAAAACAGACACCCAAACGGGTTCATATTTCAACAGAAAAACATTTAAAAAAATAGTTATAAATGCATGATACTTAATACCGCACTTGGCATCACGCATAAGTAAAAATAAATTTCTTCAAACAAATTTCAAGTTAAATCTTTAGCTTGTGTAATTATATCAAACTTGTTCGATTAACAACGTGCTATTTACGTCATGTTTTGACAACTGACCCATCGATGATGTATTTCCTTGGAACTGAAAAAGGAACGTGCATAATTTTGTCCTCCATCAACGCTCAAAATATTATCCATTCAATCTTAAAATACGCTGCTTTCCTACTATCGGTATGTAAAAGATTTCTCACTCACAGTATCCATCAATCCGTAATTTGTATAAATATTATTGCAGCTTCTCGCGTCACTTGAACTGTAATATAAACCAGTCTTTTATTTCCGTTACACCTCTGCATACCATTTGTCAGGAACAATACATCTTATTCGTTAATCTAATAACATGTAAACTTCTTCATTTGTTCTAAGATCGATCAATGGATAAGTGAAGAGAATATTGAAATCTGTGAAAATAAGTATCCAGTAATACGACTTCCGAACCGACATATTCATTGCAATGCTTGTCAAATTTCATAGTAATTTCCTATCCGTATTAAACATATTTCATATATGTTCATGTCTGTTATTTTGATTAGTTGTGCTACTTGCAGTAATACGCAATTCTGGATCATGCAGATTCAACAAAGATGCATTCAATTTACTCCATACCTCAAAAGGCTACTATCATCTTAATTCAAATGGGAAGACACAGAGCTGTGACAGTATTCAGCTTGCTCAACTTTGAACAAGGCATATTGATAAGCCAGAGTAACTCACGTACAACTTGGCGGTACAAGCGTTGGAAAAACTTTTCTGGACCTGAGGAAACACATTTGCACAGATAACGAACAAAAGGGATTAGAGCTCACCGAATAAGACTTGCTACAATTTGCTGTAGTTTGTCACAATAAGCCTACGTGTATCGCGCGTCAGACGATTTTGGAATTAGTTGATGCTTGGATGTTCAAGATAAGGAAGCACGAAGTGATCAGACGTTTATGTACAACGTGATCATGGTACGACTCATCGTCAGTCAGAAAACTTTACGCACTATTTTCTAAAAACAAAGACTTTTCCCCTTTATTTATCCCATACCAATCCTCTCTCGTCACTCCTTATCTCATACACAGACAGGCCAAACAATGTCGCCGATCACGGCCAACAGTCTGGACACATGTGCGGACCTCTTGCCTGCGACACAATTTTGTTATGTGTAGTATGCTGGACTGAAAAGGACTAATATGGCGAATTAGAGGATTGCAGAAAAATTGCAAACATTTTCCAAAATCTATTACTCTCATTTTATTTCTTCGAAAGTCTACAAAACTGTTAATTAACATTAAGCAAATATACAAAATCTTCACGTTCGGAATAATGGAGCGAATATTTGAAACGGTACTATGAAATCTATAAGTTAAAATGCATACATTGCATACATACACAAATAAACACGTGCATACGTTACACACATACACACATGCATACAAATTTTCTTCAAACTACAAGACAGACATTCAAAGTACATAATGTTTTATGTAAATCGCCATATTTTCGAAAGCAAAAAATACCGATTCAAACACTCTTCCAACATATTCCGAACGCTCGTCATTACTTATATTACTAAAAAAAAAAAAAAAAAAAGAAATAAAAAAAAGAAATTGTAAAGGGGAACGCATTGTTCCCGATACGATTTACAAACCAAACCAATGAACGGTGTTACAGACTAGAGAACATGGGGTCCCCAATGGTGCGGTACGCTTCAGCATCCTCGTGAACACCAACTCCCTCCGCCTGTCCCAATGCCATCTCAAACGGTCAAACTGCAAGTAAAAGATAACCAGATATTAATGCGATTTCTATTTCGGCAGCACCGACGTATTGCACGGTGTTCCATAATCGCTTGAGATTCCATATAGTTGTTGTTGAAATCTCTACGCATTTGGTAGATAAAAAGTTGCGAGAAATCATCCTCTTGTCAAAGTAGTCACACACTCTTCTAGGTCTTCCAAACCTGATCGCTTGCATTTCTCCCATTACTTCAGCGTTGTAATGGTGCTTTTATTTCTGACAACTTAGACATGCAATTGTCAAAACTGCTCAGTTCAGGACACAATTCAGGATCTTTCCAGGGATTTTTCTGCTGAGACATGTCTTCATCATCGCGGAGTTCATAATTTGTATAATTTGCCTCCTTCAATAATTGTTTACTAAGTCGCTGGCAATTACAAATCTCCATGTGTTTGCCTCGCGCGTAATTCACGTTCAGCTTTGACAAGAGTACACCTCAGCACTGTTTCAATCCGTAAATCGCGTCTGCGGTTTAGCTGACACTCTAATCGTTTACGGCGAATTCTACGAATCCATCTTACCAATCGTTTGGTACTACTTGGCTTGGCGTCAATATCTCGAACTCTCTTTTTAGACCTCGGCATGATGACGGCTTGGCAGTTTTCTTAATTTATTGAAATACAAATGTCCTCTTTTTTGAGGTTAACACAGTACCGATGATACGATATTCACGTTTTCTTACAGATTTCTCGAGTATTTCACTTAATTATTGAATAAGTAATAAGTATACCAACCCGTATTTCTCTTGCGTTTTGTTGTAATCCAAAATAGTACAGGTTCACAAAACTCCACACACAAAATATTTGAAACTATCGAGTAAAGCACGATGTTCACCGCTCCAAGGCTACACAGCAAATGCCTACACTGACCCTCTAATGGCGGCTATATATATACCCCCACCCTTGCCTTTCTGTAGCAGTCCTCCGCCCGAACATAAGAAAATAGTTCCTTATAAAATCTTACATTATTATAATTTATCAAAAATACTTTGTTAAATCCACTCAATTTTTTAAAGTATTTGCGACAATTTTAATGCAAAACTTTACACACTTTTTACATTATATTAAAATTGCGGTTAATTTCTAACCGATCGCGTGCGCCAGTTTGCACGACGTCATTTCCGGTGCGGATATTCTCTAATGGCGCCAAATCTCTTCACACATTATATAGGACGTGAATTAATGTTGATCTATTAGACAGAATGAAAATCTCTGATGTATCATTTATGATACATTTTAATTTTTGTTGAATTTTATCGGTATAATAAATATTAACAAACGGTCGATTCATTTTAATATCTTTATCTCTGCTTAAAAATAATATTTTTATCAATTCTACTACTAACTAATAATACTAATTACTAATAACTAGCGATACTACTAACAATTCTTAAATTTTATGATCAAAGTCAAGTTTCAGATATTTTTAAAACATACGGCAATCCTTAAAAATTTATTAGACATGTACAATCTACGGGCATTTTTTAACTATTAGAGTTGTAATATTAGTACTTCGATATTTTTACTTTCTTTATTAGTAACGTTATTATCATGTACTCACACAGCTTTTGTTTTCATGCAGCTTAAATCTTACGCTTCTTGATATTTAATATGTATGATTTTCTATGACCATCTTATTGATTGTTATCGTGGTCAGCAGTAAGAAACTGATGGTATATATAAGGACCTTCCTTCCTCATTTGCTTGCTTTGCTGAATTCTAAAAAATTGGTATCGCTAACCTTTACGGTGACATGATCCTGTTGGTTTGCTATTTTTTTTTTTTTTTTTTTTTTTTTTTTTTTTTTTTCTTTACATGTATGCATATTGTGCTGAATTAAATGTTCGTGAGCCGCACAAAGTATATTTATGTGTCTGCCGCCAATACGTCTTACTGCATCTTTGCAAAATCCTGCATTTATAACCTCTTTTCAACCCCACGAAGTCTTACGTCGGTAGCCTCCTATTTGTCCTACAAAGTCCCGCGTCGGTAGTCTCCTCGTGGTCCTACAAAATCCTACCTTGGTAGCCTCCTCTGAATAGCACGAACTCACGTATTGGTAACTCCCTTCTCCGGATAGCAGGTAATAAATAACAGCAACGCCCATTTCCCTCACTTTCTGAACGAGGGTTGTCCCCGACGAATCCGATGATCTCGTGCCCTGAGACGCACCCCATCACAGTCTTCCTCTGCAGCGTCACGGTGACGGAGAGACACACTCTCGTGTGATCTCGTCCGCGAGTAAAACAACGTCTTTACGATCAGTGGATATTTCACGTTTTAGCAAAGAGCCCGACTTAGACTTTGGAGGGAGGTGTATTCCTTGTCCCGTTGAACGCGGATTCGTCGTTGAACTTGGGATCATTGTCATTAGTATCTCGAGTATCTGGCTACCTACCACGGTTACTTGTCAAATTCTGTAATCATCATATTTGTACTAGTAGATATCTTCTCTATTACGTAACAACGATGGCTGATTCCAGAGACATATTCATTACACGCCCCTAACACTAATCATAATGTTAACCCGACATAGAGAGTTATCTCTCGTATCGCCCAAGTCATGGATAATCTTTAAAAGTTGCACTCTAATACCGATCCTTTACCATATGCCAAATTGATCTTGCTATTCATGAATGATATTTCGTAAAAAAAAAAAAGAAAAAAAGAAAAAAAGAAAAAAAGAATCCAACTTTTGCATAATTTTGGCGATAAATGTTACAATTTTCTGTTTGCCATGAAAGAAATCATGTCGAATTTTATACTTTTTGCTACAAAAATATTTACATTTTACTAACGGTAAGTATATAGCAAGTATATTCCGGAAATGTACATCTGAAGCATATTATAAAAATCTGAAATTAAAAAATGAATTACCGATTCATTCTTTTTTCTTTCTAACGCAAGAAATATATTGTTAAACGATTCTTCTTACTTTAAATCTGTTGTATATCTTCATATTCAAAATCTTCAATTGTTGCAACGCATAGATGATCGTCATTAAGTTAGTTAATTTCAAATCTGTTTCCAAGTCATTTCATCGCTCATATTAAAATAATTGTATTCTTCTTCGTTAGAAAATACAGAAAGAGCTATTCATCCAATAGCGCATGGAATTGCATACAACCAAGACATCAAATTAGACGAAATAGTGAAGATTACAACATACCATAGTTGTTTTACTTCATGTTTCGATGTTCATACAAATGAACTTGTAATCAGATTCTTTCTATAAGATTTAGTGTGTTCAAAAAAAAACAAAAAAAAAAAAAAAGAATGAAGCATGATATAAGGACTCGCATTCATATATAGTTTCAATAAACCAATTCCGTTGGCACCGAGATTACTTTGAAATACGATAGTTCTAAATAGTCTAATTGTCATACACGCATAAATTTCCACAATATACAGATTTGTTGACCGTTCAATCGAAAACGATACATACTGAATCATTTTCTCATTTATCTATCCATGGAAAACGTTGATCGAAATGTTGATGAAGGTAAAATAGTAATTCATTTTGTCCTTCCATTTGGAAAGTGCTTTTCTGGATCGTTTGATATTACTTTCTGAAATATATTCATAATTTCCATAATTCAAAAAACACTTACTAATCGTTTTTTTCACATTCACGCGTAATTTGTCCTTCGACCTGAATACCCTTACTTTATAAAAAAATATATGTTTTGCTTATATTTACAACCATTATTCTATATATTTGGAATATTTTTGCATCAATAGTTTGAATGCAAATGCAACAGCGTGCGAATTTTATGTGCGTAATGAATCCGTCAAATAATTATATTAAATTTGCAATTTTGAGTCTGAAAAACATTCGACTTCAATGATTATACTTTGATTTTTACCTTCCGGAAAACTGATGGAACAAAAATTTGTTGCGTCTATCATGTACTTACGTAATTAAAACGTAAGACAAAACTTTTATAAATATAAAAATTTTCATAAAAATTTTGACGCAACGCATTTGAACATTTTATGACGCATTGTATTAATATCACATTGTTCCTCTTTTTTTTGTGAATATAATAAAAGCAATGACATTTAAACGATACATACATGTTTAGATGCCTCCCACAATATGGCTTTCCCATGGAGCAGGAGGCTTGTTATAAAATTCACGTCGTAAATGTAATTTCCTTCAACTTCCTAAAGCAAAAATTATAAGCGTCGACCCAGAAATGACCAACATACAGCAGAAACACTTAAATAATACAAATTTCATATTTGGGTATTACATATTTCTAAGAATTTAACACTACCATGCTCGTTACCATGCTTCAAATGACTTTATATTGGAATTATTTGTATGGTACGCCCATTTCCTTATCACCCTTTATTTTCCTTTTGCTTCCGTAGAGGAGTGACAAGACCATTTGTATCCTCCCTGTCTTTGTCCATTATACATCCTACACATTTTCACAAATAACAAAAAATAGCAAGGACAAATATAGCTTCAACGTATACAGTCATCACAATGAAATGTGAATCATCTCTTGCAGATCTAAAATATTAAACGCGAAACGATCATCTTAATTTAGGATAGATTATAACAGACACACAATCTGCCGCTAGTTTCTTCCTTTCTTAGCAATGATCCGTTCCATTGTCAAACAAGTACTTCCTTCGGTAAGTGGATGAATTGCAGATTTATATTGTATTATGCTTATCATTATACCGCAAGTACTTTGAGTTACTGAAATTGCAGAACCATTTCCTCTTATTGAATGCAAAACATACAGCACGAACACGTTTTCCATTATCAAAATATCACACACAAACGTCTCATCCATTGTATCAAAGTGATAAGAGACAGACGCAGCACCAGTCCTGTAGTAGCTCATAATACAACAAGTCGCACCAATTTCTCGATTTTCCCCAATTTATATTCAATGTTCGTAATAATCATCCTTCATATAGAATAGTTACCTTTATCCAAAGCATACCACCTCTCTCTCCCTCTCTTTAAATATATGACCTTTCTCATCTTAATCAATGTCTCCCAAAAACGAATTTAGTAGAAAGTATACGACGACATCTATAACTATTCAGTTAGAAACTGCCTGTAGTTGTTTAGCTGTACACGACGAGTACAATTATTTCGGGTACTCCTGCGGTACAAAACAGACACCCAAACGGGTTCATATTTCAACAGAAAAACATTTAAAAAAATAGTTATAAATGCATGATACTTAATACCGCACTTGGCATCACGCATAAGTAAAAATAAATTTCTTCAAACAAATTTCAAGTTAAATCTTTAGCTTGTGTAATTATATCAAACTTGTTCGATTAACAACGTGCTATTTACGTCATGTTTTGACAACTGACCCATCGATGATGTATTTCCTTGGAACTGAAAAAGGAACGTGCATAATTTTGTCCTCCATCAACGCTCAAAATATTATCCATTCAATCTTAAAATACGCTGCTTTCCTACTATCGGTATGTAAAAGATTTCTCACTCACAGTATCCATCAATCCGTAATTTGTATAAATATTATTGCAGCTTCTCGCGTCACTTGAACTGTAATATAAACCAGTCTTTTATTTCCGTTACACCTCTGCATACCATTTGTCAGGAACAATACATCTTATTCGTTAATCTAATAACATGTAAACTTCTTCATTTGTTCTAAGATCGATCAATGGATAAGTGAAGAGAATATTGAAATCTGTGAAAATAAGTATCCAGTAATACGACTTCCGAACCGACATATTCATTGCAATGCTTGTCAAATTTCATAGTAATTTCCTATCCGTATTAAACATATTTCATATATGTTCATGTCTGTTATTTTGATTAGTTGTGCTACTTGCAGTAATACGCAATTCTGGATCATGCAGATTCAACAAAGATGCATTCAATTTACTCCATACCTCAAAAGGCTACTATCATCTTAATTCAAATGGGAAGACACAGAGCTGTGACAGTATTCAGCTTGCTCAACTTTGAACAAGGCATATTGATAAGCCAGAGTAACTCACGTACAACTTGGCGGTACAAGCGTTGGAAAAACTTTTCTGGACCTGAGGAAACACATTTGCACAGATAACGAACAAAAGGGATTAGAGCTCACCGAATAAGACTTGCTACAATTTGCTGTAGTTTGTCACAATAAGCCTACGTGTATCGCGCGTCAGACGATTTTGGAATTAGTTGATGCTTGGATGTTCAAGATAAGGAAGCACGAAGTGATCAGACGTTTATGTACAACGTGATCATGGTACGACTCATCGTCAGTCAGAAAACTTTACGCACTATTTTCTAAAAACAAAGACTTTTCCCCTTTATTTATCCCATACCAATCCTCTCTCGTCACTCCTTATCTCATACACAGACAGGCCAAACAATGTCGCCGATCACGGCCAACAGTCTGGACACATGTGCGGACCTCTTGCCTGCGACACAATTTTGTTATGTGTAGTATGCTGGACTGAAAAGGACTAATATGGCGAATTAGAGGATTGCAGAAAAATTGCAAACATTTTCCAAAATCTATTACTCTCATTTTATTTCTTCGAAAGTCTACAAAACTGTTAATTAACATTAAGCAAATATACAAAATCTTCACGTTCGGAATAATGGAGCGAATATTTGAAACGGTACTATGAAATCTATAAGTTAAAATGCATACATTGCATACATACACAAATAAACACGTGCATACGTTACACACATACACACATGCATACAAATTTTCTTCAAACTACAAGACAGACATTCAAAGTACATAACGTTTTATGTAAATCGCCATATTTTCGAAAATAAAAAATACCGAATCAAACACTCTTCCAACATATTCCGAACGCTCGTCATTACTTATATTACTAAAAAAAAAAAAAAAAAAAAAAAAAAAAAAAAAAAAAAAAAGAAATAAAAAAAAAGAAATTGTAAAGGGGAACGCATTGTTCCCGATACGATTTACAAACCAAACCAATGAACGGTGTTACAGACTAGAGAACATGGGGTCCCCAATGGTGCGGTACGCTTCAGCATCCTCGTGAACACCAACTCCCTCCGCCTGTCCAAATGCCATCTCAAACGGTCAAACTGCAAGTAAAAAATAACCAGATATTAATGCGATTTCTATTTCGGCAGCACCGACGTATTGCACGGTGTTCCATAATCGCTTGAGATTCCATATAGTTGTTGTTGAAATCTCTACGCATTTGGTAGATAAAAAGTTGCGAGAAATCATCCTCTTGTCAAAGTAGTCACACACTCTTCTAGGTCTTCCAAACCTGATCGCTTGCATTTCTCCCATTACTTCAGCGTTGTAATGGTGCTTTTAATTTCTGACAACTTAGACATGCAATTGTCAAAACTGCTCAGTTCAGGACACAATTCAGGATCTTTCCAGGGATTGTTCTGCTGAGACATGTCTTCATCATCGCGGAGTTCATAATTTGTATAATTTGCCTCCTTCAATAATTGTTTTCTAAGTCGCTGGCAATTATAAATCTCCAAATGTTTGCCTCGCGCGTAATTCACGTCCAACTTTGACAAGAGTACACCTCAGTAATGCTAAAATCCGTAAATCGCGTCTGCGGTTTCGCCGACACTCTAATTGTTTACGGCGGATTCTACGAATCCATCCTACTAACAGTTTGGTACTATTTGGCTTGGCGTCAATATCTCCAACTCTCTCTTCATACTTCTCCATGATGACGGCTTGGCAGTTTTCTTAATTTATTGAAATACAAATGTCCTCTTTTTTGAGGTTAACACAGTACCGATGATACGATATTCACGTTTTCTTACAGATTTCTCGAGTATTTCACTTAATTATTGAATAAGTAATAAGTATACCAACCCGTATTTCTCTTGCGTTTTGTTGTAATCCAAAATAGTACAGGTTCACAAAACTCCACACACAAAATATTTGAAACTATCGAGTAAAGCACGATGTTCACCGCTCCAAGGCTACACAGCAAATGCCTACACTGACCCTCTAATGGCGGCTATATATATACCCCCACCCTTGCCTTTCTGTAGCAGTCCTCCGCCCGAACATAAGAAAATAGTTCCTTATAAAATCTTACATTATTATAATTTATCAAAAATACTTTGTTAAATCCACTCAATTTTTTAAAGTATTTGCGACAATTTTAATGCAAAACTTTACACACTTTTTACATTATATTAAAATTGCGGTTAATTTCTAACCGATCGCGTGCGCCAGTTTGCACGACGTCATTTCCGGTGCGGATATTCTCTAATGGCGCCAAATCTCTTCACACATTATATAGGACGTGAATTAATGTTGATCTATTAGACAGAATGAAAATCTCTGATGTATCATTTATGATACATTTTAATTTTTGTTGAATTTTATCGGTATAATAAATATTAACAAACGGTCGATTCATTTTAATATCTTTATCTCTGCTTAAAAATAATATTTTTATCAATTCTACTACTAACTAATAATACTAATTACTAATAACTAGCGATACTACTAACAATTCTTAAATTTTATGATCAAAGTCAAGTTTCAGATATTTTTAAAACATACGGCAATCCTTAAAAATTTATTAGACATGTACAATCTACGGGCATTTTTTAACTATTAGAGTTGTAATATTAGTACTTCGATATTTTTACTTTCTTTATTAGTAACGTTATTATCATGTACTCACACAGCTTTTGTTTTCATGCAGCTTAAATCTTACGCTTCTTGATATTTAATATGTATGATTTTCTATGACCATCTTATTGATTGTTATCGTGGTCAGCAGTAAGAAACTGATGGTATATATAAGGACCTTCCTTCCTCATTTGCTTGCTTTGCTGAATTCTAAAAAATTGGTATCGCTAACCTTTACGGTGACATGATCCTGTTGGTTTGCTATTTTTTTTTTTTTTTTTTTTTTTTTTTTTTTTTTTTTTTTTCTTTACATGTATGCATATTGTGCTGAATTAAATGTTCGTGAGCCGCACAAAGTATATTTATGTGTCTGCCGCCAATACGTCTTACTGCATCTTTGCAAAATCCTGCATTTATAACCTCTTTTCAACCCCACGAAGTCTTACGTCGGTAGCCTCCTATTTGTCCTACAAAGTCCCGCGTCGGTAGTCTCCTCGTGGTCCTACAAAATCCTACCTTGGTAGCCTCCTCTGAATAGCACGAACTCACGTATTGGTAACTCCCTTCTCCGGATAGCAGGTAATAAATAACAGCAACGCCCATTTCCCTCACTTTCTGAACGAGGGTTGTCCCCGACGAATCCGATGATCTCGTGCCCTGAGACGCACCCCATCACAGTCTTCCTCTGCAGCGTCACGGTGACGGAGAGACACACTCTCGTGTGATCTCGTCCGCGAGTAAAACAACGTCTTTACGATCAGTGGATATTTCACGTTTTAGCAAAGAGCCCGACTTAGACTTTGGAGGGAGGTGTATTCCTTGTCCCGTTGAACGCGGATTCGTCGTTGAACTTGGGATCATTGTCATTAGTATCTCGAGTATCTGGCTACCTACCACGGTTACTTGTCAAATTCTGTAATCATCATATTTGTACTAGTAGATATCTTCTCTATTACGTAACAACGATGGCTGATTCCAGAGACATATTCATTACACGCCCCTAACACTAATCATAATGTTAACCCGACATAGAGAGTTATCTCTCGTATCGCCCAAGTCATGGATAATCTTTAAAAGTTGCACTCTAATACCGATCCTTTACCATATGCCAAATTGATCTTGCTATTCATGAATGATATTTCGTAAAAAAAAAAAAGAAAAAAAGAAAAAAAGAAAAAAAGAATCCAACTTTTGCATAATTTTGGCGATAAATGTTACAATTTTCTGTTTGCCATGAAAGAAATCATGTCGAATTTTATACTTTTTGCTACAAAAATATTTACATTTTACTAACGGTAAGTATATAGCAAGTATATTCCGGAAATGTACATCTGAAGCATATTATAAAAATCTGAAATTAAAAAATGAATTACCGATTCATTCTTTTTTCTTTCTAACGCAAGAAATATATTGTTAAACGATTCTTCTTACTTTAAATCTGTTGTATATCTTCATATTCAAAATCTTCAATTGTTGCAACGCATAGATGATCGTCATTAAGTTAGTTAATTTCAAATCTGTTTCCAAGTCATTTCATCGCTCATATTAAAATAATTGTATTCTTCTTCGTTAGAAAATACAGAAAGAGCTATTCATCCAATAGCGCATGGAATTGCATACAACCAAGACATCAAATTAGACGAAATAGTGAAGATTACAACATACCATAGTTGTTTTACTTCATGTTTCGATGTTCATACAAATGAACTTGTAATCAGATTCTTTCTATAAGATTTAGTGTGTTCAAAAAAAAAAAAAAAAAAAAAAAAAAGAATGAAGCATGATATAAGGACTCGCATTCATATATAGTTTCAATAAACCAATTCCGTTGGCACCGAGATTACTTTGAAATACGATAGTTCTAAATAGTCTAATTGTCATACACGCATAAATTTCCACAATATACAGATTTGTTGACCGTTCAATCGAAAACGATACATACTGAATCATTTTCTCATTTATCTATCCATGGAAAACGTTGATCGAAATGTTGATGAAGGTAAAATAGTAATTCATTTTGTCCTTCCATTTGGAAAGTGCTTTTCTGGATCGTTTGATATTACTTTCTGAAATATATTCATAATTTCCATAATTCAAAAAACACTTACTAATCGTTTTTTTCACATTCACGCGTAATTTGTCCTTCGACCTGAATACCCTTACTTTATAAAAAAATATATGTTTTGCTTATATTTACAACCATTATTCTATATATTTGGAATATTTTTGCATCAATAGTTTGAATGCAAATGCAACAGCGTGCGAATTTTATGTGCGTAATGAATCCGTCAAATAATTATATTAAATTTGCAATTTTGAGTCTGAAAAACATTCGACTTCAATGATTATACTTTGATTTTTACCTTCCGGAAAACTGATGGAACAAAAATTTGTTGCGTCTATCATGTACTTACGTAATTAAAACGTAAGACAAAACTTTTATAAATATAAAAATTTTCATAAAAATTTTGACGCAACGCATTTGAACATTTTATGACGCATTGTATTAATATCACATTGTTCCTCTTTTTTTTGTGAATATAATAAAAGCAATGACATTTAAACGATACATACATGTTTAGATGCCTCCCACAATATGGCTTTCCCATGGAGCAGGAGGCTTGTTATAAAATTCACGTCGTAAATGTAATTTCCTTCAACTTCCTAAAGCAAAAATTATAAGCGTCGACCCAGAAATGACCAACATACAGCAGAAACACTTAAATAATACAAATTTCATATTTGGGTATTACATATTTCTAAGAATTTAACACTACCATGCTCGTTACCATGCTTCAAATGACTTTATATTGGAATTATTTGTATGGTACGCCCATTTCCTTATCACCCTTTATTTTCCTTTTGCTTCCGTAGAGGAGTGACAAGACCATTTGTATCCTCCCTGTCTTTGTCCATTATACATCCTACACATTTTCACAAATAACAAAAAATAGCAAGGACAAATATAGCTTCAACGTATACAGTCATCACAATGAAATGTGAATCATCTCTTGCAGATCTAAAATATTAAACGCGAAACGATCATCTTAATTTAGGATAGATTATAACAGACACACAATCTGCCGCTAGTTTCTTCCTTTCTTAGCAATGATCCGTTCCATTGTCAAACAAGTACTTCCTTCGGTAAGTGGATGAATTGCAGATTTATATTGTATTATGCTTATCATTATACCGCAAGTACTTTGAGTTACTGAAATTGCAGAACCATTTCCTCTTATTGAATGCAAAACATACAGCACGAACACGTTTTCCATTATCAAAATATCACACACAAACGTCTCATCCATTGTATCAAAGTGATAAGAGACAGACGCAGCACCAGTCCTGTAGTAGCTCATAATACAACAAGTCGCACCAATTTCTCGATTTTCCCCAATTTATATTCAATGTTCGTAATAATCATCCTTCATATAGAATAGTTACCTTTATCCAAAGCATACCACCTCTCTCTCCCTCTCTTTAAATATATGACCTTTCTCATCTTAATCAATGTCTCCCAAAAACGAATTTAGTAGAAAGTATACGACGACATCTATAACTATTCAGTTAGAAACTGCCTGTAGTTGTTTAGCTGTACACGACGAGTACAATTATTTCGGGTACTCCTGCGGTACAAAACAGACACCCAAACGGGTTCATATTTCAACAGAAAAACATTTAAAAAAATAGTTATAAATGCATGATACTTAATACCGCACTTGGCATCACGCATAAGTAAAAATAAATTTCTTCAAACAAATTTCAAGTTAAATCTTTAGCTTGTGTAATTATATCAAACTTGTTCGATTAACAACGTGCTATTTACGTCATGTTTTGACAACTGACCCATCGATGATGTATTTCCTTGGAACTGAAAAAGGAACGTGCATAATTTTGTCCTCCATCAACGCTCAAAATATTATCCATTCAATCTTAAAATACGCTGCTTTCCTACTATCGGTATGTAAAAGATTTCTCACTCACAGTATCCATCAATCCGTAATTTGTATAAATATTATTGCAGCTTCTCGCGTCACTTGAACTGTAATATAAACCAGTCTTTTATTTCCGTTACACCTCTGCATACCATTTGTCAGGAACAATACATCTTATTCGTTAATCTAATAACATGTAAACTTCTTCATTTGTTCTAAGATCGATCAATGGATAAGTGAAGAGAATATTGAAATCTGTGAAAATAAGTATCCAGTAATACGACTTCCGAACCGACATATTCATTGCAATGCTTGTCAAATTTCATAGTAATTTCCTATCCGTATTAAACATATTTCATATATGTTCATGTCTGTTATTTTGATTAGTTGTGCTACTTGCAGTAATACGCAATTCTGGATCATGCAGATTCAACAAAGATGCATTCAATTTACTCCATACCTCAAAAGGCTACTATCATCTTAATTCAAATGGGAAGACACAGAGCTGTGACAGTATTCAGCTTGCTCAACTTTGAACAAGGCATATTGATAAGCCAGAGTAACTCACGTACAACTTGGCGGTACAAGCGTTGGAAAAACTTTTCTGGACCTGAGGAAACACATTTGCACAGATAACGAACAAAAGGGATTAGAGCTCACCGAATAAGACTTGCTACAATTTGCTGTAGTTTGTCACAATAAGCCTACGTGTATCGCGCGTCAGACGATTTTGGAATTAGTTGATGCTTGGATGTTCAAGATAAGGAAGCACGAAGTGATCAGACGTTTATGTACAACGTGATCATGGTACGACTCATCGTCAGTCAGAAAACTTTACGCACTATTTTCTAAAAACAAAGACTTTTCCCCTTTATTTATCCCATACCAATCCTCTCTCGTCACTCCTTATCTCATACACAGACAGGCCAAACAATGTCGCCGATCACGGCCAACAGTCTGGACACATGTGCGGACCTCTTGCCTGCGACACAATTTTGTTATGTGTAGTATGCTGGACTGAAAAGGACTAATATGGCGAATTAGAGGATTGCAGAAAAATTGCAAACATTTTCCAAAATCTATTACTCTCATTTTATTTCTTCGAAAGTCTACAAAACTGTTAATTAACATTAAGCAAATATACAAAATCTTCACGTTCGGAATAATGGAGCGAATATTTGAAACGGTACTATGAAATCTATAAGTTAAAATGCATACATTGCATACATACACAAATAAACACGTGCATACGTTACACACATACACACATGCATACAAATTTTCTTCAAACTACAAGACAGACATTCAAAGTACATAATGTTTTATGTAAATCGCCATATTTTCGAAAGCAAAAAATACCGATTCAAACACTCTTCCAACATATTCCGAACGCTCGTCATTACTTATATTACTAAAAAAAAAAAAAAAAAAAAAAAAAAAAAAGAAATTGTAAAGGGGAACGCATTGTTCCCGATACGATTTACAAACCAAACCAATGAACGGTGTTACAGACTAGAGAACATGGGGTCCCCAATGGTGCGGTACGCTTCAGCATCCTCGTGAACACCAACTCCCTCCGCCTGTCCCAATGCCATCTCAAACGGTCAAACTGCAAGTAAAAAATAACCAGATATTAATGCGATTTCTATTTCGGCAGCACCGACGTATTGCACGGTGTTCCATAATCGCTTGAGATTCCATATAGTTGTTGTTGAAATCTCTACGCATTTGGTAGATAAAAAGTTGCGAGAAATCATCCTCTTGTCAAAGTAGTCACACACTCTTCTAGGTCTTCCAAACCTGATCGCTTGCATTTCTCCCATTACTTCAGCGTTGTAATGGTGCTTTTAATTTCTGACAACTTAGACATGCAATTGTCAAAACTGCTCAGTTCAGGACACAATTCAGGATCTTTCCAGGGATTGTTCTGCTGAGACATGTCTTCATCATCGCGGAGTTCATAATTTGTATAATTTGCCTCCTTCAATAATTGTTTTCTAAGTCGCTGGCAATTATAAATCTCCAAGTGTTTGCCTCGCGCGTAATTCACGTCCAACTTTGACAAGAGTACACCTCAGTAATGCTAAAATCCGTAAATCGCGTTTGCGGTTTCGCCGACACTCTAATTGTTTAGGGCGGATTCTACGAATCCATCCTACTAACAGTTTGGTACTATTTGGCTTGGCGTTAATATCTCCAACTCTCTCTTCATACTTCTCCATGATGACGGCTTGGCAGTTTTCTTAATTTATTGAAATACAAATGTCCTCTTTTTTGAGGTTAACACAGTACCGATGATACGATATTCACGTTTTCTTACAGATTTCTCGAGTATTTCACTTAATTATTGAATAAGTAATAAGTATACCAACCCGTATTTCTCTTGCGTTTTGTTGTAATCCAAAATAGTACAGGTTCACAAAACTCCACACACAAAATATTTGAAACTATCGAGTAAAGCACGATGTTCACCGCTCCAAGGCTACACAGCAAATGCCTACACTGACCCTCTAATGGCGGCTATATATATACCCCCACCCTTGCCTTTCTGTAGCAGTCCTCCGCCCGAACATAAGAAAATAGTTCCTTATAAAATCTTACATTATTATAATTTATCAAAAATACTTTGTTAAATCCACTCAATTTTTTAAAGTATTTGCGACAATTTTAATGCAAAACTTTACACACTTTTTACATTATATTAAAATTGCGGTTAATTTCTAACCGATCGCGTGCGCCAGTTTGCACGACGTCATTTCCGGTGCGGATATTCTCTAATGGCGCCAAATCTCTTCACACATTATATAGGACGTGAATTAATGTTGATCTATTAGACAGAATGAAAATCTCTGATGTATCATTTATGATACATTTTAATTTTTGTTGAATTTTATCGGTATAATAAATATTAACAAACGGTCGATTCATTTTAATATCTTTATCTCTGCTTAAAAATAATATTTTTATCAATTCTACTACTAACTAATAATACTAATTACTAATAACTAGCGATACTACTAACAATTCTTAAATTTTATGATCAAAGTCAAGTTTCAGATATTTTTAAAACATACGGCAATCCTTAAAAATTTATTAGACATGTACAATCTACGGGCATTTTTTAACTATTAGAGTTGTAATATTAGTACTTCGATATTTTTACTTTCTTTATTAGTAACGTTATTATCATGTACTCACACAGCTTTTGTTTTCATGCAGCTTAAATCTTACGCTTCTTGATATTTAATATGTATGATTTTCTATGACCATCTTATTGATTGTTATCGTGGTCAGCAGTAAGAAACTGATGGTATATATAAGGACCTTCCTTCCTCATTTGCTTGCTTTGCTGAATTCTAAAAAATTGGTATCGCTAACCTTTACGGTGACATGATCCTGTTGGTTTGCAATTTTTTTTTTTTTTTTTTTTTTTTTTTTTTTTTTCTTTACATGTATGCATATTGTGCTGAATTAAATGTTCGTGAGCCGCACAAAGTATATTTATGTGTCTGCCGCCAATACGTCTTACTGCATCTTTGCAAAATCCTGCATTTATAACCTCTTTTCAACCCCACGAAGTCTTACGTCGGTAGCCTCCTATTTGTCCTACAAAGTCCCGCGTCGGTAGTCTCCTCGTGGTCCTACAAAATCCTACCTTGGTAGCCTCCTCTGAATAGCACGAACTCACGTATTGGTAACTCCCTTCTCCGGATAGCAGGTAATAAATAACAGCAACGCCCATTTCCCTCACTTTCTGAACGAGGGTTGTCCCCGACGAATCCGATGATCTCGTGCCCTGAGACGCACCCCATCACAGTCTTCCTCTGCAGCGTCACGGTGACGGAGAGACACACTCTCGTGTGATCTCGTCCGCGAGTAAAACAACGTCTTTACGATCAGTGGATATTTCACGTTTTAGCAAAGAGCCCGACTTAGACTTTGGAGGGAGGTGTATTCCTTGTCCCGTTGAACGCGGATTCGTCGTTGAACTTGGGATCATTGTCATTAGTATCTCGAGTATCTGGCTACCTACCACGGTTACTTGTCAAATTCTGTAATCATCATATTTGTACTAGTAGATATCTTCTCTATTACGTAACAACGATGGCTGATTCCAGAGACATATTCATTACACGCCCCTAACACTAATCATAATGTTAACCCGACATAGAGAGTTATCTCTCGTATCGCCCAAGTCATGGATAATCTTTAAAAGTTGCACTCTAATACCGATCCTTTACCATATGCCAAATTGATCTTGCTATTCATGAATGATATTTCGTAAAAAAAAAAAAGAAAAAAAGAAAAAAAGAAAAAAAGAATCCAACTTTTGCATAATTTTGGCGATAAATGTTACAATTTTCTGTTTGCCATGAAAGAAATCATGTCGAATTTTATACTTTTTGCTACAAAAATATTTACATTTTACTAACGGTAAGTATATAGCAAGTATATTCCGGAAATGTACATCTGAAGCATATTATAAAAATCTGAAATTAAAAAATGAATTACCGATTCATTCTTTTTCTTTCTAACGCAAGAAATATATTGTTAAACGATTCTTCTTACTTTAAATCTGTTGTATATCTTCATATTCAAAATCTTCAATTGTTGCAACGCATAGATGATCGTCATTAAGTTAGTTAATTTCAAATCTGTTTCCAAGTCATTTCATCGCTCATATTAAAATAATTGTATTCTTCTTCGTTAGAAAATACAGAAAGAGCTATTCATCCAATAGCGCATGGAATTGCATACAACCAAGACATCAAATTAGACGAAATAGTGAAGATTACAACATACCATAGTTGTTTTACTTCATGTTTCGATGTTCATACAAATGAACTTGTAATCAGATTCTTTCTATAAGATTTAGTGTGTTCAAAAAAAAAAAAAAAAAAAAAAAAAAGAATGAAGCATGATATAAGGACTCGCATTCATATATAGTTTCAATAAACCAATTCCGTTGGCACCGAGATTACTTTGAAATACGACAGTTCTAAATAGTCTAATTGTCATACACGCATAAATTTCCACAATATACAGATTTGTTGACCGTTCAATCGAAAACGATACATACTGAATCATTTTCTCATTTATCTATCCATGGAAAACGTTGATCGAAATGTTGATGAAGGTAAAATAGTAATTCATTTTGTCCTTCCATTTGGAAAGTGCTTTTCTGGATCGTTTGATATTACTTTCTGAAATATATTCATAATTTCCATAATTCAAAAAACACTTACTAATCGTTTTTTTCACATTCACGCGTAATTTGTCCTTCGACCTGAATACCCTTACTTTATAAAAAAATATATGTTTTGCTTATATTTACAACCATTATTCTATATATTTGGAATATTTTTGCATCAATAGTTTGCATGCAAATGCAACTGCGTGCGAATTTTATGTGCGTAATGAATCCGTCAAATAATTATATTAAATTTGCAATTTTGAGTCTGAAAAACATTCGACTTCAATGATTATACTTTGATTTTTATCTGCCGGAAAACTGATGGAACAAAAATTTGTTGCGTCTATCATGTACTTACGTAATTAAAAAGTAAGACAAAACTTTTATAAATATAAAAATTTTCATAAAAATTTTGACGCAACGCATTTGAACATTTTATGACGCATTGTATTAATATCACATTGTTCCTCTTTTTTTTGTGAATATAATAAAAGCAATGACATTTAAACGATACATACATGTTTAGATGCCTCCCACAATATGGCTTTCCCATGGAGCAGGAGGCTTGTTATAAAATTCACGTCGTAAATGTAATTTCCTTCAACTTCCTAAAGCAAAAATTATAAGCGTCGACCCAGAAATGACCAACATACAGCAGAAACACTTAAATAATACAAATTTCATATTTGGGTATTACATATTTCTAAGAATTTAACACTACCATGCTCGTTACCATGCTTCAAATGACTTTATATTGGAATTATTTGTATGGTACGCCCATTTCCTTATCACCCTTTATTTTCCTTTTGCTTCCGTAGAGGAGTGACAAGACCATTTGTATCCTCCCTGTCTTTGTCAATTATACATCCTACACATTTTCACAAATAACAAAAAATAGCAAGGACAAATATAGCTTCAACGTATACAGTCATCACAATGAAATGTGAATCATCTCTTGCAGATCTAAAATATTAAACGCGAAACGATCATCTTAATTTAGGATAGATTATAACAGACACACAATCTGCCGCTAGTTTCTTCCTTTCTTAGCAATGATCCGTTCCATTGTCAAACAAGTACTTCCTTCGGTAAGTGGATGAATTGCAGATTTATATTGTATTATGCTTATCATTATACCGCAAGTACTTTGAGTTACTGAAATTGCAGAACCATTTCCTCTTATTGAATGCAAAACATACAGCACGAACACGTTTTCCATTATCAAAATATCACACACAAACGTCTCATCCATTGTATCAAAGTGATAAGAGACAGACGCAGCACCAGTCCTGTAGTAGCTCATAATACAACAAGTCGCACCAATTTCTCGATTTTCCCCAATTTATATTCAATGTTCGTAATAATCATCCTTCATATAGAATAGTTACCTTTATCCAAAGCATACCACCTCTCTCTCCCTCTCTTTAAATATATGACCTTTCTCATCTTAATCAATGTCTCCCAAAAACGAATTTAGTAGAAAGTATACGACGACATCTATAACTATTCAGTTAGAAACTGCCTGTAGTTGTTTAGCTGTACACGACGAGTACAATTATTTCGGGTACTCCTGCGGTACAAAACAGACACCCAAACGGGTTCATATTTCAACAGAAAAACATTTAAAAAAATAGTTATAAATGCATGATACTTAATACCGCACTTGGCATCACGCATAAGTAAAAATAAATTTCTTCAAACAAATTTCAAGTTAAATCTTTAGCTTGTGTAATTATATCAAACTTGTTCGATTAACAACGTGCTATTTACGTCATGTTTTGACAACTGACCCATCGATGATGTATTTCCTTGGAACTGAAAAAGGAACGTGCATAATTTTGTCCTCCATCAACGCTCAAAATATTATCCATTCAATCTTAAAATACGCTGCTTTCCTACTATCGGTATGTAAAAGATTTCTCACTCACAGTATCCATCAATCCGTAATTTGTATAAATATTATTGCAGCTTCTCGCGTCACTTGAACTGTAATATAAACCAGTCTTTTATTTCCGTTACACCTCTGCATACCATTTGTCAGGAACAATACATCTTATTCGTTAATCTAATAACATGTAAACTTCTTCATTTGTTCTAAGATCGATCAATGGATAAGTGAAGAGAATATTGAAATCTGTGAAAATAAGTATCCAGTAATACGACTTCCGAACCGACATATTCATTGCAATGCTTGTCAAATTTCATAGTAATTTCCTATCCGTATTAAACATATTTCATATATGTTCATGTCTGTTATTTTGATTAGTTGTGCTACTTGCAGTAATACGCAATTCTGGATCATGCAGATTCAACAAAGATGCATTCAATTTACTCCATACCTCAAAAGGCTACTATCATCTTAATTCAAATGGGAAGACACAGAGCTGTGACAGTATTCAGCTTGCTCAACTTTGAACAAGGCATATTGATAAGCCAGAGTAACTCACGTACAACTTGGCGGTACAAGCGTTGGAAAAACTTTTCTGGACCTGAGGAAACACATTTGCACAGATAACGAACAAAAGGGATTAGAGCTCACCGAATAAGACTTGCTACAATTTGCTGTAGTTTGTCACAATAAGCCTACGTGTATCGCGCGTCAGACGATTTTGGAATTAGTTGATGCTTGGATGTTCAAGATAAGGAAGCACGAAGTGATCAGACGTTTATGTACAACGTGATCATGGTACGACTCATCGTCAGTCAGAAAACTTTACGCACTATTTTCTAAAAACAAAGACTTTTCCCCTTTATTTATCCCATACCAATCCTCTCTCGTCACTCCTTATCTCATACACAGACAGGCCAAACAATGTCGCCGATCACGGCCAACAGTCTGGACACATGTGCGGACCTCTTGCCTGCGACACAATTTTGTTATGTGTAGTATGCTGGACTGAAAAGGACTAATATGGCGAATTAGAGGATTGCAGAAAAATTGCAAACATTTTCCAAAATCTATTACTCTCATTTTATTTCTTCGAAAGTCTACAAAACTGTTAATTAACATTAAGCAAATATACAAAATCTTCACGTTCGGAATAATGGAGCGAATATTTGAAACGGTACTATGAAATCTATAAGTTAAAATGCATACATTGCATACATACACAAATAAACACGTGCATACGTTACACACATACACACATGCATACAAATTTTCTTCAAACTACAAGACAGACATTCAAAGTACATAACGTTTTATGTAAATCGCCATATTTTCGAAAGCAAAAAATACCGATTCAAACACTCTTCCAACATATTCCGAACGCTCGTCATTACTTATATTACTAAAAAAAAAAAAAAAAAGAAATAAAAAAAAGAAATTGTAAAGGGGAACGCATTGTTCCCGATACGATTTACAAACCAAACCAATGAACGGTGTTACAGACTAGAGAACATGGGGTCCCCAATGGTGCGGTACGCTTCAGCATCCTCGTGAACACCAACTCCCTCCGCCTGTCCCAATGCCATCTCAAACGGTCAAACTGCAAGTAAAAAATAACCAGATATTAATGCGATTTCTATTTCGGCAGCACCGACGTATTGCACGGTGTTCCATAATCGCTTGAGATTCCATATAGTTGTTGTTGAAATCTCTACGCATTTGGTAGATAAAAAGTTGCGAGAAATCATCCTCTTGTCAAAGTAGTCACACACTCTTCTAGGTCTTCCAAACCTGATCGCTTGCATTTCTCCCATTACTTCAGCGTTGTAATGGTGCTTTTAATTTCTGACAACTTAGACATGCAATTGTCAAAACTGCTCAGTTCAGGACACAATTCAGGATCTTTCCAGGGATTGTTCTGCTGAGACATGTCTTCATCATCGCGGAGTTCATAATTTGTATAATTTGCCTCCTTCAATAATTGTTTTCTAAGTCGCTGGCAATTATAAATCTCCAAGTGTTTGCCTCGCGCGTAATTCACGTCCAACTTTGACAAGAGTACACCTCAGTAATGCTAAAATCCGTAAATCGCGTTTGCGGTTTCGCCGACACTCTAATTGTTTACGGCGGATTCTACGAATCCATCCTACTAACAGTTTGGTACTATTTGGCTTGGCGTTAATATCTCCAACTCTCTCTTCATACTTCTCCATGATGACGGCTTGGCAGTTTTCTTAATTTATTGAAATACAAATGTCCTCTTTTTTGAGGTTAACACAGTACCGATGATACGATATTCACGTTTTCTTACAGATTTCTCGAGTATTTCACTTAATTATTGAATAAGTAATAAGTATACCAACCCGTATTTCTCTTGCGTTTTGTTGTAATCCAAAATAGTACAGGTTCACAAAACTCCACACACAAAATATTTGAAACTATCGAGTAAAGCACGATGTTCACCGCTCCAAGGCTACACAGCAAATGCCTACACTGACCCTCTAATGGCGGCTATATATATACCCCCACCCTTGCCTTTCTGTAGCAGTCCTCCGCCCGAACATAAGAAAATAGTTCCTTATAAAATCTTACATTATTATAATTTATCAAAAATACTTTGTTAAATCCACTCAATTTTTTAAAGTATTTGCGACAATTTTAATGCAAAACTTTACACACTTTTTACATTATATTAAAATTGCGGTTAATTTCTAACCGATCGCGTGCGCCAGTTTGCACGACGTCATTTCCGGTGCGGATATTCTCTAATGGCGCCAAATCTCTTCACACATTATATAGGACGTGAATTAATGTTGATCTATTAGACAGAATGAAAATCTCTGATGTATCATTTATGATACATTTTAATTTTTGTTGAATTTTATCGGTATAATAAATATTAACAAACGGTCGATTCATTTTAATATCTTTATCTCTGCTTAAAAATAATATTTTTATCAATTCTACTACTAACTAATAATACTAATTACTAATAACTAGCGATACTACTAACAATTCTTAAATTTTATGATCAAAGTCAAGTTTCAGATATTTTTAAAACATACGGCAATCCTTAAAAATTTATTAGACATGTACAATCTACGGGCATTTTTTAACTATTAGAGTTGTAATATTAGTACTTCGATATTTTTACTTTCTTTATTAGTAACGTTATTATCATGTACTCACACAGCTTTTGTTTTCATGCAGCTTAAATCTTACGCTTCTTGATATTTAATATGTATGATTTTCTATGACCATCTTATTGATTGTTATCGTGGTCAGCAGTAAGAAACTGATGGTATATATAAGGACCTTCCTTCCTCATTTGCTTGCTTTGCTGAATTCTAAAAAATTGGTATCGCTAACCTTTACGGTGACATGATCCTGTTGGTTTGCAATTTTTTTTTTTTTTTTTTTTTTTTTTTTTTTTTTCTTTACATGTATGCATATTGTGCTGAATTAAATGTTCGTGAGCCGCACAAAGTATATTTATGTGTCTGCCGCCAATACGTCTTACTGCATCTTTGCAAAATCCTGCATTTATAACCTCTTTTCAACCCCACGAAGTCTTACGTCGGTAGCCTCCTATTTGTCCTACAAAGTCCCGCGTCGGTAGTCTCCTCGTGGTCCTACAAAATCCTACCTTGGTAGCCTCCTCTGAATAGCACGAACTCACGTATTGGTAACTCCCTTCTCCGGATAGCAGGTAATAAATAACAGCAACGCCCATTTCCCTCACTTTCTGAACGAGGGTTGTCCCCGACGAATCCGATGATCTCGTGCCCTGAGACGCACCCCATCACAGTCTTCCTCTGCAGCGTCACGGTGACGGAGAGACACACTCTCGTGTGATCTCGTCCGCGAGTAAAACAACGTCTTTACGATCAGTGGATATTTCACGTTTTAGCAAAGAGCCCGACTTAGACTTTGGAGGGAGGTGTATTCCTTGTCCCGTTGAACGCGGATTCGTCGTTGAACTTGGGATCATTGTCATTAGTATCTCGAGTATCTGGCTACCTACCACGGTTACTTGTCAAATTCTGTAATCATCATATTTGTACTAGTAGATATCTTCTCTATTACGTAACAACGATGGCTGATTCCAGAGACATATTCATTACACGCCCCTAACACTAATCATAATGTTAACCCGACATAGAGAGTTATCTCTCGTATCGCCCAAGTCATGGATAATCTTTAAAAGTTGCACTCTAATACCGATCCTTTACCATATGCCAAATTGATCTTGCTATTCATGAATGATATTTCGTAAAAAAAAAAAAGAAAAAAAGAAAAAAAGAAAAAAAGAATCCAACTTTTGCATAATTTTGGCGATAAATGTTACAATTTTCTGTTTGCCATGAAAGAAATCATGTCGAATTTTATACTTTTTGCTACAAAAATATTTACATTTTACTAACGGTAAGTATATAGCAAGTATATTCCGGAAATGTACATCTGAAGCATATTATAAAAATCTGAAATTAAAAAATGAATTACCGATTCATTCTTTTTCTTTCTAACGCAAGAAATATATTGTTAAACGATTCTTCTTACTTTAAATCTGTTGTATATCTTCATATTCAAAATCTTCAATTGTTGCAACGCATAGATGATCGTCATTAAGTTAGTTAATTTCAAATCTGTTTCCAAGTCATTTCATCGCTCATATTAAAATAATTGTATTCTTCTTCGTTAGAAAATACAGAAAGAGCTATTCATCCAATAGCGCATGGAATTGCATACAACCAAGACATCAAATTAGACGAAATAGTGAAGATTACAACATACCATAGTTGTTTTACTTCATGTTTCGATGTTCATACAAATGAACTTGTAATCAGATTCTTTCTATAAGATTTAGTGTGTTCAAAAAAAAAAAAAAAAAAAAAAAAAGAATGAAGCATGATATAAGGACTCGCATTCATATATAGTTTCAATAAACCAATTCCGTTGGCACCGAGATTACTTTGAAATACGACAGTTCTAAATAGTCTAATTGTCATACACGCATAAATTTCCACAATATACAGATTTGTTGACCGTTCAATCGAAAACGATACATACTGAATCATTTTCTCATTTATCTATCCATGGAAAACGTTGATCGAAATGTTGATGAAGGTAAAATAGTAATTCATTTTGTCCTTCCATTTGGAAAGTGCTTTTCTGGATCGTTTGATATTACTTTCTGAAATATATTCATAATTTCCATAATTCAAAAAACACTTACTAATCGTTTTTTTCACATTCACGCGTAATTTGTCCTTCGACCTGAATACCCTTACTTTATAAAAAAATATATGTTTTGCTTATATTTACAACCATTATTCTATATATTTGGAATATTTTTGCATCAATAGTTTGCATGCAAATGCAACTGCGTGCGAATTTTATGTGCGTAATGAATCCGTCAAATAATTATATTAAATTTGCAATTTTGAGTCTGAAAAACATTCGACTTCAATGATTATACTTTGATTTTTATCTGCCGGAAAACTGATGGAACAAAAATTTGTTGCGTCTATCATGTACTTACGTAATTAAAAAGTAAGACAAAACTTTTATAAATATAAAAATTTTCATAAAAATTTTGACGCAACGCATTTGAACATTTTATGACGCATTGTATTAATATCACATTGTTCCTCTTTTTTTTGTGAATATAATAAAAGCAATGACATTTAAACGATACATACATGTTTAGATGCCTCCCACAATATGGCTTTCCCATGGAGCAGGAGGCTTGTTATAAAATTCACGTCGTAAATGTAATTTCCTTCAACTTCCTAAAGCAAAAATTATAAGCGTCGACCCAGAAATGACCAACATACAGCAGAAACACTTAAATAATACAAATTTCATATTTGGGTATTACATATTTCTAAGAATTTAACACTACCATGCTCGTTACCATGCTTCAAATGACTTTATATTGGAATTATTTGTATGGTACGCCCATTTCCTTATTACCCTTTATTTTCCTTTTGCTTCCGTAGAGGAGTGACAAGACCATTTGTATCCTCCCTGTCTTTGTCAATTATACATCCTACACATTTTCACAAATAACAAAAAATAGCAAGGACAAATATAGCTTCAACGTATACAGTCATCACAATGAAATGTGAATCATCTCTTGCAGATCTAAAATATTAAACGCGAAACGATCATCTTAATTTAGGATAGATTATAACAGACACACAATCTGCCGCTAGTTTCTTCCTTTCTTAGCAATGATCCGTTCCATTGTCAAACAAGTACTTCCTTCGGTAAGTGGATGAATTGCAGATTTATATTGTATTATGCTTATCATTATACCGCAAGTACTTTGAGTTACTGAAATTGCAGAACCATTTCCTCTTATTGAATGCAAAACATACAGCACGAACACGTTTTCCATTATCAAAATATCACACACAAACGTCTCATCCATTGTATCAAAGTGATAAGAGACAGACGCAGCACCAGTCCTGTAGTAGCTCATAATACAACAAGTCGCACCAATTTCTCGATTTTCCCCAATTTATATTCAATGTTCGTAATAATCATCCTTCATATAGAATAGTTACCTTTATCCAAAGCATACCACCTCTCTCTCCCTCTCTTTAAATATATGACCTTTCTCATCTTAATCAATGTCTCCCAAAAACGAATTTAGTAGAAAGTATACGACGACATCTATAACTATTCAGTTAGAAACTGCCTGTAGTTGTTTAGCTGTACACGACGAGTACAATTATTTCGGGTACTCCTGCGGTACAAAACAGACACCCAAACGGGTTCATATTTCAACAGAAAAACATTTAAAAAAATAGTTATAAATGCATGATACTTAATACCGCACTTGGCATCACGCATAAGTAAAAATAAATTTCTTCAAACAAATTTCAAGTTAAATCTTTAGCTTGTGTAATTATATCAAACTTGTTCGATTAACAACGTGCTATTTACGTCATGTTTTGACAACTGACCCATCGATGATGTATTTCCTTGGAACTGAAAAAGGAACGTGCATAATTTTGTCCTCCATCAACGCTCAAAATATTATCCATTCAATCTTAAAATACGCTGCTTTCCTACTATCGGTATGTAAAAGATTTCTCACTCACAGTATCCATCAATCCGTAATTTGTATAAATATTATTGCAGCTTCTCGCGTCACTTGAACTGTAATATAAACCAGTCTTTTATTTCCGTTACACCTCTGCATACCATTTGTCAGGAACAATACATCTTATTCGTTAATCTAATAACATGTAAACTTCTTCATTTGTTCTAAGATCGATCAATGGATAAGTGAAGAGAATATTGAAATCTGTGAAAATAAGTATCCAGTAATACGACTTCCGAACCGACATATTCATTGCAATGCTTGTCAAATTTCATAGTAATTTCCTATCCGTATTAAACATATTTCATATATGTTCATGTCTGTTATTTTGATTAGTTGTGCTACTTGCAGTAATACGCAATTCTGGATCATGCAGATTCAACAAAGATGCATTCAATTTACTCCATACCTCAAAAGGCTACTATCATCTTAATTCAAATGGGAAGACACAGAGCTGTGACAGTATTCAGCTTGCTCAACTTTGAACAAGGCATATTGATAAGCCAGAGTAACTCACGTACAACTTGGCGGTACAAGCGTTGGAAAAACTTTTCTGGACCTGAGGAAACACATTTGCACAGATAACGAACAAAAGGGATTAGAGCTCACCGAATAAGACTTGCTACAATTTGCTGTAGTTTGTCACAATAAGCCTACGTGTATCGCGCGTCAGACGATTTTGGAATTAGTTGATGCTTGGATGTTCAAGATAAGGAAGCACGAAGTGATCAGACGTTTATGTACAACGTGATCATGGTACGACTCATCGTCAGTCAGAAAACTTTACGCACTATTTTCTAAAAACAAAGACTTTTCCCCTTTATTTATCCCATACCAATCCTCTCTCGTCACTCCTTATCTCATACACAGACAGGCCAAACAATGTCGCCGATCACGGCCAACAGTCTGGACACATGTGCGGACCTCTTGCCTGCGACACAATTTTGTTATGTGTAGTATGCTGGACTGAAAAGGACTAATATGGCGAATTAGAGGATTGCAGAAAAATTGCAAACATTTTCCAAAATCTATTACTCTCATTTTATTTCTTCGAAAGTCTACAAAACTGTTAATTAACATTAAGCAAATATACAAAATCTTCACGTTCGGAATAATGGAGCGAATATTTGAAACGGTACTATGAAATCTATAAGTTAAAATGCATACATTGCATACATACACAAATAAACACGTGCATACGTTACACACATACACACATGCATACAAATTTTCTTCAAACTACAAGACAGACATTCAAAGTACATAATGTTTTATGTAAATCGCCATATTTTCGAAAGCAAAAAATACCGATTCAAACACTCTTCCAACATATTCCGAACGCTCGTCATTACTTATATTACTAAAAAAAAAAAAAAAAAGAAATAAAAAAAAGAAATTGTAAAGGGGAACGCATTGTTCCCGATACGATTTACAAACCAAACCAATGAACGGTGTTACAGACTAGAGAACATGGGGTCCCCAATGGTGCGGTACGCTTCAGCATCCTCGTGAACACCAACTCCCTCCGCCTGTCCCAATGCCATCTCAAACGGTCAAACTGCAAGTAAAAAATAACCAGATATTAATGCGATTTCTATTTCGGCAGCACCGACGTATTGCACGGTGTTCCATAATCGCTTGAGATTCCATATAGTTGTTGTTGAAATCTCTACGCATTTGGTAGATAAAAAGTTGCGAGAAATCATCCTCTTGTCAAAGTAGTCACACACTCTTCTAGGTCTTCCAAACCTGATCGCTTGCATTTCTCCCATTACTTCAGCGTTGTAATGGTGCTTTTAATTTCTGACAACTTAGACATGCAATTGTCAAAACTGCTCAGTTCAGGACACAATTCAGGATCTTTCCAGGGATTGTTCTGCTGAGACATGTCTTCATCATCGCGGAGTTCATAATTTGTATAATTTGCCTCCTTCAATAATTGTTTTCTAAGTCGCTGGCAATTATAAATCTCCAAGTGTTTGCCTCGCGCGTAATTCACGTCCAACTTTGACAAGAGTACACCTCAGTAATGCTAAAATCCGTAAATCGCGTTTGCGGTTTCGCCGACACTCTAATTGTTTACGGCGGATTCTACGAATCCATCCTACTAACAGTTTGGTACTATTTGGCTTGGCGTTAATATCTCCAACTCTCTCTTCATACTTCTCCATGATGACGGCTTGGCAGTTTTCTTAATTTATTGAAATACAAATGTCCTCTTTTTTGAGGTTAACACAGTACCGATGATACGATATTCACGTTTTCTTACAGATTTCTCGAGTATTTCACTTAATTATTGAATAAGTAATAAGTATACCAACCCGTATTTCTCTTGCGTTTTGTTGTAATCCAAAATAGTACAGGTTCACAAAACTCCACACACAAAATATTTGAAACTATCGAGTAAAGCACGATGTTCACCGCTCCAAGGCTACACAGCAAATGCCTACACTGACCCTCTAATGGCGGCTATATATATACCCCCACCCTTGCCTTTCTGTAGCAGTCCTCCGCCCGAACATAAGAAAATAGTTCCTTATAAAATCTTACATTATTATAATTTATCAAAAATACTTTGTTAAATCCACTCAATTTTTTAAAGTATTTGCGACAATTTTAATGCAAAACTTTACACACTTTTTACATTATATTAAAATTGCGGTTAATTTCTAACCGATCGCGTGCGCCAGTTTGCACGACGTCATTTCCGGTGCGGATATTCTCTAATGGCGCCAAATCTCTTCACACATTATATAGGACGTGAATTAATGTTGATCTATTAGACAGAATGAAAATCTCTGATGTATCATTTATGATACATTTTAATTTTTGTTGAATTTTATCGGTATAATAAATATTAACAAACGGTCGATTCATTTTAATATCTTTATCTCTGCTTAAAAATAATATTTTTATCTATTCTACTACTAACTAATAATACTAATTACTAATAACTAGCGATACTACTAACAATTCTTAAATTTTATGATCAAAGTCAAGTTTCAGATATTTTTAAAACATACGGCAATCCTTAAAAATTTATTAGACATGTACAATCTACGGGCATTTTTTAACTATTAGAGTTGTAATATTAGTACTTCGATATTTTTACTTTCTTTATTAGTAACGTTATTATCATGTACTCACACAGCTTTTGTTTTCATGCAGCTTAAATCTTACGCTTCTTGATATTTAATATGTATGATTTTCTATGACCATCTTATTGATTGTTATCGTGGTCAGCAGTAAGAAACTGATGGTATATATAAGGACCTTCCTTCCTCATTTGCTTGCTTTGCTGAATTCTAAAAAATTGGTATCGCTAACCTTTACGGTGACATGATCCTGTTGGTTTGCTATTTTTTTTTTTTTTTTTTTTTTTTTTTTTTTTTTTTTTTCTTTACATGTATGCATATTGTGCTGAATTAAATGTTCGTGAGCCGCACAAAGTATATTTATGTGTCTGCCGCCAATACGTCTTACTGCATCTTTGCAAAATCCTGCATTTATAACCTCTTTTCAACCCCACGAAGTCTTACGTCGGTAGCCTCCTATTTGTCCTACAAAGTCCCGCGTCGGTAGTCTCCTCGTGGTCCTACAAAATCCTACCTTGGTAGCCTCCTCTGAATAGCACGAACTCACGTATTGGTAACTCCCTTCTCCGGATAGCAGGTAATAAATAACAGCAACGCCCATTTCCCTCACTTTCTGAACGAGGGTTGTCCCCGACGAATCCGATGATCTCGTGCCCTGAGACGCACCCCATCACAGTCTTCCTCTGCAGCGTCACGGTGACGGAGAGACACACTCTCGTGTGATCTCGTCCGCGAGTAAAACAACGTCTTTACGATCAGTGGATATTTCACGTTTTAGCAAAGAGCCCGACTTAGACTTTGGAGGGAGGTGTATTCCTTGTCCCGTTGAACGCGGATTCGTCGTTGAACTTGGGATCATTGTCATTAGTATCTCGAGTATCTGGCTACCTACCACGGTTACTTGTCAAATTCTGTAATCATCATATTTGTACTAGTAGATATCTTCTCTATTACGTAACAACGATGGCTGATTCCAGAGACATATTCATTACACGCCCCTAACACTAATCATAATGTTAACCCGACATAGAGAGTTATCTCTCGTATCGCCCAAGTCATGGATAATCTTTAAAAGTTGCACTCTAATACCGATCCTTTACCATATGCCAAATTGATCTTGCTATTCATGAATGATATTTCGTAAAAAAAAAAAAGAAAAAAAGAATCCAACTTTTGCATAATTTTGGCGATAAATGTTACAATTTTCTGTTTGCCATGAAAGAAATCATGTCGAATTTTATACTTTTTGCTACAAAAATATTTACATTTTACTAACGGTAAGTATATAGCAAGTATATTCCGGAAATGTACATCTGAAGCATATTATAAAAATCTGAAATTAAAAAATGAATTACCGATTCATTCTTTTTTCTTTCTAACGCAAGAAATATATTGTTAAACGATTCTTCTTACTTTAAATCTGTTGTATATCTTCATATTCAAAATCTTCAATTGTTGCAACGCATAGATGATCGTCATTAAGTTAGTTAATTTCAAATCTGTTTCCAAGTCATTTCATCGCTCATATTAAAATAATTGTATTCTTCTTCGTTAGAAAATACAGAAAGAGCTATTCATCCAATAGCGCATGGAATTGCATACAACCAAGACATCAAATTAGACGAAATAGTGAAGATTACAACATACCATAGTTGTTTTACTTCATGTTTCGATGTTCATACAAATGAACTTGTAATCAGATTCTTTCTATAAGATTTAGTGTGTTCAAAAAAAAAAAAAAAAAAAAAAAAAGAATGAAGCATGATATAAGGACTCGCATTCATATATAGTTTCAATAAACCAATTCCGTTGGCACCGAGATTACTTTGAAATACGACAGTTCTAAATAGTCTAATTGTCATACACGCATAAATTTCCACAATATACAGATTTGTTGACCGTTCAATCGAAAACGATACATACTGAATCATTTTCTCATTTATCTATCCATGGAAAACGTTGATCGAAATGTTGATGAAGGTAAAATAGTAATTCATTTTGTCCTTCCATTTGGAAAGTGCTTTTCTGGATCGTTTGATATTACTTTCTGAAATATATTCATAATTTCCATAATTCAAAAAACACTTACTAATCGTTTTTTTCACATTCACGCGTAATTTGTCCTTCGACCTGAATACCCTTACTTTATAAAAAAATATATGTTTTGCTTATATTTACAACCATTATTCTATATATTTGGAATATTTTTGCATCAATAGTTTGCATGCAAATGCAACAGCGTGCGAATTTTATGTGCGTAATGAATCCGTCAAATAATTATATTAAATTTGCAATTTTGAGTCTGAAAAACATTCGACTTCAATGATTATACTTTGATTTTTATCTGCCGGAAAACTGATGGAACAAAAATTTGTTGCGTCTATCATGTACTTACGTAATTAAAACGTAAGACAAAACTTTTATAAATATAAAAATTTTCATAAAAATTTTGACGCAACGCATTTGAACATTTTATGACGCATTGTATTAATATCACATTGTTCCTCTTTTTTTTGTGAATATAATAAAAGCAATGACATTTAAACGATACATACATGTTTAGATGCCTCCCACAATATGGCTTTCCCATGGAGCAGGAGGCTTGTTATAAAATTCACGTCGTAAATGTAATTTCCTTCAACTTCCTAAAGCAAAAATTATAAGCGTCGACCCAGAAATGACCAACATACAGCAGAAACACTTAAATAATACAAATTTCATATTTGGGTATTACATATTTCTAAGAATTTAACACTACCATGCTCGTTACCATGCTTCAAATGACTTTATATTGGAATTATTTGTATGGTACGCCCATTTCCTTATCACCCTTTATTTTCCTTTTGCTTCCGTAGAGGAGTGACAAGACCATTTGTATCCTCCCTGTCTTTGTCCATTATACATCCTACACATTTTCACAAATAACAAAAAATAGCAAGGACAAATATAGCTTCAACGTATACAGTCATCACAATGAAATGTGAATCATCTCTTGCAGATCTAAAATATTAAACGCGAAACGATCATCTTAATTTAGGATAGATTATAACAGACACACAATCTGCCGCTAGTTTCTTCCTTTCTTAGCAATGATCCGTTCCATTGTCAAACAAGTACTTCCTTCGGTAGCTGGATGAATTGCAGATTTATATTGTATTATGCTTATCATTATACCGCAAGTACTTTGAGTTACTGAAATTGCAGAACCATTTCCTCTTATTGAATGCAAAACATACAGCACGAACACGTTTTCCATTATCAAAATATCACACACAAACGTCTCATCCATTGTATCAAAGTGATAAGAGACAGACGCAGCACCAGTCCTGTAGTAGCTCATAATACAACAAGTCGCACCAATTTCTCGATTTTCCCCAATTTATATTCAATGTTCGTAATAATCATCCTTCATATAGAATAGTTACCTTTATCCAAAGCATACCACCTCTCTCTCCCTCTCTTTAAATATATGACCTTTCTCATCTTAATCAATGTCTCCCAAAAACGAATTTAGTAGAAAGTATACGACGACATCTATAACTATTCAGTTAGAAACTGCCTGTAGTTGTTTAGCTGTACACGACGAGTACAATTATTTCGGGTACTCCTGCGGTACAAAACAGACACCCAAACGGGTTCATATTTCAACAGAAAAACATTTAAAAAAATAGTTATAAATGCATGATACTTAATACCGCACTTGGCATCACGCATAAGTAAAAATAAATTTCTTCAAACAAATTTCAAGTTAAATCTTTAGCTTGTGTAATTATATCAAACTTGTTCGATTAACAACGTGCTATTTACGTCATGTTTTGACAACTGACTCATCGATGATGTATTTCCTTGGAACTGAAAAAGGAACGTGCATAATTTTGTCCTCCATCAACGCTCAAAATATTATCCATTCAATCTTAAAATACGCTGCTTTCCTACTATCGGTATGTAAAAGATTTCTCACTCACAGTATCCATCAATCCGTAATTTGTATAAATATTATTGCAGCTTCTCGCGTCACTTGAACTGTAATATAAACCAGTCTTTTATTTCCGTTACACCTCTGCATACCATCTGTCAGGAACAATACATCTTATTCGTTAATCTAATAACATGTAAACTTCTTCATTTGTTCTAAGATCGATCAATGGATAAGTGAAGAGAATATTGAAATCTGTGAAAATAAGTATCCAGTAATACGACTTCCGAACCGACATATTCATTGCAATGCTTGTCAAATTTCATAGTAATTTCCTATCCGTATTAAACATATTTCATATATGTTCATGTCTGTTATTTTGATTAGTTGTGCTACTTGCAGTAATACGCAATTCTGGATCATGCAGATTCAACAAAGATGCATTCAATTTACTCCATACCTCAAAAGGCTACTATCATCTTAATTCAAATGGGAAGACACAGAGCTGTGACAGTATTCAGCTTGCTCAACTTTGAACAAGGCATATTGATAAGCCAGAGTAACTCACGTACAACTTGGCGGTACAAGCGTTGGAAAAACTTTTCTGGACCTGAGGAAACACATTTGCACAGATAACGAACAAAAGGGATTAGAGCTCACCGAATAAGACTTGCTACAATTTGCTGTAGTTTGTCACAATAAGCCTACGTGTATCGCGCGTCAGACGATTTTGGAATTAGTTGATGCTTGGATGTTCAAGATAAGGAAGCACGAAGTGATCAGACGTTTATGTACAACGTGATCATGGTACGACTCATCGTCAGTCAGAAAACTTTACGCACTATTTTCTAAAAACAAAGACTTTTCCCCTTTATTTATCCCATACCAATCCTCTCTCGTCACTCCTTATCTCATACACAGACAGGCCAAACAATGTCGCCGATCACGGCCAACAGTCTGGACACATGTGCGGACCTCTTGCCTGCGACACAATTTTGTTATGTGTAGTATGCTGGACTGAAAAGGACTAATATGGCGAATTAGAGGATTGCAGAAAAATTGCAAACATTTTCCAAAATCTATTACTCTCATTTTATTTCTTCGAAAGTCTACAAAACTGTTAATTAACATTAAGCAAATATACAAAATCTTCACGTTCGGAATAATGGAGCGAATATTTGAAACGGTACTATGAAATCTATAAGTTAAAATGCATACATTGCATACATACACAAATAAACACGTGCATACGTTACACACATACACACATGCATACAAATTTTCTTCAAACTACAAGACAGACATTCAAAGTACATAATGTTTTATGTAAATCGCCATATTTTCGAAAGCAAAAAATACCGATTCAAACACTCTTCCAACATATTCCGAACGCTCGTCATTACTTATATTACTAAAAAAAAAAAAAAAAAAAAAAAAAAAAAAGAAATTGTAAAGGGGAACGCATTGTTCCCGATACGATTTACAAACCAAACCAATGAACGGTGTTACAGACTAGAGAACATGGGGTCCCCAATGGTGCGGTACGCTTCAGCATCCTCGTGAACACCAACTCCCTCCGCCTGTCCCAATGCCATCTCAAACGGTCAAACTGCAAGTAAAAAATAACCAGATATTAATGCGATTTCTATTTCGGCAGCACCGACGTATTGCACGGTGTTCCATAATCGCTTGAGATTCCATATAGTTGTTGTTGAAATCTCTACGCATTTGGTAGATAAAAAGTTGCGAGAAATCATCCTCTTGTCAAAGTAGTCACACACTCTTCTAGGTCTTCCAAACCTGATCGCTTGCATTTCTCCCATTACTTCAGCGTTGTAATGGTGCTTTTAATTTCTGACAACTTAGACATGCAATTGTCAAAACTGCTCAGTTCAGGACACAATTCAGGATCTTTCCAGGGATTGTTCTGCTGAGACATGTCTTCATCATCGCGGAGTTCATAATTTGTATAATTTGCCTCCTTCAATAATTGTTTTCTAAGTCGCTGGCAATTATAAATCTCCAAGTGTTTGCCTCGCGCGTAATTCACGTCCAACTTTGACAAGAGTACACCTCAGTAATGCTAAAATCCGTAAATCGCGTTTGCGGTTTCGCCGACACTCTAATTGTTTACGGCGGATTCTACGAATCCATCCTACTAACAGTTTGGTACTATTTGGCTTGGCGTTAATATCTCCAACTCTCTCTTCATACTTCTCCATGATGACGGCTTGGCAGTTTTCTTAATTTATTGAAATACAAATGTCCTCTTTTTTGAGGTTAACACAGTACCGATGATACGATATTCACGTTTTCTTACAGATTTCTCGAGTATTTCACTTAATTATTGAATAAGTAATAAGTATACCAACCCGTATTTCTCTTGCGTTTTGTTGTAATCCAAAATAGTACAGGTTCACAAAACTCCACACACAAAATATTTGAAACTATCGAGTAAAGCACGATGTTCACCGCTCCAAGGCTACACAGCAAATGCCTACACTGACCCTCTAATGGCGGCTATATATATACCCCCACCCTTGCCTTTCTGTAGCAGTCCTCCGCCCGAACATAAGAAAATAGTTCCTTATAAAATCTTACATTATTATAATTTATCAAAAATACTTTGTTAAATCCACTCAATTTTTTAAAGTATTTGCGACAATTTTAATGCAAAACTTTACACACTTTTTACATTATATTAAAATTGCGGTTAATTTCTAACCGATCGCGTGCGCCAGTTTGCACGACGTCATTTCCGGTGCGGATATTCTCTAATGGCGCCAAATCTCTTCACACATTATATAGGACGTGAATTAATGTTGATCTATTAGACAGAATGAAAATCTCTGATGTATCATTTATGATACATTTTAATTTTTGTTGAATTTTATCGGTATAATAAATATTAACAAACGGTCGATTCATTTTAATATCTTTATCTCTGCTTAAAAATAATATTTTTATCTATTCTACTACTAACTAATAATACTAATTACTAATAACTAGCGATACTACTAACAATTCTTAAATTTTATGATCAAAGTCAAGTTTCAGATATTTTTAAAACATACGGCAATCCTTAAAAATTTATTAGACATGTACAATCTACGGGCATTTTTTAACTATTAGAGTTGTAATATTAGTACTTCGATATTTTTACTTTCTTTATTAGTAACGTTATTATCATGTACTCACACAGCTTTTGTTTTCATGCAGCTTAAATCTTACGCTTCTTGATATTTAATATGTATGATTTTCTATGACCATCTTATTGATTGTTATCGTGGTCAGCAGTAAGAAACTGATGGTATATATAAGGACCTTCCTTCCTCATTTGCTTGCTTTGCTGAATTCTAAAAAATTGGTATCGCTAACCTTTACGGTGACATGATCCTGTTGGTTTGCTATTTTTTTTTTTTTTTTTTTTTTTTTTTTTTTTTTTTTTTTTTACATGTATGCATATTGTGCTGAATTAAATGTTCGTGAGCCGCACAAAGTATATTTATGTGTCTGCCGCCAATACGTCTTACTGCATCTTTGCAAAATCCTGCATTTATAACCTCTTTTCAACCCCACGAAGTCTTACGTCGGTAGCCTCCTATTTGTCCTACAAAGTCCCGCGTCGGTAGTCTCCTCGTGGTCCTACAAAATCCTACCTTGGTAGCCTCCTCTGAATAGCACGAACTCACGTATTGGTAACTCCCTTCTCCGGATAGCAGGTAATAAATAACAGCAACGCCCATTTCCCTCACTTTCTGAACGAGGGTTGTCCCCGACGAATCCGATGATCTCGTGCCCTGAGACGCACCCCATCACAGTCTTCCTCTGCAGCGTCACGGTGACGGAGAGACACACTCTCGTGTGATCTCGTCCGCGAGTAAAACAACGTCTTTACGATCAGTGGATATTTCACGTTTTAGCAAAGAGCCCGACTTAGACTTTGGAGGGAGGTGTATTCCTTGTCCCGTTGAACGCGGATTCGTCGTTGAACTTGGGATCATTGTCATTAGTATCTCGAGTATCTGGCTACCTACCACGGTTACTTGTCAAATTCTGTAATCATCATATTTGTACTAGTAGATATCTTCTCTATTACGTAACAACGATGGCTGATTCCAGAGACATATTCATTACACGCCCCTAACACTAATCATAATGTTAACCCGACATAGAGAGTTATCTCTCGTATCGCCCAAGTCATGGATAATCTTTAAAAGTTGCACTCTAATACCGATCCTTTACCATATGCCAAATTGATCTTGCTATTCATGAATGATATTTCGTAAAAAAAAAAAAGAAAAAAAGAAAAAAAGAAAAAAAGAATCCAACTTTTGCATAATTTTGGCGATAAATGTTACAATTTTCTGTTTGCCATGAAAGAAATCATGTCGAATTTTATACTTTTTGCTACAAAAATATTTACATTTTACTAACGGTAAGTATATAGCAAGTATATTCCGGAAATGTACATCTGAAGCATATTATAAAAATCTGAAATTAAAAAATGAATTACCGATTCATTCTTTTTCTTTCTAACGCAAGAAATATATTGTTAAACGATTCTTCTTACTTTAAATCTGTTGTATATCTTCATATTCAAAATCTTCAATTGTTGCAACGCATAGATGATCGTCATTAAGTTAGTTAATTTCAAATCTGTTTCCAAGTCATTTCATCGCTCATATTAAAATAATTGTATTCTTCTTCGTTAGAAAATACAGAAAGAGCTATTCATCCAATAGCGCATGGAATTGCATACAACCAAGACATCAAATTAGACGAAATAGTGAAGATTACAACATACCATAGTTGTTTTACTTCATGTTTCGATGTTCATACAAATGAACTTGTAATCAGATTCTTTCTATAAGATTTAGTGTGTTCAAAAAAAAAAAAAAAAAAAAAAAAAAGAATGAAGCATGATATAAGGACTCGCATTCATATATAGTTTCAATAAACCAATTCCGTTGGCACCGAGATTACTTGGAAATACGACAGTTCTAAATAGTCTAATTGTCATACACGCATAAATTTCCACAATATACAGATTTGTTGACCGTTCAATCGAAAACGATACATACTGAATCATTTTCTCATTTATCTATCCATGGAAAACGTTGATCGAAATGTTGATGAAGGTAAAATAGTAATTCATTTTGTCCTTCCATTTGGAAAGTGCTTTTCTGGATCGTTTGATATTACTTTCTGAAATATATTCATAATTTCCATAATTCAAAAAACACTTACTAATCGTTTTTTTCACATTCACGCGTAATTTGTCCTTCGACCTGAATACCCTTACTTTATAAAAAAATATATGTTTTGCTTATATTTACAACCATTATTCTATATATTTGGAATATTTTTGCATCAATAGTTTGCATGCAAATGCAACTGCGTGCGAATTTTATGTGCGTAATGAATCCGTCAAATAATTATATTAAATTTGCAATTTTGAGTCTGAAAAACATTCGACTTCAATGATTATACTTTGATTTTTATCTGCCGGAAAACTGATGGAACAAAAATTTGTTGCGTCTATCATGTACTTACGTAATTAAAAAGTAAGACAAAACTTTTATAAATATAAAAATTTTCATAAAAATTTTGACGCAACGCATTTGAACATTTTATGACGCATTGTATTAATATCACATTGTTCCTCTTTTTTTTGTGAATATAATAAAAGCAATGACATTTAAACGATACATACATGTTTAGATGCCTCCCACAATATGGCTTTCCCATGGAGCAGGAGGCTTGTTATAAAATTCACGTCGTAAATGTAATTTCCTTCAACTTCCTAAAGCAAAAATTATAAGCGTCGACCCAGAAATGACCAACATACAGCAGAAACACTTAAATAATACAAATTTCATATTTGGGTATTACATATTTCTAAGAATTTAACACTACCATGCTCGTTACCATGCTTCAAATGACTTTATATTGGAATTATTTGTATGGTACGCCCATTTCCTTATCACCCTTTATTTTCCTTTTGCTTCCGTAGAGGAGTGACAAGACCATTTGTATCCTCCCTGTCTTTGTCCATTATACATCCTACACATTTTCACAAATAACAAAAAATAGCAAGGACAAATATAGCTTCAACGTATACAGTCATCACAATGAAATGTGAATCATCTCTTGCAGATCTAAAATATTAAACGCGAAACGATCATCTTAATTTAGGATAGATTATAACAGACACACAATCTGCCGCTAGTTTCTTCCTTTCTTAGCAATGATCCGTTCCATTGTCAAACAAGTACTTCCTTCGGTAGCTGGATGAATTGCAGATTTATATTGTATTATGCTTATCATTATACCGCAAGTACTTTGAGTTACTGAAATTGCAGAACCATTTCCTCTTATTGAATGCAAAACATACAGCACGAACACGTTTTCCATTATCAAAATATCACACACAAACGTCTCATCCATTGTATCAAAGTGATAAGAGACAGACGCAGCACCAGTCCTGTAGTAGCTCATAATACAACAAGTCGCACCAATTTCTCGATTTTCCCCAATTTATATTCAATGTTCGTAATAATCATCCTTCATATAGAATAGTTACCTTTATCCAAAGCATACCACCTCTCTCTCCCTCTCTTTAAATATATGACCTTTCTCATCTTAATCAATGTCTCCCAAAAACGAATTTAGTAGAAAGTATACGACGACATCTATAACTATTCAGTTAGAAACTGCCTGTAGTTGTTTAGCTGTACACGACGAGTACAATTATTTCGGGTACTCCTGCGGTACAAAACAGACACCCAAACGGGTTCATATTTCAACAGAAAAACATTTAAAAAAATAGTTATAAATGCATGATACTTAATACCGCACTTGGCATCACGCATAAGTAAAAATAAATTTCTTCAAACAAATTTCAAGTTAAATCTTTAGCTTGTGTAATTATATCAAACTTGTTCGATTAACAACGTGCTATTTACGTCATGTTTTGACAACTGACTCATCGATGATGTATTTCCTTGGAACTGAAAAAGGAACGTGCATAATTTTGTCCTCCATCAACGCTCAAAATATTATCCATTCAATCTTAAAATACGCTGCTTTCCTACTATCGGTATGTAAAAGATTTCTCACTCACAGTATCCATCAATCCGTAATTTGTATAAATATTATTGCAGCTTCTCGCGTCACTTGAACTGTAATATAAACCAGTCTTTTATTTCCGTTACACCTCTGCATACCATCTGTCAGGAACAATACATCTTATTCGTTAATCTAATAACATGTAAACTTCTTCATTTGTTCTAAGATCGATCAATGGATAAGTGAAGAGAATATTGAAATCTGTGAAAATAAGTATCCAGTAATACGACTTCCGAACCGACATATTCATTGCAATGCTTGTCAAATTTCATAGTAATTTCCTATCCGTATTAAACATATTTCATATATGTTCATGTCTGTTATTTTGATTAGTTGTGCTACTTGCAGTAATACGCAATTCTGGATCATGCAGATTCAACAAAGATGCATTCAATTTACTCCATACCTCAAAAGGCTACTATCATCTTAATTCAAATGGGAAGACACAGAGCTGTGACAGTATTCAGCTTGCTCAACTTTGAACAAGGCATATTGATAAGCCAGAGTAACTCACGTACAACTTGGCGGTACAAGCGTTGGAAAAACTTTTCTGGACCTGAGGAAACACATTTGCACAGATAACGAACAAAAGGGATTAGAGCTCACCGAATAAGACTTGCTACAATTTGCTGTAGTTTGTCACAATAAGCCTACGTGTATCGCGCGTCAGACGATTTTGGAATTAGTTGATGCTTGGATGTTCAAGATAAGGAAGCACGAAGTGATCAGACGTTTATGTACAACGTGATCATGGTACGACTCATCGTCAGTCAGAAAACTTTACGCACTATTTTCTAAAAACAAAGACTTTTCCCCTTTATTTATCCCATACCAATCCTCTCTCGTCACTCCTTATCTCATACACAGACAGGCCAAACAATGTCGCCGATCACGGCCAACAGTCTGGACACATGTGCGGACCTCTTGCCTGCGACACAATTTTGTTATGTGTAGTATGCTGGACTGAAAAGGACTAATATGGCGAATTAGAGGATTGCAGAAAAATTGCAAACATTTTCCAAAATCTATTACTCTCATTTTATTTCTTCGAAAGTCTACAAAACTGTTAATTAACATTAAGCAAATATACAAAATCTTCACGTTCGGAATAATGGAGCGAATATTTGAAACGGTACTATGAAATCTATAAGTAAAAATGCATACATTGCATACATACACAAATAAACACGTGCATACGTTACACACATACACACATGCATACAAATTTTCTTCAAACTACAAGACAGACATTCAAAGTACATAACGTTTTATGTAAATCGCCATATTTTCGAAAATAAAAAATACCGAATCAAACACTCTTCCAACATATTCCGAACGCTCGTCATTACTTATATTACTAAAAAAAAAAAAAAAAAAAAAAAAGAAATAAAAAAAAAGAAATTGTAAAGGGGAACGCATTGTTCCCGATACGATTTACAAACCAAACCAATGAACGGTGTTACAGACTAGAGAACATGGGGTCCCCAATGGTGCGGTACGCTTCAGCATCCTCGTGAACACCAACTCCCTCCGCCTGTCCCAATGCCATCTCAAACGGTCAAACTGCAAGTAAAAAATAACCAGATATTAATGCGATTTCTATTTCGGCAGCACCGACGTATTGCACGGTGTTCCATAATCGCTTGAGATTCCATATAGTTGTTGTTGAAATCTCTACGCATTTGGTAGATAAAAAGTTGCGAGAAATCATCCTCTTGTCAAAGTAGTCACACACTCTTCTAGGTCTTCCAAACCTGATCGCTTGCATTTCTCCCATTACTTCAGCGTTGTAATGGTGCTTTTAATTTCTGACAACTTAGACATGCAATTGTCAAAACTGCTCAGTTCAGGACACAATTCAGGATCTTTCCAGGGATTGTTCTGCTGAGACATGTCTTCATCATCGCGGAGTTCATAATTTGTATAATTTGCCTCCTTCAATAATTGCTTTCTAAGTCGCTGGCAATTATAAATCTCCAAGTGTTTGCCTCGCGCGTAATTCACGTCCAACTTTGACAAGAGTACACCTCAGTAATGCTAAAATCCGTAAATCGCGTTTGCGGTTTCGCCGACACTCTAATTGTTTACGGCGGATTCTACGAATCCATCCTACTAACAGTTTGGTACTATTTGGCTTGGCGTTAATATCTCCAACTCTCTCTTCATACTTCTCCATGATGACGGCTTGGCAGTTTTCTTAATTTATTGAAATACAAATGTCCTCTTTTTTGAGGTTAACACAGTACCGATGATACGATATTCACGTTTTCTTACAGATTTCTCGAGTATTTCACTTAATTATTGAATAAGTAATAAGTATACCAACCCGTATTTCTCTTGCGTTTTGTTGTAATCCAAAATAGTACAGGTTCACAAAACTCCACACACAAAATATTTGAAACTATCGAGTAAAGCACGATGTTCACCGCTCCAAGGCTACACAGCAAATGCCTACACTGACCCTCTAATGGCGGCTATATATATACCCCCACCCTTGCCTTTCTGTAGCAGTCCTCCGCCCGAACATAAGAAAATAGTTCCTTATAAAATCTTACATTATTATAATTTATCAAAAATACTTTGTTAAATCCACTCAATTTTTTAAAGTATTTGCGACAATTTTAATGCAAAACTTTACACACTTTTTACATTATATTAAAATTGCGGTTAATTTCTAACCGATCGCGTGCGCCAGTTTGCACGACGTCATTTCCGGTGCGGATATTCTCTAATGGCGCCAAATCTCTTCACACATTATATAGGACGTGAATTAATGTTGATCTATTAGACAGAATGAAAATCTCTGATGTATCATTTATGATACATTTTAATTTTTGTTGAATTTTATCGGTATAATAAATATTAACAAACGGTCGATTCATTTTAATATCTTTATCTCTGCTTAAAAATAATATTTTTATCTATTCTACTACTAACTAATAATACTAATTACTAATAACTAGCGATACTACTAACAATTCTTAAATTTTATGATCAAAGTCAAGTTTCAGATATTTTTAAAACATACGGCAATCCTTAAAAATTTATTAGACATGTACAATCTACGGGCATTTTTTAACTATTAGAGTTGTAATATTAGTACTTCGATATTTTTACTTTCTTTATTAGTAACGTTATTATCATGTACTCACACAGCTTTTGTTTTCATGCAGCTTAAATCTTACGCTTCTTGATATTTAATATGTATGATTTTCTATGACCATCTTATTGATTGTTATCGTGGTCAGCAGTAAGAAACTGATGGTATATATAAGGACCTTCCTTCCTCATTTGCTTGCTTTGCTGAATTCTAAAAAATTGGTATCGCTAACCTTTACGGTGACATGATCCTGTTGGTTTGCTATTTTTTTTTTTTTTTTTTTTTTTTTTTTTTTTTTTTTTCTTTACATGTATGCATATTGTGCTGAATTAAATGTTCGTGAGCCGCACAAAGTATATTTATGTGTCTGCCGCCAATACGTCTTACTGCATCTTTGCAAAATCCTGCATTTATAACCTCTTTTCAACCCCACGAAGTCTTACGTCGGTAGCCTCCTATTTGTCCTACAAAGTCCCGCGTCGGTAGTCTCCTCGTGGTCCTACAAAATCCTACCTTGGTAGCCTCCTCTGAATAGCACGAACTCACGTATTGGTAACTCCCTTCTCCGGATAGCAGGTAATAAATAACAGCAACGCCCATTTCCCTCACTTTCTGAACGAGGGTTGTCCCCGACGAATCCGATGATCTCGTGCCCTGAGACGCACCCCATCACAGTCTTCCTCTGCAGCGTCACGGTGACGGAGAGACACACTCTCGTGTGATCTCGTCCGCGAGTAAAACAACGTCTTTACGATCAGTGGATATTTCACGTTTTAGCAAAGAGCCCGACTTAGACTTTGGAGGGAGGTGTATTCCTTGTCCCGTTGAACGCGGATTCGTCGTTGAACTTGGGATCATTGTCATTAGTATCTCGAGTATCTGGCTACCTACCACGGTTACTTGTCAAATTCTGTAATCATCATATTTGTACTAGTAGATATCTTCTCTATTACGTAACAACGATGGCTGATTCCAGAGACATATTCATTACACGCCCCTAACACTAATCATAATGTTAACCCGACATAGAGAGTTATCTCTCGTATCGCCCAAGTCATGGATAATCTTTAAAAGTTGCACTCTAATACCGATCCTTTACCATATGCCAAATTGATCTTGCTATTCATGAATGATATTTCGTAAAAAAAAAAAAAGAAAAAAAGAAAAAAAGAAAAAAAGAATCCAACTTTTGCATAATTTTGGCGATAAATGTTACAATTTTCTGTTTGCCATGAAAGAAATCATGTCGAATTTTATACTTTTTGCTACAAAAATATTTACATTTTACTAACGGTAAGTATATAGCAAGTATATTCCGGAAATGTACATCTGAAGCATATTATAAAAATCTGAAATTAAAAAATGAATTACCGATTCATTCTTTTTTCTTTCTAACGCAAGAAATATATTGTTAAACGATTCTTCTTACTTTAAATCTGTTGTATATCTTCATATTCAAAATCTTCAATTGTTGCAACGCATAGATGATCGTCATTAAGTTAGTTAATTTCAAATCTGTTTCCAAGTCATTTCATCGCTCATATTAAAATAATTGTATTCTTCTTCGTTAGAAAATACAGAAAGAGCTATTCATCCAATAGCGCATGGAATTGCATACAACCAAGACATCAAATTAGACGAAATAGTGAAGATTACAACATACCATAGTTGTTTTACTTCATGTTTCGATGTTCATACAAATGAACTTGTAATCAGATTCTTTCTATAAGATTTAGTGTGTTCAAAAAAAAAAAAAAAAAAAAAAAAAGAATGAAGCATGATATAAGGACTCGCATTCATATATAGTTTCAATAAACCAATTCCGTTGGCACCGAGATTACTTTGAAATACGACAGTTCTAAATAGTCTAATTGTCATACACGCATAAATTTCCACAATATACAGATTTGTTGACCGTTCCATCGAAAACGATACATACTGAATCATTTTCTCATTTATCTATCCATGGAAAACGTTGATCGAAATGTTGATGAAGGTAAAATAGTAATTCATTTTGTCCTTCCATTTGGAAAGTGCTTTTCTGGATCGTTTGATATTACTTTCTGAAATATATTCATAATTTCCATAATTCAAAAAACACTTACTAATCGTTTTTTTCACATTCACGCGTAATTTGTCCTTCGACCTGAATACCCTTACTTTATAAAAAAATATATGTTTTGCTTATATTTACAACCATTATTCTATATATTTGGAATATTTTTGCATCAATAGTTTGCATGCAAATGCAACTGCGTGCGAATTTTATGTGCGTAATGAATCCGTCAAATAATTATATTAAATTTGCAATTTTGAGTCTGAAAAACATTCGACTTCAATGATTATACTTTGATTTTTATCTGCCGGAAAACTGATGGAACAAAAATTTGTTGCGTCTATCATGTACTTACGTAATTAAAACGTAAGACAAAACTTTTATAAATATAAAAATTTTCATAAAAATTTTGACGCAACGCATTTGAACATTTTATGACGCATTGTATTAATATCACATTGTTCCTCTTTTTTTTGTGAATATAATAAAAGCAATGACATTTAAACGATACATACATGTTTAGATGCCTCCCACAATATGGCTTTCCCATGGAGCAGGAGGCTTGTTATAAAATTCACGTCGTAAATGTAATTTCCTTCAACTTCCTAAAGCAAAAATTATAAGCGTCGACCCAGAAATGACCAACATACAGCAGAAACACTTAAATAATACAAATTTCATATTTGGGTATTACATATTTCTAAGAATTTAACACTACCATGCTCGTTACCATGCTTCAAATGACTTTATATTGGAATTATTTGTATGGTACGCCCATTTCCTTATCACCCTTTATTTTCCTTTTGCTCCCGTAGAGGAGTGACAAGACCATTTGTATCCTCCCTGTCTTTGTCAATTATACATCCTACACATTTTCACAAATAACAAAAAATAGCAAGGACAAATATAGCTTCAACGTATACAGTCATCACAATGAAATGTGAATCATCTCTTGCAGATCTAAAATATTAAACGCGAAACGATCATCTTAATTTAGGATAGATTATAACAGACACACAATCTGCCGCTAGTTTCTTCCTTTCTTAGCAATGATCCGTTCCATTGTCAAACAAGTACTTCCTTCGGTAAGTGGATGAATTGCAGATTTATATTGTATTATGCTTATCATTATACCGCAAGTACTTTGAGTTACTGAAATTGCAGAACCATTTCCTCTTATTGAATGCAAAACATACAGCACGAACACGTTTTCCATTATCAAAATATCACACACAAACGTCTCATCCATTGTATCAAAGTGATAAGAGACAGACGCAGCACCAGTCCTGTAGTAGCTCATAATACAACAAGTCGCACCAATTTCTCGATTTTCCCCAATTTATATTCAATGTTCGTAATAATCATCCTTCATATAGAATAGTTACCTTTATCCAAAGCATACCACTTCTCTCTCCCTCTCTTTAAATATATGACCTTTCTCATCTTAATCAATGTCTCCCAAAAACGAATTTAGTAGAAAGTATACGACGACATCTATAACTATTCAGTTAGAAACTGCCTGTAGTTGTTTAGCTGTACACGACGAGTACAATTATTTCGGGTACTCCTGCGGTACAAAACAGACACCCAAACGGGTTCATATTTCAACAGAAAAACATTTAAAAAAATAGTTATAAATGCATGATACTTAATACCGCACTTGGCATCACGCATAAGTAAAAATAAATTTCTTCAAACAAATTTCAAGTTAAATCTTTAGCTTGTGTAATTATATCAAACTTGTTCGATTAACAACGTGCTATTTACGTCATGTTTTGACAACTGACTCATCGATGATGTATTTCCTTGGAACTGAAAAAGGAACGTGCATAATTTTGTCCTCCATCAACGCTCAAAATATTATCCATTCAATCTTAAAATACGCTGCTTTCCTACTATCGGTATGTAAAAGATTTCTCACTCACAGTATCCATCAATCCGTAATTTGTATAAATATTATTGCAGCTTCTCGCGTCACTTGAACTGTAATATAAACCAGTCTTTTATTTCCGTTACACCTCTGCATACCATCTGTCAGGAACAATACATCTTATTCGTTAATCTAATAACATGTAAACTTCTTCATTTGTTCTAAGATCGATCAATGGATAAGTGAAGAGAATATTGAAATCTGTGAAAATAAGTATCCAGTAATACGACTTCCGAACCGACATATTCATTGCAATGCTTGTCAAATTTCATAGTAATTTCCTATCCGTATTAAACATATTTCATATATGTTCATGTCTGTTATTTTGATTAGTTGTGCTACTTGCAGTAATACGCAATTCTGGATCATGCAGATTCAACAAAGATGCATTCAATTTACTCCATACCTCAAAAGGCTACTATCATCTTAATTCAAATGGGAAGACACAGAGCTGTGACAGTATTCAGCTTGCTCAACTTTGAACAAGGCATATTGATAAGCCAGAGTAACTCACGTACAACTTGGCGGTACAAGCGTTGGAAAAACTTTTCTGGACCTGAGGAAACACATTTGCACAGATAACGAACAAAAGGGATTAGAGCTCACCGAATAAGACTTGCTACAATTTGCTGTAGTTTGTCACAATAAGCCTACGTGTATCGCGCGTCAGACGATTTTGGAATTAGTTGATGCTTGGATGTTCAAGATAAGGAAGCACGAAGTGATCAGACGTTTATGTACAACGTGATCATGGTACGACTCATCGTCAGTCAGAAAACTTTACGCACTATTTTCTAAAAACAAAGACTTTTCCCCTTTATTTATCCCATACCAATCCTCTCTCGTCACTCCTTATCTCATACACAGACAGGCCAAACAATGTCGCCGATCACGGCCAACAGTCTGGACACATGTGCGGACCTCTTGCCTGCGACACAATTTTGTTATGTGTAGTATGCTGGACTGAAAAGGACTAATATGGCGAATTAGAGGATTGCAGAAAAATTGCAAACATTTTCCAAAATCTATTACTCTCATTTTATTTCTTCGAAAGTCTACAAAACTGTTAATTAACATTAAGCAAATATACAAAATCTTCACGTTCGGAATAATGGAGCGAATATTTGAAACGGTACTATGAAATCTATAAGTAAAAATGCATACATTGCATACATACACAAATAAACACGTGCATACGTTACACACATACACACATGCATACAAATTTTCTTCAAACTACAAGACAGACATTCAAAGTACATAACGTTTTATGTAAATCGCCATATTTTCGAAAATAAAAAATACCGAATCAAACACTCTTCCAACATATTCCGAACGCTCGTCATTACTTATATTACTAAAAAAAAAAAAAAAAAAAAAAAAGAAATAAAAAAAAAGAAATTGTAAAGGGGAACGCATTGTTCCCGATACGATTTACAAACCAAACCAATGAACGGTGTTACAGACTAGAGAACATGGGGTCCCCAATGGTGCGGTACGCTTCAGCATCCTCGTGAACACCAACTCCCTCCGCCTGTCCCAATGCCATCTCAAACGGTCAAACTGCAAGTAAAAAATAACCAGATATTAATGCGATTTCTATTTCGGCAGCACCGACGTATTGCACGGTGTTCCATAATCGCTTGAGATTCCATATAGTTGTTGTTGAAATCTCTACGCATTTGGTAGATAAAAAGTTGCGAGAAATCATCCTCTTGTCAAAGTAGTCACACACTCTTCTAGGTCTTCCAAACCTGATCGCTTGCATTTCTCCCATTACTTCAGCGTTGTAATGGTGCTTTTAATTTCTGACAACTTAGACATGCAATTGTCAAAACTGCTCAGTTCAGGACACAATTCAGGATCTTTCCAGGGATTGTTCTGCTGAGACATGTCTTCATCATCGCGGAGTTCATAATTTGTATAATTTGCCTCCTTCAATAATTGCTTTCTAAGTCGCTGGCAATTATAAATCTCCAAGTGTTTGCCTCGCGCGTAATTCACGTCCAACTTTGACAAGAGTACACCTCAGTAATGCTAAAATCCGTAAATCGCGTTTGCGGTTTCGCCGACACTCTAATTGTTTACGGCGGATTCTACGAATCCATCCTACTAACAGTTTGGTACTATTTGGCTTGGCGTTAATATCTCCAACTCTCTCTTCATACTTCTCCATGATGACGGCTTGGCAGTTTTCTTAATTTATTGAAATACAAATGTCCTCTTTTTTGAGGTTAACACAGTACCGATGATACGATATTCACGTTTTCTTACAGATTTCTCGAGTATTTCACTTAATTATTGAATAAGTAATAAGTATACCAACCCGTATTTCTCTTGCGTTTTGTTGTAATCCAAAATAGTACAGGTTCACAAAACTCCACACACAAAATATTTGAAACTATCGAGTAAAGCACGATGTTCACCGCTCCAAGGCTACACAGCAAATGCCTACACTGACCCTCTAATGGCGGCTATATATATACCCCCACCCTTGCCTTTCTGTAGCAGTCCTCCGCCCGAACATAAGAAAATAGTTCCTTATAAAATCTTACATTATTATAATTTATCAAAAATACTTTGTTAAATCCACTCAATTTTTTAAAGTATTTGCGACAATTTTAATGCAAAACTTTACACACTTTTTACATTATATTAAAATTGCGGTTAATTTCTAACCGATCGCGTGCGCCAGTTTGCACGACGTCATTTCCGGTGCGGATATTCTCTAATGGCGCCAAATCTCTTCACACATTATATAGGACGTGAATTAATGTTGATCTATTAGACAGAATGAAAATCTCTGATGTATCATTTATGATACATTTTAATTTTTGTTGAATTTTATCGGTATAATAAATATTAACAAACGGTCGATTCATTTTAATATCTTTATCTCTGCTTAAAAATAATATTTTTATCAATTCTACTACTAACTAATAATACTAATTACTAATAACTAGCGATACTACTAACAATTCTTAAATTTTATGATCAAAGTCAAGTTTCAGATATTTTTAAAACATACGGCAATCCTTAAAAATTTATTAGACATGTACAATCTACGGGCATTTTTTAACTATTAGAGTTGTAATATTAGTACTTCGATATTTTTACTTTCTTTATTAGTAACGTTATTATCATGTACTCACACAGCTTTTGTTTTCATGCAGCTTAAATCTTACGCTTCTTGATATTTAATATGTATGATTTTCTATGACCATCTTATTGATTGTTATCGTGGTCAGCAGTAAGAAACTGATGGTATATATAAGGACCTTCCTTCCTCATTTGCTTGCTTTGCTGAATTCTAAAAAATTGGTATCGCTAACCTTTACGGTGACATGATCCTGTTGGTTTGCTATTTTTTTTTTTTTTTTTTTTTTTTTTTTTTTTCTTTACATGTATGCATATTGTGCTGAATTAAATGTTCGTGAGCCGCACAAAGTATATTTATGTGTCTGCCGCCAATACGTCTTACTGCATCTTTGCAAAATCCTGCATTTATAACCTCTTTTCAACCCCACGAAGTCTTACGTCGGTAGCCTCCTATTTGTCCTACAAAGTCCCGCGTCGGTAGTCTCCTCGTGGTCCTACAAAATCCTACCTTGGTAGCCTCCTCTGAATAGCACGAACTCACGTATTGGTAACTCCCTTCTCCGGATAGCAGGTAATAAATAACAGCAACGCCCATTTCCCTCACTTTCTGAACGAGGGTTGTCCCCGACGAATCCGATGATCTCGTGCCCTGAGACGCACCCCATCACAGTCTTCCTCTGCAGCGTCACGGTGACGGAGAGACACACTCTCGTGTGATCTCGTCCGCGAGTAAAACAACGTCTTTACGATCAGTGGATATTTCACGTTTTAGCAAAGAGCCCGACTTAGACTTTGGAGGGAGGTGTATTCCTTGTCCCGTTGAACGCGGATTCGTCGTTGAACTTGGGATCATTGTCATTAGTATCTCGAGTATCTGGCTACCTACCACGGTTACTTGTCAAATTCTGTAATCATCATATTTGTACTAGTAGATATCTTCTCTATTACGTAACAACGATGGCTGATTCCAGAGACATATTCATTACACGCCCCTAACACTAATCATAATGTTAACCCGACATAGAGAGTTATCTCTCGTATCGCCCAAGTCATGGATAATCTTTAAAAGTTGCACTCTAATACCGATCCTTTACCATATGCCAAATTGATCTTGCTATTCATGAATGATATTTCGTAAAAAAAAAAAAGAAAAAAAGAATCCAACTTTTGCATAATTTTGGCGATAAATGTTACAATTTTCTGTTTGCCATGAAAGAAATCATGTCGAATTTTATACTTTTTGCTACAAAAATATTTACATTTTACTAACGGTAAGTATATAGCAAGTATATTCCGGAAATGTACATCTGAAGCATATTATAAAAATCTGAAATTAAAAAATGAATTACCGATTCATTCTTTTTTCTTTCTAACGCAAGAAATATATTGTTAAACGATTCTTCTTACTTTAAATCTGTTGTATATCTTCATATTCAAAATCTTCAATTGTTGCAACGCATAGATGATCGTCATTAAGTTAGTTAATTTCAAATCTGTTTCCAAGTCATTTCATCGCTCATATTAAAATAATTGTATTCTTCTTCGTTAGAAAATACAGAAAGAGCTATTCATCCAATAGCGCATGGAATTGCATACAACCAAGACATCAAATTAGACGAAATAGTGAAGATTACAACATACCATAGTTGTTTTACTTCATGTTTCGATGTTCATACAAATGAACTTGTAATCAGATTCTTTCTATAAGATTTAGTGTGTTCAAAAAAAAAAAAAAAAAAAAAAAAAGAATGAAGCATGATATAAGGACTCGCATTCATATATAGTTTCAATAAACCAATTCCGTTGGCACCGAGATTACTTTGAAATACGATAGTTCTAAATAGTCTAATTGTCATACACGCATAAATTTCCACAATATACAGATTTGTTGACCGTTCAATCGAAAACGATACATACTGAATCATTTTCTCATTTATCTATCCATGGAAAACGTTGATCGAAATGTTGATGAAGGTAAAATAGTAATTCATTTTGTCCTTCCATTTGGAAAGTGCTTTTCTGGATCGTTTGATATTACTTTCTGAAATATATTCATAATTTCCATAATTCAAAAAACACTTACTAATCGTTTTTTTCACATTCACGCGTAATTTGTCCTTCGACCTGAATACCCTTACTTTATAAAAAAATATATGTTTTGCTTATATTTACAACCATTATTCTATATATTTGGAATATTTTTGCATCAATAGTTTGCATGCAAATGCAACAGCGTGCGAATTTTATGTGCGTAATGAATCCGTCAAATAATTATATTAAATTTGCAATTTTGAGTCTGAAAAACATTCGACTTCAATGATTATACTTTGATTTTTATCTGCCGGAAAACTGATGGAACAAAAATTTGTTGCGTCTATCATGTACTTACGTAATTAAAACGTAAGACAAAACTTTTATAAATATAAAAATTTTCATAAAAATTTTGACGCAACGCATTTGAACATTTTATGACGCATTGTATTAATATCACATTGTTCCTCTTTTTTTTGTGAATATAATAAAAGCAATGACATTTAAACGATACATACATGTTTAGATGCCTCCCACAATATGGCTTTCCCATGGAGCAGGAGGCTTGTTATAAAATTCACGTCGTAAATGTAATTTCCTTCAACTTCCTAAAGCAAAAATTATAAGCGTCGACCCAGAAATGACCAACATACAGCAGAAACACTTAAATAATACAAATTTCATATTTGGGTATTACATATTTCTAAGAATTTAACACTACCATGCTCGTTACCATGCTTCAAATGACTTTATATTGGAATTATTTGTATGGTACGCCCATTTCCTTATCACCCTTTATTTTCCTTTTGCTTCCGTAGAGGAGTGACAAGACCATTTGTATCCTCCCTGTCTTTGTCCATTATACATCCTACACATTTTCACAAATAACAAAAAATAGCAAGGACAAATATAGCTTCAACGTATACAGTCATCACAATGAAATGTGAATCATCTCTTGCAGATCTAAAATATTAAACGCGAAACGATCATCTTAATTTAGGATAGATTATAACAGACACACAATCTGCCGCTAGTTTCTTCCTTTCTTAGCAATGATCCGTTCCATTGTCAAACAAGTACTTCCTTCGGTAGCTGGATGAATTGCAGATTTATATTGTATTATGCTTATCATTATACCGCAAGTACTTTGAGTTACTGAAATTGCAGAACCATTTCCTCTTATTGAATGCAAAACATACAGCACGAACACGTTTTCCATTATCAAAATATCACACACAAACGTCTCATCCATTGTATCAAAGTGATAAGAGACAGACGCAGCACCAGTCCTGTAGTAGCTCATAATACAACAAGTCGCACCAATTTCTCGATTTTCCCCAATTTATATTCAATGTTCGTAATAATCATCCTTCATATAGAATAGTTACCTTTATCCAAAGCATACCACCTCTCTCTCCCTCTCTTTAAATATATGACCTTTCTCATCTTAATCAATGTCTCCCAAAAACGAATTTAGTAGAAAGTATACGACGACATCTATAACTATTCAGTTAGAAACTGCCTGTAGTTGTTTAGCTGTACACGACGAGTACAATTATTTCGGGTACTCCTGCGGTACAAAACAGACACCCAAACGGGTTCATATTTCAACAGAAAAACATTTAAAAAAATAGTTATAAATGCATGATACTTAATACCGCACTTGGCATCACGCATAAGTAAAAATAAATTTCTTCAAACAAATTTCAAGTTAAATCTTTAGCTTGTGTAATTATATCAAACTTGTTCGATTAACAACGTGCTATTTACGTCATGTTTTGACAACTGACTCATCGATGATGTATTTCCTTGGAACTGAAAAAGGAACGTGCATAATTTTGTCCTCCATCAACGCTCAAAATATTATCCATTCAATCTTAAAATACGCTGCTTTCCTACTATCGGTATGTAAAAGATTTCTCACTCACAGTATCCATCAATCCGTAATTTGTATAAATATTATTGCAGCTTCTCGCGTCACTTGAACTGTAATATAAACCAGTCTTTTATTTCCGTTACACCTCTGCATACCATCTGTCAGGAACAATACATCTTATTCGTTAATCTAATAACATGTAAACTTCTTCATTTGTTCTAAGATCGATCAATGGATAAGTGAAGAGAATATTGAAATCTGTGAAAATAAGTATCCAGTAATACGACTTCCGAACCGACATATTCATTGCAATGCTTGTCAAATTTCATAGTAATTTCCTATCCGTATTAAACATATTTCATATATGTTCATGTCTGTTATTTTGATTAGTTGTGCTACTTGCAGTAATACGCAATTCTGGATCATGCAGATTCAACAAAGATGCATTCAATTTACTCCATACCTCAAAAGGCTACTATCATCTTAATTCAAATGGGAAGACACAGAGCTGTGACAGTATTCAGCTTGCTCAACTTTGAACAAGGCATATTGATAAGCCAGAGTAACTCACGTACAACTTGGCGGTACAAGCGTTGGAAAAACTTTTCTGGACCTGAGGAAACACATTTGCACAGATAACGAACAAAAGGGATTAGAGCTCACCGAATAAGACTTGCTACAATTTGCTGTAGTTTGTCACAATAAGCCTACGTGTATCGCGCGTCAGACGATTTTGGAATTAGTTGATGCTTGGATGTTCAAGATAAGGAAGCACGAAGTGATCAGACGTTTATGTACAACGTGATCATGGTACGACTCATCGTCAGTCAGAAAACTTTACGCACTATTTTCTAAAAACAAAGACTTTTCCCCTTTATTTATCCCATACCAATCCTCTCTCGTCACTCCTTATCTCATACACAGACAGGCCAAACAATGTCGCCGATCACGGCCAACAGTCTGGACACATGTGCGGACCTCTTGCCTGCGACACAATTTTGTTATGTGTAGTATGCTGGACTGAAAAGGACTAATATGGCGAATTAGAGGATTGCAGAAAAATTGCAAACATTTTCCAAAATCTATTACTCTCATTTTATTTCTTCGAAAGTCTACAAAACTGTTAATTAACATTAAGCAAATATACAAAATCTTCACGTTCGGAATAATGGAGCGAATATTTGAAACGGTACTATGAAATCTATAAGTAAAAATGCATACATTGCATACATACACAAATAAACACGTGCATACGTTACACACATACACACATGCATACAAATTTTCTTCAAACTACAAGACAGACATTCAAAGTACATAACGTTTTATGTAAATCGCCATATTTTCGAAAATAAAAAATACCGAATCAAACACTCTTCCAACATATTCCGAACGCTCGTCATTACTTATATTACTAAAAAAAAAAAAAAAAAAAAAAAAAGAAATAAAAAAAAAGAAATTGTAAAGGGGAACGCATTGTTCCCGATACGATTTACAAACCAAACCAATGAACGGTGTTACAGACTAGAGAACATGGGGTCCCCAATGGTGCGGTACGCTTCAGCATCCTCGTGAACACCAACTCCCTCCGCCTGTCCCAATGCCATCTCAAACGGTCAAACTGCAAGTAAAAAATAACCAGATATTAATGCGATTTCTATTTCGGCAGCACCGACGTATTGCACGGTGTTCCATAATCGCTTGAGATTCCATATAGTTGTTGTTGAAATCTCTACGCATTTGGTAGATAAAAAGTTGCGAGAAATCATCCTCTTGTCAAAGTAGTCACACACTCTTCTAGGTCTTCCAAACCTGATCGCTTGCATTTCTCCCATTACTTCAGCGTTGTAATGGTGCTTTTAATTTCTGACAACTTAGACATGCAATTGTCAAAACTGCTCAGTTCAGGACACAATTCAGGATCTTTCCAGGGATTGTTCTGCTGAGACATGTCTTCATCATCGCGGAGTTCATAATTTGTATAATTTGCCTCCTTCAATAATTGCTTTCTAAGTCGCTGGCAATTATAAATCTCCAAGTGTTTGCCTCGCGCGTAATTCACGTCCAACTTTGACAAGAGTACACCTCAGTAATGCTAAAATCCGTAAATCGCGTTTGCGGTTTCGCCGACACTCTAATTGTTTACGGCGGATTCTACGAATCCATCCTACTAACAGTTTGGTACTATTTGGCTTGGCGTTAATATCTCCAACTCTCTCTTCATACTTCTCCATGATGACGGCTTGGCAGTTTTCTTAATTTATTGAAATACAAATGTCCTCTTTTTTGAGGTTAACACAGTACCGATGATACGATATTCACGTTTTCTTACAGATTTCTCGAGTATTTCACTTAATTATTGAATAAGTAATAAGTATACCAACCCGTATTTCTCTTGCGTTTTGTTGTAATCCAAAATAGTACAGGTTCACAAAACTCCACACACAAAATATTTGAAACTATCGAGTAAAGCACGATGTTCACCGCTCCAAGGCTACACAGCAAATGCCTACACTGACCCTCTAATGGCGGCTATATATATACCCCCACCCTTGCCTTTCTGTAGCAGTCCTCCGCCCGAACATAAGAAAATAGTTCCTTATAAAATCTTACATTATTATAATTTATCAAAAATACTTTGTTAAATCCACTCAATTTTTTAAAGTATTTGCGACAATTTTAATGCAAAACTTTACACACTTTTTACATTATATTAAAATTGCGGTTAATTTCTAACCGATCGCGTGCGCCAGTTTGCACGACGTCATTTCCGGTGCGGATATTCTCTAATGGCGCCAAATCTCTTCACACATTATATAGGACGTGAATTAATGTTGATCTATTAGACAGAATGAAAATCTCTGATGTATCATTTATGATACATTTTAATTTTTGTTGAATTTTATCGGTATAATAAATATTAACAAACGGTCGATTCATTTTAATATCTTTATCTCTGCTTAAAAATAATATTTTTATCAATTCTACTACTAACTAATAATACTAATTACTAATAACTAGCGATACTACTAACAATTCTTAAATTTTATGATCAAAGTCAAGTTTCAGATATTTTTAAAACATACGGCAATCCTTAAAAATTTATTAGACATGTACAATCTACGGGCATTTTTTAACTATTAGAGTTGTAATATTAGTACTTCGATATTTTTACTTTCTTTATTAGTAACGTTATTATCATGTACTCACACAGCTTTTGTTTTCATGCAGCTTAAATCTTACGCTTCTTGATATTTAATATGTATGATTTTCTATGACCATCTTATTGATTGTTATCGTGGTCAGCAGTAAGAAACTGATGGTATATATAAGGACCTTCCTTCCTCATTTGCTTGCTTTGCTGAATTCTAAAAAATTGGTATCGCTAACCTTAACGGTGACATGATCCTGTTGGTTTGCTATTTTTTTTTTTTTTTTTTTTTTTTTTTTTTTTTTTCTTTACATGTATGCATATTGTGCTGAATTAAATGTTCGTGAGCCGCACAAAGTATATTTATGTGTCTGCCGCCAATACGTCTTACTGCATCTTTGCAAAATCCTGCATTTATAACCTCTTTTCAACCCCACGAAGTCTTACGTCGGTAGCCTCCTATTTGTCCTACAAAGTCCCGCGTCGGTAGTCTCCTCGTGGTCCTACAAAATCCTACCTTGGTAGCCTCCTCTGAATAGCACGAACTCACGTATTGGTAACTCCCTTCTCCGGATAGCAGGTAATAAATAACAGCAACGCCCATTTCCCTCACTTTCTGAACGAGGGTTGTCCCCGACGAATCCGATGATCTCGTGCCCTGAGACGCACCCCATCACAGTCTTCCTCTGCAGCGTCACGGTGACGGAGAGACACACTCTCGTGTGATCTCGTCCGCGAGTAAAACAACGTCTTTACGATCAGTGGATATTTCACGTTTTAGCAAAGAGCCCGACTTAGACTTTGGAGGGAGGTGTATTCCTTGTCCCGTTGAACGCGGATTCGTCGTTGAACTTGGGATCATTGTCATTAGTATCTCGAGTATCTGGCTACCTACCACGGTTACTTGTCAAATTCTGTAATCATCATATTTGTACTAGTAGATATCTTCTCTATTACGTAACAACGATGGCTGATTCCAGAGACATATTCATTACACGCCCCTAACACTAATCATAATGTTAACCCGACATAGAGAGTTATCTCTCGTATCGCCCAAGTCATGGATAATCTTTAAAAGTTGCACTCTAATACCGATCCTTTACCATATGCCAAATTGATCTTGCTATTCATGAATGATATTTCGTAAAAAAAAAAAAGAAAAAAAGAATCCAACTTTTGCATAATTTTGGCGATAAATGTTACAATTTTCTGTTTGCCATGAAAGAAATCATGTCGAATTTTATACTTTTTGCTACAAAAATATTTACATTTTACTAACGGTAAGTATATAGCAAGTATATTCCGGAAATGTACATCTGAAGCATATTATAAAAATCTGAAATTAAAAAATGAATTACCGATTCATTCTTTTTTCTTTCTAACGCAAGAAATATATTGTTAAACGATTCTTCTTACTTTAAATCTGTTGTATATCTTCATATTCAAAATCTTCAATTGTTGCAACGCATAGATGATCGTCATTAAGTTAGTTAATTTCAAATCTGTTTCCAAGTCATTTCATCGCTCATATTAAAATAATTGTATTCTTCTTCGTTAGAAAATACAGAAAGAGCTATTCATCCAATAGCGCATGGAATTGCATACAACCAAGACATCAAATTAGACGAAATAGTGAAGATTACAACATACCATAGTTGTTTTACTTCATGTTTCGATGTTCATACAAATGAACTTGTAATCAGATTCTTTCTATAAGATTTAGTGTGTTCAAAAAAAAAAAAAAAAAAAAAAAAAAAATGAAGCATGATATAAGGACTCGCATTCATATATAGTTTCAATAAACCAATTCCGTTGGCACCGAGATTACTTTGAAATACGATAGTTCTAAATAGTCTAATTGTCATACACGCATAAATTTCCACAATATACAGATTTGTTGACCGTTCAATCGAAAACGATACATACTGAATCATTTTCTCATTTATCTATCCATGGAAAACGTTGATCGAAATGTTGATGAAGGTAAAATAGTAATTCATTTTGTCCTTCCATTTGGAAAGTGCTTTTCTGGATCGTTTGATATTACTTTCTGAAATATATTCATAATTTCCATAATTCAAAAAACACTTACTAATCGTTTTTTTCACATTCACGCGTAATTTGTCCTTCGACCTGAATACCCTTACTTTATAAAAAAATATATGTTTTGCTTATATTTACAACCATTATTCTATATATTTGGAATATTTTTGCATCAATAGTTTGAATGCAAATGCAACAGCGTGCGAATTTTATGTGCGTAATGAATCCGTCAAATAATTATATTAAATTTGCAATTTTGAGTCTGAAAAACATTCGACTTCAATGATTATACTTTGATTTTTACCTGCCGGAAAACTGATGGAACAAAAATTTGTTGCGTCTATCATGTACTTACGTAATTAAAACGTAAGACAAAACTTTTATAAATATAAAAATTTTCATAAAAATTTTGACGCAACGCATTTGAACATTTTATGACGCATTGTATTAATATCACATTGTTCCTCTTTTTTTTGTGAATATAATAAAAGCAATGACATTTAAACGATACATACATGTTTAGATGCCTCCCACAATATGGCTTTCCCATGGAGCAGGAGGCTTGTTATAAAATTCACGTCGTAAATGTAATTTCCTTCAACTTCCTAAAGCAAAAATTATAAGCGTCGACCCAGAAATGACCAACATACAGCAGAAACACTTAAATAATACAAATTTCATATTTGGGTATTACATATTTCTAAGAATTTAACACTACCATGCTCGTTACCATGCTTCAAATGACTTTATATTGGAATTATTTGTATGGTACGCCCATTTCCTTATCACCCTTTATTTTCCTTTTGCTTCCGTAGAGGAGTGACAAGACCATTTGTATCCTCCCTGTCTTTGTCCATTATACATCCTACACATTTTCACAAATAACAAAAAATAGCAAGGACAAATATAGCTTCAACGTATACAGTCATCACAATGAAATGTGAATCATCTCTTGCAGATCTAAAATATTAAACGCGAAACGATCATCTTAATTTAGGATAGATTATAACAGACACACAATCTGCCGCTAGTTTCTTCCTTTCTTAGCAATGATCCGTTCCATTGTCAAACAAGTACTTCCTTCGGTAGCTGGATGAATTGCAGATTTATATTGTATTATGCTTATCATTATACCGCAAGTACTTTGAGTTACTGAAATTGCAGAACCATTTCCTCTTATTGAATGCAAAACATACAGCACGAACACGTTTTCCATTATCAAAATATCACACACAAACGTCTCATCCATTGTATCAAAGTGATAAGAGACAGACGCAGCACCAGTCCTGTAGTAGCTCATAATACAACAAGTCGCACCAATTTCTCGATTTTCCCCAATTTATATTCAATGTTCGTAATAATCATCCTTCATATAGAATAGTTACCTTTATCCAAAGCATACCACCTCTCTCTCCCTCTCTTTAAATATATGACCTTTCTCATCTTAATCAATGTCTCCCAAAAACGAATTTAGTAGAAAGTATACGACGACATCTATAACTATTCAGTTAGAAACTGCCTGTAGTTGTTTAGCTGTACACGACGAGTACAATTATTTCGGGTACTCCTGCGGTACAAAACAGACACCCAAACGGGTTCATATTTCAACAGAAAAACATTTAAAAAAATAGTTATAAATGCATGATACTTAATACCGCACTTGGCATCACGCATAAGTAAAAATAAATTTCTTCAAACAAATTTCAAGTTAAATCTTTAGCTTGTGTAATTATATCAAACTTGTTCGATTAACAACGTGCTATTTACGTCATGTTTTGACAACTGACTCATCGATGATGTATTTCCTTGGAACTGAAAAAGGAACGTGCATAATTTTGTCCTCCATCAACGCTCAAAATATTATCCATTCAATCTTAAAATACGCTGCTTTCCTACTATCGGTATGTAAAAGATTTCTCACTCACAGTATCCATCAATCCGTAATTTGTATAAATATTATTGCAGCTTCTCGCGTCACTTGAACTGTAATATAAACCAGTCTTTTATTTCCGTTACACCTCTGCATACCATCTGTCAGGAACAATACATCTTATTCGTTAATCTAATAACATGTAAACTTCTTCATTTGTTCTAAGATCGATCAATGGATAAGTGAAGAGAATATTGAAATCTGTGAAAATAAGTATCCAGTAATACGACTTCCGAACCGACATATTCATTGCAATGCTTGTCAAATTTCATAGTAATTTCCTATCCGTATTAAACATATTTCATATATGTTCATGTCTGTTATTTTGATTAGTTGTGCTACTTGCAGTAATACGCAATTCTGGATCATGCAGATTCAACAAAGATGCATTCAATTTACTCCATACCTCAAAAGGCTACTATCATCTTAATTCAAATGGGAAGACACAGAGCTGTGACAGTATTCAGCTTGCTCAACTTTGAACAAGGCATATTGATAAGCCAGAGTAACTCACGTACAACTTGGCGGTACAAGCGTTGGAAAAACTTTTCTGGACCTGAGGAAACACATTTGCACAGATAACGAACAAAAGGGATTAGAGCTCACCGAATAAGACTTGCTACAATTTGCTGTAGTTTGTCACAATAAGCCTACGTGTATCGCGCGTCAGACGATTTTGGAATTAGTTGATGCTTGGATGTTCAAGATAAGGAAGCACGAAGTGATCAGACGTTTATGTACAACGTGATCATGGTACGACTCATCGTCAGTCAGAAAACTTTACGCACTATTTTCTAAAAACAAAGACTTTTCCCCTTTATTTATCCCATACCAATCCTCTCTCGTCACTCCTTATCTCATACACAGACAGGCCAAACAATGTCGCCGATCACGGCCAACAGTCTGGACACATGTGCGGACCTCTTGCCTGCGACACAATTTTGTTATGTGTAGTATGCTGGACTGAAAAGGACTAATATGGCGAATTAGAGGATTGCAGAAAAATTGCAAACATTTTCCAAAATCTATTACTCTCATTTTATTTCTTCGAAAGTCTACAAAACTGTTAATTAACATTAAGCAAATATACAAAATCTTCACGTTCGGAATAATGGAGCGAATATTTGAAACGGTACTATGAAATCTATAAGTTAAAATGCATACATTGCATACATACACAAATAAACACGTGCATACGTTACACACATACACACATGCATACAAATTTTCTTCAAACTACAAGACAGACATTCAAAGTACATAACGTTTTATGTAAATCGCCATATTTTCGAAAATAAAAAATACCGAATCAAACACTCTTCCAACATATTCCGAACGCTCGTCATTACTTATATTACTAAAAAAAAAAAAAAAAAAAAGAAAAAAAAAAAAGAAATTGTAAAGGGGAACGCATTGTTCCCGATACGATTTACAAACCAAACCAATGAACGGTGTTACAGACTAGAGAACATGGGGTCCCCAATGGTGCGGTACGCTTCAGCATCCTCGTGAACACCAACTCCCTCCGCCTGTCCCAATGCCATCTCAAACGGTCAAACTGCAAGTAAAAAATAACCAGATATTAATGCGATTTCTATTTCGGCAGCACCGACGTATTGCACGGTGTTCCATAATCGCTTGAGATTCCATATAGTTGTTGTTGAAATCTCTACGCATTTGGTAGATAAAAAGTTGCGAGAAATCATCCTCTTGTCAAAGTAGTCACACACTCTTCTAGGTCTTCCAAACCTGATCGCTTGCATTTCTCCCATTACTTCAGCGTTGTAATGGTGCTTTTAATTTCTGACAACTTAGACATGCAATTGTCAAAACTGCTCAGTTCAGGACACAATTCAGGATCTTTCCAGGGATTGTTCTGCTGAGACATGTCTTCATCATCGCGGAGTTCATAATTTGTATAATTTGCCTCCTTCAATAATTGCTTTCTAAGTCGCTGGCAATTATAAATCTCCAAGTGTTTGCCTCGCGCGTAATTCACGTCCAACTTTGACAAGAGTACACCTCAGTAATGCTAAAATCCGTAAATCGCGTTTGCGGTTTCGCCGACACTCTAATTGTTTACGGCGGATTCTACGAATCCATCCTACTAACAGTTTGGTACTATTTGGCTTGGCGTTAATATCTCCAACTCTCTCTTCATACTTCTCCATGATGACGGCTTGGCAGTTTTCTTAATTTATTGAAATACAAATGTCCTCTTTTTTGAGGTTAACACAGTACCGATGATACGATATTCACGTTTTCTTACAGATTTCTCGAGTATTTCACTTAATTATTGAATAAGTAATAAGTATACCAACCCGTATTTCTCTTGCGTTTTGTTGTAATCCAAAATAGTACAGGTTCACAAAACTCCACACACAAAATATTTGAAACTATCGAGTAAAGCACGATGTTCACCGCTCCAAGGCTACACAGCAAATGCCTACACTGACCCTCTAATGGCGGCTATATATATACCCCCACCCTTGCCTTTCTGTAGCAGTCCTCCGCCCGAACATAAGAAAATAGTTCCTTATAAAATCTTACATTATTATAATTTATCAAAAATACTTTGTTAAATCCACTCAATTTTTTAAAGTATTTGCGACAATTTTAATGCAAAACTTTACACACTTTTTACATTATATTAAAATTGCGGTTAATTTCTAACCGATCGCGTGCGCCAGTTTGCACGACGTCATTTCCGGTGCGGATATTCTCTAATGGCGCCAAATCTCTTCACACATTATATAGGACGTGAATTAATGTTGATCTATTAGACAGAATGAAAATCTCTGATGTATCATTTATGATACATTTTAATTTTTGTTGAATTTTATCGGTATAATAAATATTAACAAACGGTCGATTCATTTTAATATCTTTATCTCTGCTTAAAAATAATATTTTTATCAATTCTACTACTAACTAATAATACTAATTACTAATAACTAGCGATACTACTAACAATTCTTAAATTTTATGATCAAAGTCAAGTTTCAGATATTTTTAAAACATACGGCAATCCTTAAAAATTTATTAGACATGTACAATCTACGGGCATTTTTTAACTATTAGAGTTGTAATATTAGTACTTCGATATTTTTACTTTCTTTATTAGTAACGTTATTATCATGTACTCACACAGCTTTTGTTTTCATGCAGCTTAAATCTTACGCTTCTTGATATTTAATATGTATGATTTTCTATGACCATCTTATTGATTGTTATCGTGGTCAGCAGTAAGAAACTGATGGTATATATAAGGACCTTCCTTCCTCATTTGCTTGCTTTGCTGAATTCTAAAAAATTGGTATCGCTAACCTTTACGGTGACATGATCCTGTTGGTTTGCTATTTTTTTTTTTTCTTTACATGTATGCATATTGTGCTGAATTAAATGTTCGTGAGCCGCACAAAGTATATTTATGTGTCTGCCGCCAATACGTCTTACTGCATCTTTGCAAAATCCTGCATTTATAACCTCTTTTCAACCCCACGAAGTCTTACGTCGGTAGCCTCCTATTTGTCCTACAAAGTCCCGCGTCGGTAGTCTCCTCGTGGTCCTACAAAATCCTACCTTGGTAGCCTCCTCTGAATAGCACGAACTCACGTATTGGTAACTCCCTTCTCCGGATAGCAGGTAATAAATAACAGCAACGCCCATTTCCCTCACTTTCTGAACGAGGGTTGTCCCCGACGAATCCGATGATCTCGTGCCCTGAGACGCACCCCATCACAGTCTTCCTCTGCAGCGTCACGGTGACGGAGAGACACACTCTCGTGTGATCTCGTCCGCGAGTAAAACAACGTCTTTACGATCAGTGGATATTTCACGTTTTAGCAAAGAGCCCGACTTAGACTTTGGAGGGAGGTGTATTCCTTGTCCCGTTGAACGCGGATTCGTCGTTGAACTTGGGATCATTGTCATTAGTATCTCGAGTATCTGGCTACCTACCACGGTTACTTGTCAAATTCTGTAATCATCATATTTGTACTAGTAGATATCTTCTCTATTACGTAACAACGATGGCTGATTCCAGAGACATATTCATTACACGCCCCTAACACTAATCATAATGTTAACCCGACATAGAGAGTTATCTCTCGTATCGCCCAAGTCATGGATAATCTTTAAAAGTTGCACTCTAATACCGATCCTTTACCATATGCCAAATTGATCTTGCTATTCATGAATGATATTTCGTAAAAAAAAAAAAAGAAAAAAAGAAAAAAAGAAAAAAAGAATCCAACTTTTGCATAATTTTGGCGATAAATGTTACAATTTTCTGTTTGCCATGAAAGAAATCATGTCGAATTTTATACTTTTTGCTACAAAAATATTTACATTTTACTAACGGTAAGTATATAGCAAGTATATTCCGGAAATGTACATCTGAAGCATATTATAAAAATCTGAAATTAAAAAATGAATTACCGATTCATTCTTTTTTCTTTCTAACGCAAGAAATATATTGTTAAACGATTCTTCTTACTTTAAATCTGTTGTATATCTTCATATTCAAAATCTTCAATTGTTGCAACGCATAGATGATCGTCATTAAGTTAGTTAATTTCAAATCTGTTTCCAAGTCATTTCATCGCTCATATTAAAATAATTGTATTCTTCTTCGTTAGAAAATACAGAAAGAGCTATTCATCCAATAGCGCATGGAATTGCATACAACCAAGACATCAAATTAGACGAAATAGTGAAGATTACAACATACCATAGTTGTTTTACTTCATGTTTCGATGTTCATACAAATGAACTTGTAATCAGATTCTTTCTATAAGATTTAGTGTGTTCAAAAAAAAAAAAAAAAAAAAAAAAAGAATGAAGCATGATATAAGGACTCGCATTCATATATAGTTTCAATAAACCAATTCCGTTGGCACCGAGATTACTTTGAAATACGACAGTTCTAAATAGTCTAATTGTCATACACGCATAAATTTCCACAATATACAGATTTGTTGACCGTTCCATCGAAAACGATACATACTGAATCATTTTCTCATTTATCTATCCATGGAAAACGTTGATCGAAATGTTGATGAAGGTAAAATAGTAATTCATTTTGTCCTTCCATTTGGAAAGTGCTTTTCTGGATCGTTTGATATTACTTTCTGAAATATATTCATAATTTCCATAATTCAAAAAACACTTACTAATCGTTTTTTTCACATTCACGCGTAATTTGTCCTTCGACCTGAATACCCTTACTTTATAAAAAAATATATGTTTTGCTTATATTTACAACCATTATTCTATATATTTGGAATATTTTTGCATCAATAGTTTGCATGCAAATGCAACTGCGTGCGAATTTTATGTGCGTAATGAATCCGTCAAATAATTATATTAAATTTGCAATTTTGAGTCTGAAAAACATTCGACTTCAATGATTATACTTTGATTTTTATCTGCCGGAAAACTGATGGAACAAAAATTTGTTGCGTCCTATCATGTACTTACGTAATTAAAACGTAAGACAAAACTTTTATAAATATAAAAATTTTCATAAAAATTTTGACGCAACGCATTTGAACATTTTATGACGCATTGTATTAATATCACATTGTTCCTCTTTTTTTTGTGAATATAATAAAAGCAATGACATTTAAACGATACATACATGTTTAGATGCCTCCCACAATATGGCTTTCCCATGGAGCAGGAGGCTTGTTATAAAATTCACGTCGTAAATGTAATTTCCTTCAACTTCCTAAAGCAAAAATTATAAGCGTCGACCCAGAAATGACCAACATACAGCAGAAACACTTAAATAATACAAATTTCATATTTGGGTATTACATATTTCTAAGAATTTAACACTACCATGCTCGTTACCATGCTTCAAATGACTTTATATTGGAATTATTTGTATGGTACGCCCATTTCCTTATCACCCTTTATTTTCCTTTTGCTCCCGTAGAGGAGTGACAAGACCATTTGTATCCTCCCTGTCTTTGTCAATTATACATCCTACACATTTTCACAAATAACAAAAAATAGCAAGGACAAATATAGCTTCAACGTATACAGTCATCACAATGAAATGTGAATCATCTCTTGCAGATCTAAAATATTAAACGCGAAACGATCATCTTAATTTAGGATAGATTATAACAGACACACAATCTGCCGCTAGTTTCTTCCTTTCTTAGCAATGATCCGTTCCATTGTCAAACAAGTACTTCCTTCGGTAAGTGGATGAATTGCAGATTTATATTGTATTATGCTTATCATTATACCGCAAGTACTTTGAGTTACTGAAATTGCAGAACCATTTCCTCTTATTGAATGCAAAACATACAGCACGAACACGTTTTCCATTATCAAAATATCACACACAAACGTCTCATCCATTGTATCAAAGTGATAAGAGACAGACGCAGCACCAGTCCTGTAGTAGCTCATAATACAACAAGTCGCACCAATTTCTCGATTTTCCCCAATTTATATTCAATGTTCGTAATAATCATCCTTCATATAGAATAGTTACCTTTATCCAAAGCATACCACTTCTCTCTCCCTCTCTTTAAATATATGACCTTTCTCATCTTAATCAATGTCTCCCAAAAACGAATTTAGTAGAAAGTATACGACGACATCTATAACTATTCAGTTAGAAACTGCCTGTAGTTGTTTAGCTGTACACGACGAGTACAATTATTTCGGGTACTCCTGCGGTACAAAACAGACACCCAAACGGGTTCATATTTCAACAGAAAAACATTTAAAAAAATAGTTATAAATGCATGATACTTAATACCGCACTTGGCATCACGCATAAGTAAAAATAAATTTCTTCAAACAAATTTCAAGTTAAATCTTTAGCTTGTGTAATTATATCAAACTTGTTCGATTAACAACGTGCTATTTACGTCATGTTTTGACAACTGACCCATCGATGATGTATTTCCTTGGAACTGAAAAAGGAACGTGCATAATTTTGTCCTCCATCAACGCTCAAAATATTATCCATTCAATCTTAAAATACGCTGCTTTCCTACTATCGGTATGTAAAAGATTTCTCACTCACAGTATCCATCAATCCGTAATTTGTATAAATATTATTGCAGCTTCTCGCGTCACTTGAACTGTAATATAAACCAGTCTTTTATTTCCGTTACACCTCTGCATACCATTTGTCAGGAACAATACATCTTATTCGTTAATCTAATAACATGTAAACTTCTTCATTTGTTCTAAGATCGATCAATGGATAAGTGAAGAGAATATTGAAATCTGTGAAAATAAGTATCCAGTAATACGACTTCCGAACCGACATATTCATTGCAATGCTTGTCAAATTTCATAGTAATTTCCTATCCGTATTAAACATATTTCATATATGTTCATGTCTGTTATTTTGATTAGTTGTGCTACTTGCAGTAATACGCAATTCTGGATCATGCAGATTCAACAAAGATGCATTCAATTTACTCCATACCTCAAAAGGCTACTATCATCTTAATTCAAATGGGAAGACACAGAGCTGTGACAGTATTCAGCTTGCTCAACTTTGAACAAGGCATATTGATAAGCCAGAGTAACTCACGTACAACTTGGCGGTACAAGCGTTGGAAAAACTTTTCTGGACCTGAGGAAACACATTTGCACAGATAACGAACAAAAGGGATTAGAGCTCACCGAATAAGACTTGCTACAATTTGCTGTAGTTTGTCACAATAAGCCTACGTGTATCGCGCGTCAGACGATTTTGGAATTAGTTGATGCTTGGATGTTCAAGATAAGGAAGCACGAAGTGATCAGACGTTTATGTACAACGTGATCATGGTACGACTCATCGTCAGTCAGAAAACTTTACGCACTATTTTCTAAAAACAAAGACTTTTCCCCTTTATTTATCCCATACCAATCCTCTCTCGTCACTCCTTATCTCATACACAGACAGGCCAAACAATGTCGCCGATCACGGCCAACAGTCTGGACACATGTGCGGACCTCTTGCCTGCGACACAATTTTGTTATGTGTAGTATGCTGGACTGAAAAGGACTAATATGGCGAATTAGAGGATTGCAGAAAAATTGCAAACATTTTCCAAAATCTATTACTCTCATTTTATTTCTTCGAAAGTCTACAAAACTGTTAATTAACATTAAGCAAATATACAAAATCTTCACGTTCGGAATAATGGAGCGAATATTTGAAACGGTACTATGAAATCTATAAGTAAAAATGCATACATTGCATACATACACAAATAAACACGTGCATACGTTACACACATACACACATGCATACAAATTTTCTTCAAACTACAAGACAGACATTCAAAGTACATAACGTTTTATGTAAATCGCCATATTTTCGAAAATAAAAAATACCGAATCAAACACTCTTCCAACATATTCCGAACGCTCGTCATTACTTATATTACTAAAAAAAAAAAAAAAAAAAAAAAGAAATAAAAAAAAAGAAATTGTAAAGGGGAACGCATTGTTCCCGATACGATTTACAAACCAAACCAATGAACGGTGTTACAGACTAGAGAACATGGGGTCCCCAATGGTGCGGTACGCTTCAGCATCCTCGTGAACACCAACTCCCTCCGCCTGTCCCAATGCCATCTCAAACGGTCAAACTGCAAGTAAAAAATAACCAGATATTAATGCGATTTCTATTTCGGCAGCACCGACGTATTGCACGGTGTTCCATAATCGCTTGAGATTCCATATAGTTGTTGTTGAAATCTCTACGCATTTGGTAGATAAAAAGTTGCGAGAAATCATCCTCTTGTCAAAGTAGTCACACACTCTTCTAGGTCTTCCAAACCTGATCGCTTGCATTTCTCCCATTACTTCAGCGTGTAATGGTGCTTTTAATTTCTGACAACTTAGACATGCAATTGTCAAAACTGCTCAGTTCAGGACACAATTCAGGATCTTTCCAGGGATTGTTCTGCTGAGACATGTCTTCATCATCGCGGAGTTCATAATTTGTATAATTTGCCTCCTTCAATAATTGCTTTCTAAGTCGCTTGCAATTACAAATCTCCAAGTGTTTGCCTCGCGCGTAATTCACGTTCAGCTTTGACAAGAGTACACCTCAGCAATGTTTCAATCCGTAAATCGCGTCTGCGCTTTCGCCGACACTCTAATCGTTTACGGCGAATTCTACGAATCCATCTTACCAATCGTTTGGTACTACTTGGCTTGGCGTCAATATCTCGAACTCTCTTTTTAGACCTCGGCATGATGACGGCTTGGCAGTTTTCTTAATTTATTGAAATACAAATGTCCTCTTTTTTGAGGTTAACACAGTACCGATGATACGATATTCACGTTTTCTTACAGATTTCTCGAGTATTTCACTTAATTATTGAATAAGTAATAAGTATACCAACCCGTATTTCTCTTGCGTTTTGTTGTAATCCAAAATAGTACAGGTTCACAAAACTCCACACACAAAATATTTGAAACTATCGAGTAAAGCACGATGTTCACCGCTCCAAGGCTACACAGCAAATGCCTACACTGACCCTCTAATGGCGGCTATATATATACCCCCACCCTTGCCTTTCTGTAGCAGTCCTCCGCCCGAACATAAGAAAATAGTTCCTTATAAAATCTTACATTATTATAATTTATCAAAAATACTTTGTTAAATCCACTCAATTTTTTAAAGTATTTGCGACAATTTTAATGCAAAACTTTACACACTTTTTACATTATATTAAAATTGCGGTTAATTTCTAACCGATCGCGTGCGCCAGTTTGCACGACGTCATTTCCGGTGCGGATATTCTCTAATGGCGCCAAATCTCTTCACACATTATATAGGACGTGAATTAATGTTGATCTATTAGACAGAATGAAAATCTCTGATGTATCATTTATGATACATTTTAATTTTTGTTGAATTTTATCGGTATAATAAATATTAACAAACGGTCGATTCATTTTAATATCTTTATCTCTGCTTAAAAATAATATTTTTATCAATTCTACTACTAACTAATAATACTAATTACTAATAACTAGCGATACTACTAACAATTCTTAAATTTTATGATCAAAGTCAAGTTTCAGATATTTTTACAACATACGGCAATCCTTAAAAATTTATTAGACATGTACAATCTACGGGCATTTTTTAACTATTAGAGTTGTAATATTAGTACTTCGATATTTTTACTTTCTTTATTAGTAACGTTATTATCATGTACTCACACAGCTTTTGTTTTCATGCAGCTTAAATCTTACGCTTCTTGATATTTAATATGTATGATTTTCTATGACCATCTTATTGATTGTTATCGTGGTCAGCAGTAAGAAACTGATGGTATATATAAGGACCTTCCTTCCTCATTTGCTTGCTTTGCTGAATTCTAAAAAATTGGTATCGCTAACCTTTACGGTGACATGATCCTGTTGGTTTGCTATTTTTTTTTTTTTTTTTTTTTTTTTTTTTTTTCTTTACATGTATGCATATTGTGCTGAATTAAATGTTCGTGAGCCGCACAAAGTATATTTATGTGTCTGCCGCCAATACGTCTTACTGCATCTTTGCAAAATCCTGCATTTATAACCTCCTTTCAACCCCACGAAGTCTTACGTCGGTAGCCTCCTATTTGTCCTACAAAGTCCCGCGTCGGTAGTCTCCTCGTGGTCCTACAAAATCCTACCTTGGTAGCCTCCTCTGAATAGCACGAACTCACGTATTGGTAACTCCCTTCTCCGGATAGCAGGTAATAAATAACAGCAACGCCCATTTCCCTCACTTTCTGAACGAGGGTTGTCCCCGACGAATCCGATGATCTCGTGCCCTGAGACGCACCCCATCACAGTCTTCCTCTGCAGCGTCACGGTGACGGAGAGACACACTCTCGTGTGATCTCGTCCGCGAGTAAAACAACGTCTTTACGATCAGTGGATATTTCACGTTTTAGCAAAGAGCCCGACTTAGACTTTGGAGGGAGGTGTATTCCTTGTCCCGTTGAACGCGGATTCGTCGTTGAACTTGGGATCATTGTCATTAGTATCTCGAGTATCTGGCTACCTACCACGGTTACTTGTCAAATTCTGTAATCATCATATTTGTACTAGTAGATATCTTCTCTATTACGTAACAACGATGGCTGATTCCAGAGACATATTCATTACACGCCCCTAACACTAATCATAATGTTAACCCGACATAGAGAGTTATCTCTCGTATCGCCCAAGTCATGGATAATCTTTAAAAGTTGCACTCTAATACCGATCCTTTACCATATGCCAAATTGATCTTGCTATTCATGAATGATATTTCGTAAAAAAAAAAAAAGAAAAAAAGAAAAAAAGAAAAAAAGAATCCAACTTTTGCATAATTTTGGCGATAAATGTTACAATTTTCTGTTTGCCATGAAAGAAATCATGTCGAATTTTATACTTTTTGCTACAAAAATATTTACATTTTACTAACGGTAAGTATATAGCAAGTATATTCCGGAAATGTACATCTGAAGCATATTATAAAAATCTGAAATTAAAAAATGAATTACCGATTCATTCTTTTTTCTTTCTAACGCAAGAAATATATTGTTAAACGATTCTTCTTACTTTAAATCTGTTGTATATCTTCATATTCAAAATCTTCAATTGTTGCAACGCATAGATGATCGTCATTAAGTTAGTTAATTTCAAATCTGTTTCCAAGTCATTTCATCGCTCATATTAAAATAATTGTATTCTTCTTCGTTAGAAAATACAGAAAGAGCTATTCATCCAATAGCGCATGGAATTGCATACAACCAAGACATCAAATTAGACGAAATAGTGAAGATTACAACATACCATAGTTGTTTTACTTCATGTTTCGATGTTCATACAAATGAACTTGTAATCAGATTCTTTCTATAAGATTTAGTGTGTTCAAAAAAAAAAAAAAAAAAAAAAAAAAGAATGAAGCATGATATAAGGACTCGCATTCATATATAGTTTCAATAAACCAATTCCGTTGGCACCGAGATTACTTTGAAATACGACAGTTCTAAATAGTCTAATTGTCATACACGCATAAATTTCCACAATATACAGATTTGTTGACCGTTCCATCGAAAACGATACATACTGAATCATTTTCTCATTTATCTATCCATGGAAAACGTTGATCGAAATGTTGATGAAGGTAAAATAGTAATTCATTTTGTCCTTCCATTTGGAAAGTGCTTTTCTGGATCGTTTGATATTACTTTCTGAAATATATTCATAATTTCCATAATTCAAAAAACACTTACTAATCGTTTTTTTCACATTCACGCGTAATTTGTCCTTCGACCTGAATACCCTTACTTTATAAAAAAATATATGTTTTGCTTATATTTACAACCATTATTCTATATATTTGGAATATTTTTGCATCAATAGTTTGCATGCAAATGCAACTGCGTGCGAATTTTATGTGCGTAATGAATCCGTCAAATAATTATATTAAATTTGCAATTTTGAGTCTGAAAAACATTCGACTTCAATGATTATACTTTGATTTTTATCTGCCGGAAAACTGATGGAACAAAAATTTGTTGCGTCTATCATGTACTTACGTAATTAAAACGTAAGACAAAACTTTTATAAATATAAAAATTTTCATAAAAATTTTGACGCAACGCATTTGAACATTTTATGACGCATTGTATTAATATCACATTGTTCCTCTTTTTTTTGTGAATATAATAAAAGCAATGACATTTAAACGATACATACATGTTTAGATGCCTCCCACAATATGGCTTTCCCATGGAGCAGGAGGCTTGTTATAAAATTCACGTCGTAAATGTAATTTCCTTCAACTTCCTAAAGCAAAAATTATAAGCGTCGACCCAGAAATGACCAACATACAGCAGAAACACTTAAATAATACAAATTTCATATTTGGGTATTACATATTTCTAAGAATTTAACACTACCATGCTCGTTACCATGCTTCAAATGACTTTATATTGGAATTATTTGTATGGTACGCCCATTTCCTTATCACCCTTTATTTTCCTTTTGCTCCCGTAGAGGAGTGACAAGACCATTTGTATCCTCCCTGTCTTTGTCAATTATACATCCTACACATTTTCACAAATAACAAAAAATAGCAAGGACAAATATAGCTTCAACGTATACAGTCATCACAATGAAATGTGAATCATCTCTTGCAGATCTAAAATATTAAACGCGAAACGATCATCTTAATTTAGGATAGATTATAACAGACACACAATCTGCCGCTAGTTTCTTCCTTTCTTAGCAATGATCCGTTCCATTGTCAAACAAGTACTTCCTTCGGTAAGTGGATGAATTGCAGATTTATATTGTATTATGCTTATCATTATACCGCAAGTACTTTGAGTTACTGAAATTGCAGAACCATTTCCTCTTATTGAATGCAAAACATACAGCACGAACACGTTTTCCATTATCAAAATATCACACACAAACGTCTCATCCATTGTATCAAAGTGATAAGAGACAGACGCAGCACCAGTCCTGTAGTAGCTCATAATACAACAAGTCGCACCAATTTCTCGATTTTCCCCAATTTATATTCAATGTTCGTAATAATCATCCTTCATATAGAATAGTTACCTTTATCCAAAGCATACCACCTCTCTCTCCCTCTCTTTAAATATATGACCTTTCTCATCTTAATCAATGTCTCCCAAAAACGAATTTAGTAGAAAGTATACGACGACATCTATAACTATTCAGTTAGAAACTGCCTGTAGTTGTTTAGCTGTACACGACGAGTACAATTATTTCGGGTACTCCTGCGGTACAAAACAGACACCCAAACGGGTTCATATTTCAACAGAAAAACATTAAAAAAAATAGTTATAAATGCATGATACTTAATACCGCACTTGGCATCACGCATAAGTAAAAATAAATTTCTTCAAACAAATTTCAAGTTAAATCTTTAGCTTGTGTAATTATATCAAACTTGTTCGATTAACAACGTGCTATTTACGTCATGTTTTGACAACTGACCCATCGATGATGTATTTCCTTGGAACTGAAAAAGGAACGTGCATAATTTTGTCCTCCATCAACGCTCAAAATATTATCCATTCAATCTTAAAATACGCTGCTTTCCTACTATCGGTATGTAAAAGATTTCTCACTCACAGTATCCATCAATCCGTAATTTGTATAAATATTATTGCAGCTTCTCGCGTCACTTGAACTGTAATATAAACCAGTCTTTTATTTCCGTTACACCTCTGCATACCATTTGTCAGGAACAATACATCTTATTCGTTAATCTAATAACATGTAAACTTCTTCATTTGTTCTAAGATCGATCAATGGATAAGTGAAGAGAATATTGAAATCTGTGAAAATAAGTATCCAGTAATACGACTTCCGAACCGACATATTCATTGCAATGCTTGTCAAATTTCATAGTAATTTCCTATCCGTATTAAACATATTTCATATATGTTCATGTCTGTTATTTTGATTAGTTGTGCTACTTGCAGTAATACGCAATTCTGGATCATGCAGATTCAACAAAGATGCATTCAATTTACTCCATACCTCAAAAGGCTACTATCATCTTAATTCAAATGGGAAGACACAGAGCTGTGACAGTATTCAGCTTGCTCAACTTTGAACAAGGCATATTGATAAGCCAGAGTAACTCACGTACAACTTGGCGGTACAAGCGTTGGAAAAACTTTTCTGGACCTGAGGAAACACATTTGCACAGATAACGAACAAAAGGGATTAGAGCTCACCGAATAAGACTTGCTACAATTTGCTGTAGTTTGTCACAATAAGCCTACGTGTATCGCGCGTCAGACGATTTTGGAATTAGTTGATGCTTGGATGTTCAAGATAAGGAAGCACGAAGTGATCAGACGTTTATGTACAACGTGATCATGGTACGACTCATCGTCAGTCAGAAAACTTTACGCACTATTTTCTAAAAACAAAGACTTTTCCCCTTTATTTATCCCATACCAATCCTCTCTCGTCACTCCTTATCTCATACACAGACAGGCCAAACAATGTCGCCGATCACGGCCAACAGTCTGGACACATGTGCGGACCTCTTGCCTGCGACACAATTTTGTTATGTGTAGTATGCTGGACTGAAAAGGACTAATATGGCGAATTAGAGGATTGCAGAAAAATTGCAAACATTTTCCAAAATCTATTACTCTCATTTTATTTCTTCGAAAGTCTACAAAACTGTTAATTAACATTAAGCAAATATACAAAATCTTCACGTTCGGAATAATGGAGCGAATATTTGAAACGGTACTATGAAATCTATAAGTAAAAATGCATACATTGCATACATACACAAATAAACACGTGCATACGTTACACACATACACACATGCATACAAATTTTCTTCAAACTACAAGACAGACATTCAAAGTACATAACGTTTTATGTAAATCGCCATATTTTCGAAAATAAAAAATACCGAATCAAACACTCTTCCAACATATTCCGAACGCTCGTCATTACTTATATTACTAAAAAAAAAAAAAAAAAAAAAAAGAAATAAAAAAAAAGAAATTGTAAAGGGGAACGCATTGTTCCCGATACGATTTACAAACCAAACCAATGAACGGTGTTACAGACTAGAGAACATGGGGTCCCCAATGGTGCGGTACGCTTCAGCATCCTCGTGAACACCAACTCCCTCCGCCTGTCCCAATGCCATCTCAAACGGTCAAACTGCAAGTAAAAAATAACCAGATATTAATGCGATTTCTATTTCGGCAGCACCGACGTATTGCACGGTGTTCCATAATCGCTTGAGATTCCATATAGTTGTTGTTGAAATCTCTACGCATTTGGTAGATAAAAAGTTGCGAGAAATCATCCTCTTGTCAAAGTAGTCACACACTCTTCTAGGTCTTCCAAACCTGATCGCTTGCATTTCTCCCATTACTTCAGCGTTGTAATGGTGCTTTTAATTTCTGACAACTTAGACATGCAATTGTCAAAACTGCTCAGTTCAGGACACAATTCAGGATCTTTCCAGGGATTGTTCTGCTGAGACATGTCTTCATCATCGCGGAGTTCATAATTTGTATAATTTGCCTCCTTCAATAATTGCTTTCTAAGTCGCTTGCAATTACAAATCTCCAAGTGTTTGCCTCGCGCGTAATTCACGTTCAGCTTTGACAAGAGTACACCTCAGCAATGTTTCAATCCGTAAATCGCGTCTGCGCTTTCGCCGACACTCTAATCGTTTACGGCGAATTCTACGAATCCATCTTACCAATCGTTTGGTACTACTTGGCTTGGCGTCAATATCTCGAACTCTCTTTTTAGACCTCGGCATGATGACGGCTTGGCAGTTTTCTTAATTTATTGAAATACAAATGTCCTCTTTTTTGAGGTTAACACAGTACCGATGATACGATATTCACGTTTTCTTACAGATTTCTCGAGTATTTCACTTAATTATTGAATAAGTAATAAGTATACCAACCCGTATTTCTCTTGCGTTTTGTTGTAATCCAAAATAGTACAGGTTCACAAAACTCCACACACAAAATATTTGAAACTATCGAGTAAAGCACGATGTTCACCGCTCCAAGGCTACACAGCAAATGCCTACACTGACCCTCTAATGGCGGCTATATATATACCCCCACCCTTGCCTTTCTGTAGCAGTCCTCCGCCCGAACATAAGAAAATAGTTCCTTATAAAATCTTACATTATTATAATTTATCAAAAATACTTTGTTAAATCCACTCAATTTTTTAAAGTATTTGCGACAATTTTAATGCAAAACTTTACACACTTTTTACATTATATTAAAATTGCGGTTAATTTCTAACCGATCGCGTGCGCCAGTTTGCACGACGTCATTTCCGGTGCGGATATTCTCTAATGGCGCCAAATCTCTTCACACATTATATAGGACGTGAATTAATGTTGATCTATTAGACAGAATGAAAATCTCTGATGTATCATTTATGATACATTTTAATTTTTGTTGAATTTTATCGGTATAATAAATATTAACAAACGGTCGATTCATTTTAATATCTTTATCTCTGCTTAAAAATAATATTTTTATCTATTCTACTACTAACTAATAATACTAATTACTAATAACTAGCGATACTACTAACAATTCTTAAATTTTATGATCAAAGTCAAGTTTCAGATATTTTTAAAACATACGGCAATCCTTAAAAATTTATTAGACATGTACAATCTACGGGCATTTTTTAACTATTAGAGTTGTAATATTAGTACTTCGATATTTTTACTTTCTTTATTAGTAACGTTATTATCATGTACTCACACAGCTTTTGTTTTCATGCAGCTTAAATCTTACGCTTCTTGATATTTAATATGTATGATTTTCTATGACCATCTTATTGATTGTTATCGTGGTCAGCAGTAAGAAACTGATGGTATATATAAGGACCTTCCTTCCTCATTTGCTTGCTTTGCTGAATTCTAAAAAATTGGTATCGCTAACCTTTACGGTGACATGATCCTGTTGGTTTGCTATTTTTTTTTTTTTTTTTTTTTTTTTTTTTTTTTTTTTTCTTTACATGTATGCATATTGTGCTGAATTAAATGTTCGTGAGCCGCACAAAGTATATTTATGTGTCTGCCGCCAATACGTCTTACTGCATCTTTGCAAAATCCTGCATTTATAACCTCTTTTCAACCCCACGAAGTCTTACGTCGGTAGCCTCCTATTTGTCCTACAAAGTCCCGCGTCGGTGGTCTCCTCGTGGTCCTACAAAATCCTACCTTGGTAGCCTCCTCTGAATAGCACGAACTCACGTATTGGTAACTCCCTTCTCCGGATAGCAGGTAATAAATAACAGCAACGCCCATTTCCCTCACTTTCTGAACGAGGGTTGTCCCCGACGAATCCGATGATCTCGTGCCCTGAGACGCACCCCATCACAGTCTTCCTCTGCAGCGTCACGGTGACGGAGAGACACACTCTCGTGTGATCTCGTCCGCGAGTAAAACAACGTCTTTACGATCAGTGGATATTTCACGTTTTAGCAAAGAGCCCGACTTAGACTTTGGAGGGAGGTGTATTCCTTGTCCCGTTGAACGCGGATTCGTCGTTGAACTTGGGATCATTGTCATTAGTATCTCGAGTATCTGGCTACCTACCACGGTTACTTGTCAAATTCTGTAATCATCATATTTGTACTAGTAGATATCTTCTCTATTACGTAACAACGATGGCTGATTCCAGAGACATATTCATTACACGCCCCTAACACTAATCATAATGTTAACCCGACATAGAGAGTTATCTCTCGTATCGCCCAAGTCATGGATAATCTTTAAAAGTTGCACTCTAATACCGATCCTTTACCATATGCCAAATTGATCTTGCTATTCATGAATGATATTTCGTAAAAAAAAAAAAGAAAAAAAGAAAAAAAGAAAAAAAGAATCCAACTTTTGCATAATTTTGGCGATAAATGTTACAATTTTCTGTTTGCCATGAAAGAAATCATGTCGAATTTTATACTTTTTGCTACAAAAATATTTACATTTTACTAACGGTAAGTATATAGCAAGTATATTCCGGAAATGTACATCTGAAGCATATTATAAAAATCTGAAATTAAAAAATGAATTACCGATTCATTCTTTTTTTTTTCTAACGCAAGAAATATATTGTTAAACGATTCTTCTTACTTTAAATCTGTTGTATATCTTCATATTCAAAATCTTCAATTGTTGCAACGCATAGATGATCGTCATTAAGTTAGTTAATTTCAAATCTGTTTCCAAGTCATTTCATCGCTCATATTAAAATAATTGTATTCTTCTTCGTTAGAAAATACAGAAAGAGCTATTCATCCAATAGCGCATGAAATTGCATACAACCAAGACATCAAATTAGACGAAATAGTGAAGATTACAACATACCATAGTTGTTTTACTTCATGTTTCGATGTTCATACAAATGAACTTGTAATCAGATTCTTTCTATAAGATTTAGTGTGTTCAAAAAAAAAAAAAAAAAAAAAAAAAAGAATGAAGCATGATATAAGGACTCGCATTCATATATAGTTTCAATAAACCAATTCCGTTGGCACCGAGATTACTTTGAAATACGATAGTTCTAAATAGTCTAATTGTCATACACGCATAAATTTCCACAATATACAGATTTGTTGACCGTTCAATCGAAAACGATACATACTGAATCATTTTCTCATTTATCTATCCATGGAAAACGTTGATCGAAATGTTGATGAAGGTAAAATAGTAATTCATTTTGTCCTTCCATTTGGAAAGTGCTTTTCTGGATCGTTTGATATTACTTTCTGAAATATATTCATAATTTCCATAATTCAAAAAACACTTACTAATCGTTTTTTTCACATTCACGCGTAATTTGTCCTTCGACCTGAATACCCTTACTTTATAAAAAAATATATGTTTTGCTTATATTTACAACCATTATTCTATATATTTGGAATATTTTTGCATCAATAGTTTGAATGCAAATGCAACAGCGTGCGAATTTTATGTGCGTAATGAATCCGTCAAATAATTATATTAAATTTGCAATTTTGAGTCTGAAAAACATTCGACTTCAATGATTATACTTTGATTTTTACCTGCCGGAAAACTGATGGAACAAAAATTTGTTGCGTCTATCATGTACTTACGTAATTAAAACGTAAGACAAAACTTTTATAAATATAAAAATTTTCATAAAAATTTTGACGCAACGCATTTGAACATTTTATGACGCATTGTATTAATATCACATTGTTCCTCTTTTTTTTGTGAATATAATAAAAGCAATGACATTTAAACGATACATACATGTTTAGATGCCTCCCACAATATGGCTTTCCCATGGAGCAGGAGGCTTGTTATAAAATTCACGTCGTAAATGTAATTTCCTTCAACTTCCTAAAGCAAAAATTATAAGCGTCGACCCAGAAATGACCAACATACAGCAGAAACACTTAAATAATACAAATTTCATATTTGGGTATTACATATTTCTAAGAATTTAACACTACCATGCTCGTTACCATGCTTCAAATGACTTTATATTGGAATTATTTGTATGGTACGCCCATTTCCTTATCACCCTTTATTTTCCTTTTGCTTCCGTAGAGGAGTGACAAGACCATTTGTATCCTCCCTGTCTTTGTCCATTATACATCCTACACATTTTCACAAATAACAAAAAATAGCAAGGACAAATATAGCTTCAACGTATACAGTCATCACAATGAAATGTGAATCATCTCTTGCAGATCTAAAATATTAAACGCGAAACGATCATCTTAATTTAGGATAGATTATAACAGACACACAATCTGCCGCTAGTTTCTTCCTTTCTTAGCAATGATCCGTTCCATTGTCAAACAAGTACTTCCTTCGGTAGCTGGATGAATTGCAGATTTATATTGTATTATGCTTATCATTATACCGCAAGTACTTTGAGTTACTGAAATTGCAGAACCATTTCCTCTTATTGAATGCAAAACATACAGCACGAACACGTTTTCCATTATCAAAATATCACACACAAACGTCTCATCCATTGTATCAAAGTGATAAGAGACAGACGCAGCACCAGTCCTGTAGTAGCTCATAATACAACAAGTCGCACCAATTTCTCGATTTTCCCCAATTTATATTCAATGTTCGTAATAATCATCCTTCATATAGAATAGTTACCTTTATCCAAAGCATACCACCTCTCTCTCCCTCTCTTTAAATATATGACCTTTCTCATCTTAATCAATGTCTCCCAAAAACGAATTTAGTAGAAAGTATACGACGACATCTATAACTATTCAGTTAGAAACTGCCTGTAGTTGTTTAGCTGTACACGACGAGTACAATTATTTCGGGTACTCCTGCGGTACAAAACAGACACCCAAACGGGTTCATATTTCAACAGAAAAACATTTAAAAAAATAGTTATAAATGCATGATACTTAATACCGCACTTGGCATCACGCATAAGTAAAAATAAATTTCTTCAAACAAATTTCAAGTTAAATCTTTAGCTTGTGTAATTATATCAAACTTGTTCGATTAACAACGTGCTATTTACGTCATGTTTTGACAACTGACTCATCGATGATGTATTTCCTTGGAACTGAAAAAGGAACGTGCATAATTTTGTCCTCCATCAACGCTCAAAATATTATCCATTCAATCTTAAAATACGCTGCTTTCCTACTATCGGTATGTAAAAGATTTCTCACTCACAGTATCCATCAATCCGTAATTTGTATAAATATTATTGCAGCTTCTCGCGTCACTTGAACTGTAATATAAACCAGTCTTTTATTTCCGTTACACCTCTGCATACCATCTGTCAGGAACAATACATCTTATTCGTTAATCTAATAACATGTAAACTTCTTCATTTGTTCTAAGATCGATCAATGGATAAGTGAAGAGAATATTGAAATCTGTGAAAATAAGTATCCAGTAATACGACTTCCGAACCGACATATTCATTGCAATGCTTGTCAAATTTCATAGTAATTTCCTATCCGTATTAAACATATTTCATATATGTTCATGTCTGTTATTTTGATTAGTTGTGCTACTTGCAGTAATACGCAATTCTGGATCATGCAGATTCAACAAAGATGCATTCAATTTACTCCATACCTCAAAAGGCTACTATCATCTTAATTCAAATGGGAAGACACAGAGCTGTGACAGTATTCAGCTTGCTCAACTTTGAACAAGGCATATTGATAAGCCAGAGTAACTCACGTACAACTTGGCGGTACAAGCGTTGGAAAAACTTTTCTGGACCTGAGGAAACACATTTGCACAGATAACGAACAAAAGGGATTAGAGCTCACCGAATAAGACTTGCTACAATTTGCTGTAGTTTGTCACAATAAGCCTACGTGTATCGCGCGTCAGACGATTTTGGAATTAGTTGATGCTTGGATGTTCAAGATAAGGAAGCACGAAGTGATCAGACGTTTATGTACAACGTGATCATGGTACGACTCATCGTCAGTCAGAAAACTTTACGCACTATTTTCTAAAAACAAAGACTTTTCCCCTTTATTTATCCCATACCAATCCTCTCTCGTCACTCCTTATCTCATACACAGACAGGCCAAACAATGTCGCCGATCACGGCCAACAGTCTGGACACATGTGCGGACCTCTTGCCTGCGACACAATTTTGTTATGTGTAGTATGCTGGACTGAAAAGGACTAATATGGCGAATTAGAGGATTGCAGAAAAATTGCAAACATTTTCCAAAATCTATTACTCTCATTTTATTTCTTCGAAAGTCTACAAAACTGTTAATTAACATTAAGCAAATATACAAAATCTTCACGTTCGGAATAATGGAGCGAATATTTGAAACGGTACTATGAAATCTATAAGTAAAAATGCATACATTGCATACATACACAAATAAACACGTGCATACGTTACACACATACACACATGCATACAAATTTTCTTCAAACTACAAGACAGACATTCAAAGTACATAACGTTTTATGTAAATCGCCATATTTTCGAAAATAAAAAATACCGAATCAAACACTCTTCCAACATATTCCGAACGCTCGTCATTACTTATATTACTAAAAAAAAAAAAAAAAAAAAAAAGAAATAAAAAAAAAGAAATTGTAAAGGGGAACGCATTGTTCCCGATACGATTTACAAACCAAACCAATGAACGGTGTTACAGACTAGAGAACATGGGGTCCCCAATGGTGCGGTACGCTTCAGCATCCTCGTGAACACCAACTCCCTCCGCCTGTCCCAATGCCATCTCAAACGGTCAAACTGCAAGTAAAAAATAACCAGATATTAATGCGATTTCTATTTCGGCAGCACCGACGTATTGCACGGTGTTCCATAATCGCTTGAGATTCCATATAGTTGTTGTTGAAATCTCTACGCATTTGGTAGATAAAAAGTTGCGAGAAATCATCCTCTTGTCAAAGTAGTCACACACTCTTCTAGGTCTTCCAAACCTGATCGCTTGCATTTCTCCCATTACTTCAGCGTTGTAATGGTGCTTTTAATTTCTGACAACTTAGACATGCAATTGTCAAAACTGCTCAGTTCAGGACACAATTCAGGATCTTTCCAGGGATTGTTCTGCTGAGACATGTCTTCATCATCGCGGAGTTCATAATTTGTATAATTTGCCTCCTTCAATAATTGCTTTCTAAGTCGCTTGCAATTACAAATCTCCAAGTGTTTGCCTCGCGCGTAATTCACGTTCAGCTTTGACAAGAGTACACCTCAGCAATGTTTCAATCCGTAAATCGCGTCTGCGCTTTCGCCGACACTCTAATCGTTTACGGCGAATTCTACGAATCCATCTTACCAATCGTTTGGTACTACTTGGCTTGGCGTCAATATCTCGAACTCTCTTTTTAGACCTCGGCATGATGACGGCTTGGCAGTTTTCTTAATTTATTGAAATACAAATGTCCTCTTTTTTGAGGTTAACACAGTACCGATGATACGATATTCACGTTTTCTTACAGATTTCTCGAGTATTTCACTTAATTATTGAATAAGTAATAAGTATACCAACCCGTATTTCTCTTGCGTTTTGTTGTAATCCAAAATAGTACAGGTTCACAAAACTCCACACACAAAATATTTGAAACTATCGAGTAAAGCACGATGTTCACCGCTCCAAGGCTACACAGCAAATGCCTACACTGACCCTCTAATGGCGGCTATATATATACCCCCACCCTTGCCTTTCTGTAGCAGTCCTCCGCCCGAACATAAGAAAATAGTTCCTTATAAAATCTTACATTATTATAATTTATCAAAAATACTTTGTTAAATCCACTCAATTTTTTAAAGTATTTGCGACAATTTTAATGCAAAACTTTACACACTTTTTACATTATATTAAAATTGCGGTTAATTTCTAACCGATCGCGTGCGCCAGTTTGCACGACGTCATTTCCGGTGCGGATATTCTCTAATGGCGCCAAATCTCTTCACACATTATATAGGACGTGAATTAATGTTGATCTATTAGACAGAATGAAAATCTCTGATGTATCATTTATGATACATTTTAATTTTTGTTGAATTTTATCGGTATAATAAATATTAACAAACGGTCGATTCATTTTAATATCTTTATCTCTGCTTAAAAATAATATTTTTATCAATTCTACTACTAACTAATAATACTAATTACTAATAACTAGCGATACTACTAACAATTCTTAAATTTTATGATCAAAGTCAAGTTTCAGATATTTTTAAAACATACGGCAATCCTTAAAAATTTATTAGACATGTACAATCTACGGGCATTTTTTAACTATTAGAGTTGTAATATTAGTACTTCGATATTTTTACTTTCTTTATTAGTAACGTTATTATCATGTACTCACACAGCTTTTGTTTTCATGCAGCTTAAATCTTACGCTTCTTGATATTTAATATGTATGATTTTCTATGACCATCTTATTGATTGTTATCGTGGTCAGCAGTAAGAAACTGATGGTATATATAAGGACCTTCCTTCCTCATTTGCTTGCTTTGCTGAATTCTAAAAAATTGGTATCGCTAACCTTAACGGTGACATGATCCTGTTGGTTTGCTATTTTTTTTTTTTTTTTTTTTTTTTTTTTTTTTTTTTCTTTACATGTATGCATATTGTGCTGAATTAAATGTTCGTGAGCCGCACAAAGTATATTTATGTGTCTGCCGCCAATACGTCTTACTGCATCTCTGCAAAATCCTGCATTTATAACCTCTTTTCAACCCCACGAAGTCTTACGTCGGTAGCCTCCTATTTGTCCTACAAAGTCCCGCGTCGGTGGTCTCCTCGTGGTCCTACAAAATCCTACCTTGGTAGCCTCCTCTGAATAGCACGAACTCACGTATTGGTAACTCCCTTCTCCGGATAGCAGGTAATAAATAACAGCAACGCCCATTTCCCTCACTTTCTGAACGAGGGTTGTCCCCGACGAATCCGATGATCTCGTGCCCTGAGACGCACCCCATCACAGTCTTCCTCTGCAGCGTCACGGTGACGGAGAGACACACTCTCGTGTGATCTCGTCCGCGAGTAAAACAACGTCTTTACGATCAGTGGATATTTCACGTTTTAGCAAAGAGCCCGACTTAGACTTTGGAGGGAGGTGTATTCCTTGTCCCGTTGAACGCGGATTCGTCGTTGAACTTGGGATCATTGTCATTAGTATCTCGAGTATCTGGCTACCTACCACGGTTACTTGTCAAATTCTGTAATCATCATATTTGTACTAGTAGATATCTTCTCTATTACGTAACAACGATGGCTGATTCCAGAGACATATTCATTACACGCCCCTAACACTAATCATAATGTTAACCCGACATAGAGAGTTATCTCTCGTATCGCCCAAGTCATGGATAATCTTTAAAAGTTGCACTCTAATACCGATCCTTTACCATATGCCAAATTGATCTTGCTATTCATGAATGATATTTCGTAAAAAAAAAAAAAGAAAAAAAGAAAAAAAGAAAAAAAGAATCCAACTTTTGCATAATTTTGGCGATAAATGTTACAATTTTCTGTTTGCCATGAAAGAAATCATGTCGAATTTTATACTTTTTGCTACAAATATATTTACATTTTACTAACGGTAAGTATATAGCAAGTATATTCCGGAAATGTACATCTGAAGCATATTATAAAAATCTGAAATTAAAAAATGAATTACCGATTCATTCTTTTTTCTTTCTAACGCAAGAAATATATTGTTAAACGATTCTTCTTACTTTAAATCTGTTGTATATCTTCATATTCAAAATCTTCAATTGTTGCAACGCATAGATGATCGTCATTAAGTTAGTTAATTTCAAATCTGTTTCCAAGTCATTTCATCGCTCATATTAAAATAATTGTATTCTTCTTCGTTAGAAAATACAGAAAGAGCTATTCATCCAATAGCGCATGGAATTGCATACAACCAAGACATCAAATTAGACGAAATAGTGAAGATTACAACATACCATAGTTGTTTTACTTCATGTTTCGATGTTCATACAAATGAACTTGTAATCAGATTCTTTCTATAAGATTTAGTGTGTTCAAAAAAAAAAAAAAAAAAAAAAAAAGAATGAAGCATGATATAAGGACTCGCATTCATATATAGTTTCAATAAACCAATTCCGTTGGCACCGAGATTACTTTGAAATACGACAGTTCTAAATAGTCTAATTGTCATACACGCATAAATTTCCACAATATACAGATTTGTTGACCGTTCAATCGAAAACGATACATACTGAATCATTTTCTCATTTATCTATCCATGGAAAACGTTGATCGAAATGTTGATGAAGGTAAAATAGTAATTCATTTTGTCCTTCCATTTGGAAAGTGCTTTTCTGGATCGTTTGATATTACTTTCTGAAATATATTCATAATTTCCATAATTCAAAAAACACTTACTAATCGTTTTTTTCACATTCACGCGTAATTTGTCCTTCGACCTGAATACCCTTACTTTATAAAAAAATTTATGTTTTGCTTATATTTACAACCATTATTCTATATATTTGGAATATTTTTGCATCAATAGTTTGAATGCAAATGCAACAGCGTGCGAATTTTATGTGCGTAATGAATCCGTCAAATAATTATATTAAATTTGCAATTTTGAGTCTGAAAAACATTCGACTTCAATGATTATACTTTGATTTTTACCTGCCGGAAAACTGATGGAACAAAAATTTGTTGCGTCTATCATGTACTTACGTAATTAAAACGTAAGACAAAACTTTTATAAATATAAAAATTTTCATAAAAATTTTGACGCAACGCATTTGAACATTTTATGACGCATTGTATTAATATCACATTGTTCCTCTTTTTTTTGTGAATATAATAAAAGCAATGACATTTAAACGATACATACATGTTTAGATGCCTCCCACAATATGGCTTTCCCATGGAGCAGGAGGCTTGTTATAAAATTCACGTCGTAAATGTAATTTCCTTCAACTTCCTAAAGCAAAAATTATAAGCGTCGACCCAGAAATGACCAACATACAGCAGAAACACTTAAATAATACAAATTTCATATTTGGGTATTACATATTTCTAAGAATTTAACACTACCATGCTCGTTACCATGCTTCAAATGACTTTATATTGGAATTATTTGTATGGTACGCCCATTTCCTTATCACCCTTTATTTTCCTTTTGCTTCCGTAGAGGAGTGACAAGACCATTTGTATCCTCCCTGTCTTTGTCCATTATACATCCTACACATTTTCACAAATAACAAAAAATAGCAAGGACAAATATAGCTTCAACGTATACAGTCATCACAATGAAATGTGAATCATCTCTTGCAGATCTAAAATATTAAACGCGAAACGATCATCTTAATTTAGGATAGATTATAACAGACACACAATCTGCCGCTAGTTTCTTCCTTTCTTAGCAATGATCCGTTCCATTGTCAAACAAGTACTTCCTTCGGTAGCTGGATGAATTGCAGATTTATATTGTATTATGCTTATCATTATACCGCAAGTACTTTGAGTTACTGAAATTGCAGAACCATTTCCTCTTATTGAATGCAAAACATACAGCACGAACACGTTTTCCATTATCAAAATATCACACACAAACGTCTCATCCATTGTATCAAAGTGATAAGAGACAGACGCAGCACCAGTCCTGTAGTAGCTCATAATACAACAAGTCGCACCAATTTCTCGATTTTCCCCAATTTATATTCAATGTTCGTAATAATCATCCTTCATATAGAATAGTTACCTTTATCCAAAGCATACCACCTCTCTCTCCCTCTCTTTAAATATATGACCTTTCTCATCTTAATCAATGTCTCCCAAAAACGAATTTAGTAGAAAGTATACGACGACATCTATAACTATTCAGTTAGAAACTGCCTGTAGTTGTTTAGCTGTACACGACGAGTACAATTATTTCGGGTACTCCTGCGGTACAAAACAGACACCCAAACGGGTTCATATTTCAACAGAAAAACATTTAAAAAAATAGTTATAAATGCATGATACTTAATACCGCACTTGGCATCACGCATAAGTAAAAATAAATTTCTTCAAACAAATTTCAAGTTAAATCTTTAGCTTGTGTAATTATATCAAACTTGTTCGATTAACAACGTGCTATTTACGTCATGTTTTGACAACTGACTCATCGATGATGTATTTCCTTGGAACTGAAAAAGGAACGTGCATAATTTTGTCCCCCATCAACGCTCAAAATATTATCCATTCAATCTTAAAATACGCTGCTTTCCTACTATCGGTATGTAAAAGATTTCTCACTCACAGTATCCATCAATCCGTAATTTGTATAAATATTATTGCAGCTTCTCGCGTCACTTGAACTGTAATATAAACCAGTCTTTTATTTCCGTTACACCTCTGCATACCATCTGTCAGGAACAATACATCTTATTCGTTAATCTAATAACATGTAAACTTCTTCATTTGTTCTAAGATCGATCAATGGATAAGTGAAGAGAATATTGAAATCTGTGAAAATAAGTATCCAGTAATACGACTTCCGAACCGACATATTCATTGCAATGCTTGTCAAATTTCATAGTAATTTCCTATCCGTATTAAACATATTTCATATATGTTCATGTCTGTTATTTTGATTAGTTGTGCTACTTGCAGTAATACGCAATTCTGGATCATGCAGATTCAACAAAGATGCATTCAATTTACTCCATACCTCAAAAGGCTACTATCATCTTAATTCAAATGGGAAGACACAGAGCTGTGACAGTATTCAGCTTGCTCAACTTTGAACAAGGCATATTGATAAGCCAGAGTAACTCACGTACAACTTGGCGGTACAAGCGTTGGAAAAACTTTTCTGGACCTGAGGAAACACATTTGCACAGATAACGAACAAAAGGGATTAGAGCTCACCGAATAAGACTTGCTACAATTTGCTGTAGTTTGTCACAATAAGCCTACGTGTATCGCGCGTCAGACGATTTTGGAATTAGTTGATGCTTGGATGTTCAAGATAAGGAAGCACGAAGTGATCAGACGTTTATGTACAACGTGATCATGGTACGACTCATCGTCAGTCAGAAAACTTTACGCACTATTTTCTAAAAACAAAGACTTTTCCCCTTTATTTATCCCATACCAATCCTCTCTCGTCACTCCTTATCTCATACACAGACAGGCCAAACAATGTCGCCGATCACGGCCAACAGTCTGGACACATGTGCGGACCTCTTGCCTGCGACACAATTTTGTTATGTGTAGTATGCTGGACTGAAAAGGACTAATATGGCGAATTAGAGGATTGCAGAAAAATTGCAAACATTTTCCAAAATCTATTACTCTCATTTTATTTCTTCGAAAGTCTACAAAACTGTTAATTAACATTAAGCAAATATACAAAATCTTCACGTTCGGAATAATGGAGCGAATATTTGAAACGGTACTATGAAATCTATAAGTTAAAATGCATACATTGCATACATACACAAATAAACACGTGCATACGTTACACACATACACACATGCATACAAATTTTCTTCAAACTACAAGACAGACATTCAAAGTACATAACGTTTTATGTAAATCGCCATATTTTCGAAAGCAAAAAATACCGAATCAAACACTCTTCCAACATATTCCGAACGCTCGTCATTACTTATATTACTAAAAAAAAAAAAAAAAAAAAAAAAAAAAAAAAAAAAAAAAATTGTAAAGGGGAACGCATTGTTCCCGATACGATTTACAAACCAAACCAATGAACGGTGTTACAGACTAGAGAACATGGGGTCCCCAATGGTGCGGTACGCTTCAGCATCCTCGTGAACACCAACTCCCTCCGCCTGTCCCAATGCCATCTCAAACGGTCAAACTGCAAGTAAAAAATAACCAGATATTAATGCGATTTCTATTTCGGCAGCACCGACGTATTGCACGGTGTTCCATAATCGCTTGAGATTCCATATAGTTGTTGTTGAAATCTCTACGCATTTGGTAGATAAAAAGTTGCGAGAAATCATCCTCTTGTCAAAGTAGTCACACACTCTTCTAGGTCTTCCAAACCTGATCGCTTGCATTTCTCCCATTACTTCAGCGTTGTAATGGTGCTTTTAATTTCTGACAACTTAGACATGCAATTGTCAAAACTGCTCAGTTCAGGACACAATTCAGGATCTTTCCAGGGATTGTTCTGCTGAGACATGTCTTCATCATCGCGGAGTTCATAATTTGTATAATTTGCCTCCTTCAATAATTGCTTTCTAAGTCGCTTGCAATTACAAATCTCCAAGTGTTTGCCTCGCGCGTAATTCACGTTCAGCTTTGACAAGAGTACACCTCAGCAATGTTTCAATCCGTAAATCGCGTCTGCGCTTTCGCCGACACTCTAATCGTTTACGGCGAATTCTACGAATCCATCTTACCAATCGTTTGGTACTACTTGGCTTGGCGTCAATATCTCGAACTCTCTTTTTAGACCTCGGCATGATGACGGCTTGGCAGTTTTCTTAATTTATTGAAATACAAATGTCCTCTTTTTTGAGGTTAACACAGTACCGATGATACGATATTCACGTTTTCTTACAGATTTCTCGAGTATTTCACTTAATTATTGAATAAGTAATAAGTATACCAACCCGTATTTCTCTTGCGTTTTGTTGTAATCCAAAATAGTACAGGTTCACAAAACTCCACACACAAAATATTTGAAACTATCGAGTAAAGCACGATGTTCACCGCTCCAAGGCTACACAGCAAATGCCTACACTGACCCTCTAATGGCGGCTATATATATACCCCCACCCTTGCCTTTCTGTAGCAGTCCTCCGCCCGAACATAAGAAAATAGTTCCTTATAAAATCTTACATTATTATAATTTATCAAAAATACTTTGTTAAATCCACTCAATTTTTTAAAGTATTTGCGACAATTTTAATGCAAAACTTTACACACTTTTTACATTATATTAAAATTGCGGTTAATTTCTAACCGATCGCGTGCGCCAGTTTGCACGACGTCATTTCCGGTGCGGATATTCTCTAATGGCGCCAAATCTCTTCACACATTATATAGGACGTGAATTAATGTTGATCTATTAGACAGAATGAAAATCTCTGATGTATCATTTATGATACATTTTAATTTTTGTTGAATTTTATCGGTATAATAAATATTAACAAACGGTCGATTCATTTTAATATCTTTATCTCTGCTTAAAAATAATATTTTTATCAATTCTACTACTAACTAATAATACTAATTACTAATAACTAGCGATACTACTAACAATTCTTAAATTTTATGATCAAAGTCAAGTTTCAGATATTTTTAAAACATACGGCAATCCTTAAAAATTTATTAGACATGTACAATCTACGGGCATTTTTTAACTATTAGAGTTGTAATATTAGTACTTCGATATTTTTACTTTCTTTATTAGTAACGTTATTATCATGTACTCACACAGCTTTTGTTTTCATGCAGCTTAAATCTTACGCTTCTTGATATTTAATATGTATGATTTTCTATGACCATCTTATTGATTGTTATCGTGGTCAGCAGTAAGAAACTGATGGTATATATAAGGACCTTCCTTCCTCATTTGCTTGCTTTGCTGAATTCTAAAAAATTGGTATCGCTAACCTTTACGGTGACATGATCCTGTTGGTTTGCTATTTTTTTTTTTTTTTTTTTTTTTTTTTTTTTTTTCTTTACATGTATGCATATTGTGCTGAATTAAATGTTCGTGAGCCGCACAAAGTATATTTATGTGTCTGCCGCCAATACGTCTTACTGCATCTTTGCAAAATCCTGCATTTATAACCTCTTTTCAACCCCACGAAGTCTTACGTCGGTAGCCTCCTATTTGTCCTACAAAGTCCCGCGTCGGTAGTCTCCTCGTGGTCCTACAAAATCCTACCTTGGTAGCCTCCTCTGAATAGCACGAACTCACGTATTGGTAACTCCCTTCTCCGGATAGCAGGTAATAAATAACAGCAACGCCCATTTCCCTCACTTTCTGAACGAGGGTTGTCCCCGACGAATCCGATGATCTCGTGCCCTGAGACGCACCCCATCACAGTCTTCCTCTGCAGCGTCACGGTGACGGAGAGACACACTCTCGTGTGATCTCGTCCGCGAGTAAAACAACGTCTTTACGATCAGTGGATATTTCACGTTTTAGCAAAGAGCCCGACTTAGACTTTGGAGGGAGGTGTATTCCTTGTCCCGTTGAACGCGGATTCGTCGTTGAACTTGGGATCATTGTCATTAGTATCTCGAGTATCTGGCTACCTACCACGGTTACTTGTCAAATTCTGTAATCATCATATTTGTACTAGTAGATATCTTCTCTATTACGTAACAACGATGGCTGATTCCAGAGACATATTCATTACACGCCCCTAACACTAATCATAATGTTAACCCGACATAGAGAGTTATCTCTCGTAACGCCCAAGTCATGGATAATCTTTAAAAGTTTCACTCTAATACCGATCCTTTACCATATGCCAAATTGATCTTGCTATTCATGAATGATATTTCGTAAAAAAAAAAAAAAGAAAAAAAGAAAAAAAGAAAAAAAGAATCCAACTTTTGCATAATTTTGGCGATAAATGTTACAATTTTCTGTTTGCCATGAAAGAAATCATGTCGAATTTTATGCTTTTTGCTACAAAAATATTTACATTTTACTAACGGTAAGTATATAGCAAGTATATTCCGGAAATGTACATCTGAAGCATATTATAAAAATCTGAAATTAAAAAATGAATTACCGATTCATTCTTTTTTCTTTCTAACGCAAGAAATATATTGTTAAACGATTCTTCTTACTTTAAATCTGTTGTATATCTTCATATTCAAAATCTTCAATTGTTGCAACGCATAGATGATCGTCATTAAGTTAGTTAATTTCAAATCTGTTTCCAAGTCATTTCATCGCTCATATTAAAATAATTGTATTCTTCTTCGTTAGAAAATACAGAAAGAGCTATTCATCCAATAGCGCATGGAATTGCATACAACCAAGACATCAAATTAGACGAAATAGTGAAGATTACAACATACCATAGTTGTTTTACTTCATGTTTCGATGTTCATACAAATGAACTTGTAATCAGATTCTTTCTATAAGATTTAGTGTGTTCAAAAAAAAAAAAAAAAAAAAAAAAAAAAAAATGAAGCATGATATAAGGACTCGCATTCATATATAGTTTCAATAAACCAATTCCGTTGGCACCGAGATTACTTTGAAATACGACAGTTCTAAATAGTCTAATTGTCATACACGCATAAATTTCCACAATATACAGATTTGTTGACCGTTCAATCGAAAACGATACATACTGAATCATTTTCTCATTTATCTATCCATGGAAAACGTTGATCGAAATGTTGATGAAGGTAAAATAGTAATTCATTTTGTCCTTCCATTTGGAAAGTGCTTTTCTGGATCGTTTGATATTACTTTCTGAAATATATTCATAATTTCCATAATTCAAAAAACACTTACTAATCGTTTTTTTCACATTCACGCGTAATTTGTCCTTCGACCTGAATACCCTTACTTTATAAAAAAATATATGTTTTGCTTATATTTACAACCATTATTCTATATATTTGGAATATTTTTGCATCAATAGTTTGAATGCAAATGCAACAGCGTGCGAATTTTATGTGCGTAATGAATCCGTCAAATAATTATATTAAATTTGCAATTTTGAGTCTGAAAAACATTCGACTTCAATGATTATACTTTGATTTTTACCTGCCGGAAAACTGATGGAACAAAAATTTGTTGCGTCTATCATGTACTTACGTAATTAAAACGTAAGACAAAACTTTTATAAATATAAAAATTTTCATAAAAATTTTGACGCAACGCATTTGAACATTTTATGACGCATTGTATTAATATCACATTGTTCCTCTTTTTTTTGTGAATATAATAAAAGCAATGACATTTAAACGATACATACATGTTTAGATGCCTCCCACAATATGGCTTTCCCATGGAGCAGGAGGCTTGTTATAAAATTCACGTCGTAAATGTAATTTCCTTCAACTTCCTAAAGCAAAAATTATAAGCGTCGACCCAGAAATGACCAACATACAGCAGAAACACTTAAATAATACAAATTTCATATTTGGGTATTACATATTTCTAAGAATTTAACACTACCATGCTCGTTACCATGCTTCAAATGACTTTATATTGGAATTATTTGTATGGTACGCCCATTTCCTTATCACCCTTTATTTTCCTTTTGCTTCCGTAGAGGAGTGACAAGACCATTTGTATCCTCCCTGTCTTTGTCAATTATACATCCTACACATTTTCACAAATAACAAAAAATAGCAAGGACAAATATAGCTTCAACGTATACAGTCATCACAATGAAATGTGAATCATCTCTTGCAGATCTAAAATATTAAACGCGAAACGATCATCTTAATTTAGGATAGATTATAACAGACACACAATCTGCCGCTAGTTTCTTCCTTTCTTAGCAATGATCCGTTCCATTGTCAAACAAGTACTTCCTTCGGTAGCTGGATGAATTGCAGATTTATATTGTATTATGCTTATCATTATACCGCAAGTACTTTGAGTTACTGAAATTGCAGAACCATTTCCTCTTATTGAATGCAAAACATACAGCACGAACACGTTTTCCATTATCAAAATATCACACACAAACGTCTCATCCATTGTATCAAAGTGATAAGAGACAGACGCAGCACCAGTCCTGTAGTAGCTCATAATACAACAAGTCGCACCAATTTCTCGATTTTCCCCAATTTATATTCAATGTTCGTAATAATCATCCTTCATATAGAATAGTTACCTTTATCCAAAGCATACCACCTCTCTCTCCCTCTCTTTAAATATATGACCTTTCTCATCTTAATCAATGTCTCCCAAAAACGAATTTAGTAGAAAGTATACGACGACATCTATAACTATTCAGTTAGAAACTGCCTGTAGTTGTTTAGCTGTACACGACGAGTACAATTATTTCGGGTACTCCTGCGGTACAAAACAGACACCCAAACGGGTTCATATTTCAACAGAAAAACATTTAAAAAAATAGTTATAAATGCATGATACTTAATACCGCACTTGGCATCACGCATAAGTAAAAATAAATTTCTTCAAACAAATTTCAAGTTAAATCTTTAGCTTGTGTAATTATATCAAACTTGTTCGATTAACAACGTGCTATTTACGTCATGTTTTGACAACTGACTCATCGATGATGTATTTCCTTGGAACTGAAAAAGGAACGTGCATAATTTTGTCCTCCATCAACGCTCAAAATATTATCCATTCAATCTTAAAATACGCTGCTTTCCTACTATCGGTATGTAAAAGATTTCTCACTCACAGTATCCATCAATCCGTAATTTGTATAAATATTATTGCAGCTTCTCGCGTCACTTGAACTGTAATATAAACCAGTCTTTTATTTCCGTTACACCTCTGCATACCATTTGTCAGGAACAATACATCTTATTCGTTAATCTAATAACATGTAAACTTCTTCATTTGTTCTAAGATCGATCAATGGATAAGTGAAGAGAATATTGAAATCTGTGAAAATAAGTATCCAGTAATACGACTTCCGAACCGACATATTCATTGCAATGCTTGTCAAATTTCATAGTAATTTCCTATCCGTATTAAACATATTTCATATATGTTCATGTCTGTTATTTTGATTAGTTGTGCTACTTGCAGTAATACGCAATTCTGGATCATGCAGATTCAACAAAGATGCATTCAATTTACTTCATACCTCAAAAGGCTACTATCATCTTAATTCAAATGGGAAGACACAGAGCTGTGACAGTATTCAGCTTGCTCAACTTTGAACAAGGCATATTGATAAGCCAGAGTAACTCACGTACAACTTGGCGGTACAAGCGTTGGAAAAACTTTTCTGGACCTGAGGAAACACATTTGCACAGATAACGAACAAAAGGGATTAGAGCTCACCGAATAAGACTTGCTACAATTTGCTGTAGTTTGTCACAATAAGCCTACGTGTATCGCGCGTCAGACGATTTTGGAATTAGTTGATGCTTGGATGTTCAAGATAAGGAAGCACGAAGTGATCAGACGTTTATGTACAACGTGATCATGGTACGACTCATCGTCAGTCAGAAAACTTTACGCACTATTTTCTAAAAACAAAGACTTTTCCCCTTTATTTATCCCATACCAATCCTCTCTCGTCACTCCTTATCTCATACACAGACAGGCCAAACAATGTCGCCGATCACGGCCAACAGTCTGGACACATGTGCGGACCTCTTGCCTGCGACACAATTTTGTTATGTGTAGTATGCTGGACTGAAAAGGACTAATATGGCGAATTAGAGGATTGCAGAAAAATTGCAAACATTTTCCAAAATCTATTACTCTCATTTTATTTCTTCGAAAGTCTACAAAACTGTTAATTAACATTAAGCAAATATACAAAATCTTCACGTTCGGAATAATGGAGCGAATATTTGAAACGGTACTATGAAATCTATAAGTTAAAATGCATACATTGCATACATACACAAATAAACACGTGCATACGTTACACACATACACACATGCATACAAATTTTCTTCAAACTACAAGATAGTGTTACGTTTTTGCTTCTGTTGTTCGGTTTCCGTTACCGTTATCTTTGAAATTCAGGTAAATAGTAGTTGCTGCCACCAGAAACAATCTAAGGATTGCTTCAATTAGAATTTTTATTATCGTTATCTTTCGACTAAACTCCACCTTTCGGCTAACCTGCTATGCGCAGGAGTACTGGCACGGGAGAGGATGAAAGTTGGCGAAGATAAATGGTCGTTTAATCTGATTATATTGTAAAACAATTAATTTTCACAACAAGAATTTATTCTGATTTTGATTGGTTATTAACAGAATTATTTAGAATATTCGAACTTACAATTGACCGCGATACGCCTTACCGATTACAAGATTTAAATTCGCGTGATTATCGATAGTTTACAAATTGACAAATACGAGCGCGTCGATTAACGAAAATTGACAAGAACTGGAAATTAAACGAAACAAAGAATTAAACTAAAGAATTAAAGAATTAAAATATTTAAGAACTAAAACTGAGAAAACTAGAAGATAAAGGAACTAAAGCTAAGGAGCTAAGAGCTAAGGAACTAAAGAACTAAAGAACTAGAGGTCAAAGTAACTGAAATATTAAGACCTTGACGAATTGAGAGCGAATCGCTATAACTAAGAAATTACTTGCCAAAAGTTGAGGGACTGATCACCAAGAACCCAGGAATCAATCACCAAGCACAGAGGAACTAATCACACAGAACTAAGGAATTATTTGAATAATGAACAAATAATAATCTGAATGATAATTAGCACAATCTGAATACAATCTGAAGAAATAAATGAACTAATATTAACCGTTCTTCCATGTTGCTACGTGTATTTATAGTTTGTTCAAACATAGAAGAGGGGGGGGGGGGGGTCATGTGGCGGTTTGCGAAGCTAGAAATCGGTTTCTAACCGAATTGTTAGATTTTATTTCGAGTTGAGGCGCCGCCTCGCGCTATTGGTAGATTTTAGGCCTTTGTTACGGCGCGTGCGCAGCGCGAGACGTGACAACAGCATATCAGTAAAACGTATAACGTTATATAGTATTACGTTATAACGTAAAACGTTATATGGTATTACGTTATAATGCTTAACGGTATATTGCATATTAGTATAACGTATAACGATATATAGTGTATGCTGTAACGTATAACGTTGTATAGCATATGAGTATAACGTATCAGGTTAGATAGTATTACGTTATAACGTAAAACGTTATATGGTATTACGCGATATCGGGTAACGTTATATAGTATCACGTTATAACGTTTAACGTTATATAGTATTACGTTATAACGTATAGCGTTATATAGCATATCAGTATAATGTATAACGTTATACAGTAATACGTGATATCGTGTAACGTTATATAGTATCACGTTATAACGCTTAACGTTGTATATATTACGTTATAACCCATACCGTTATTTGATATTACGTTATAACGTTTAACGTTTTATAGCATATTAGTATAACGTATAGCGATATATAGTCTTATGTTATAACGTATAACGTTGTATAGCATATGAGTATAACGTATCACGTTAGATAGTATTACGTTATAACGTAAAACGTTATATGGTATTACGTTATAATGCTTAACGTTATATAGCATATTGGTATAACATATAACGATATATAGTGTATGTTATAACGTATAACGGTATATGGTATTACGTTATAACGTATAGCGTTATACAGCATATCAGTATAAAATATAACGTTATATAGTATTACGTGATAATGTGTAGTGTTACATAGCATATCAGTATAACGTAAAAAGATATATGGTATTACGTTATGACGAATAGCGTTATATAGCATATAAGTATAGCGTATAACGTTATATAGTATTACGTTATAACGTATGACGTTGTATAGCATATCAGTATAACGTATATCGTTATATAGCATTACGTTATAACGTAAAACGTTATATGGTATTACGTTGTAACGCTTAACGTTATATAATATATTAGTCTTACGTATAACGATATATAGTGCATGCTATAACGTGTAACGTTATATAGTATTGCGTTATAACGTATAACGTTATAAGGTATTACGTTATAACGTTTGACGTTATATAGCATATTAGTATAACGTATAACATTGTATAGCATATGTGTATAACGTATCACGTTATATAGTATTACGTTATAACGACTCGCGTTACATAGCATATTAGTCTAACGTATAACGATACGTAGCGTTATGTTATAACGTATAACGTTGTATAGCATATGAGTATAACGTATCACGTTATATAGTATTACGTTATTACGTAAAGCGTTATATGGTATTACGTTATAACGACTAACGTTATATAGCATATTAGTAAAACGTATAACGTTAAACAGTATTACGTGATATCGTGTAACGTTATATAGTATCACGTTATAACGTTTAACGTTATATAGTACTACGTTATAACGTATAACGTTATATGGTATTACGTTGTAATGCTTAGCATTATATAATACATTAGTATTACGTATAGTGATATGTAGTGTTTGCTATAACGTATGACGTTATAACGTATTATGCTATAACGTATTGCGTTTTATAGCATATCAGCAAAACGTATCACGTTATATAGTATTACGTTATAACATAAAACGTTGTATGGTATTACGTTATAATGCTTAACGGTATATTGCATATTAGTATAAAGTATGACGTTATATAGTATTACGTTATAACGTAAAACGTTATATGGTATTACGTTATAATGCTTAACGGTATATTGCATATTAGTATAACGCATAACGTTATATAGAATTACGTTGATACGTAAAACGTTATATGGTATTATGTTCAAATGCTTAACGTTATATAGCATATTAGTATAACGTATAACGATATATAGTGTATGTTATAGCTTATAACGTTATATGGTATTACGTTATAACGTATAACGTTATATAATATAACGTTATAACTTAAAACGTTATATGGTATTGCGTTATAATGCTTAACGTTATATAATATGTTAGTATAACGTACAACGTTATATAGTATTACGTTATAACGACTAACGTTATATAGCATATTAGTATAACGCATAACGTTATATAGAATTACGTTGATACGTAAAACGTTATATGGTATTATGTTCAAATGCTTAACGTTATATAGCATATTAGTAGAACGTATAACGGTATATAGTGTATGTTATAACGTGTAACGTTATATTGTATCACTCCAAAACGTATAACGTTATATGGTACTACGTTATAACGACTATCGTTATATAGCATATGATTGTAACGTATAACGATATATAGTGTTATGTTATAACGTATAACGTTGCATAGAATATGAGTATAACGTATCACGTTATACAGTATTACCTGATATCGGGTAACGTTATATAGTATCACGTTATAATGTTTAACGTTATATAGTATTACGTTATAACCCATAACGTTATTTGATATTACGTTATAACGTTTAACGTTTTATAGCATATTAGTATAACGTATAACGATATTTAGTGTATGTTACAGCGTATGACGTTATATGGTATTACGTTATAACGTATAACGTTATATAGTATTACGTGATAACGTATAGCGTTATATAGCATATGAGTATAACGTATCACGTTATATAGTATTACGTTATAACGTAAAACGTTATATGGTATTACGTTATAACGTATAACGTTATACAGTATTATGTTATAACGACTATCGTTATATAGCATATTATTGTAACGTATAACGATATATAGTGTTATGTTATAACGTACATCGTTGCATAGAATATGAGTATAACGTATCACGTTATATAGTATTGACGTTATAACGTATGCGTTATAACGTATAGCGTTTTATAGCATATCAGCAAAACGTATCACGTTATATAGTATTACGTTATAACGTAAAACGTTTTATAGCATATTAGTATAACGTATAACGATATATAGTGTTATGTTATAACGTATAACGACGTATAGTGTTATGCTATAACGTATAACGTTGTATAGCATATGTGCGTAACGTATCACGTTAGTTAATATTACGTTATAACGTAAATCGCTATATGGTATTACGTGATATCGGGTAACGTTATATAGTATCACGTTATAACGGTTGACGTTATATAGTATTACGTTATAACGTATAGCGTTATATAGCATATGAGTATGACGTATCACGTTATACAGTATTACGTGAAATCGGGTAACGTTATATGGTATTACGTTATAATGCTTAACGGTATATTGCATATTAGTATAACGTATAACGTTATATGGTATTACGTTATATCTTATAACGTTATATGGTATTACGTTATAGCTTATAACGTTATATGGTATTACGTTATAACGTATAACGTTATATGGTATTACATTATAACGTATAACGTTATAAGGTATTACGTTATAACGTTTGACGTCATATGAGCATATTTATATAACGTATAATGTTGTACAGCATATCAGTAAAACGTATAACGTTATATAGTATTACGTTATAACGTAAAACGTTATATGGTATTACGTTATAATGCTTAACGGTATATAATACATTAGCATGACGTATAACGCTATATAGTGTGTGTTATAAAGGATAACGATATATAGTATTACGCTATAATGTATAACGTTATATAGAATTGCGTTATAACGTATAGCGTTATATAGCATATCAGTATAACGTATAACGTTATATAATATTACGTTATAACGTAAAACGTTATATGGTATTACGTTGTAATGATTAACGTTATATAATATATTAGTATGACCTATAACGATATATAGTGTTACCTTATACCGTATAACGTTGTATAGCATATAAGTACAACGTATCACGTTATATAGAATTACATTATCAAGTAAAACGTTATGTGGTATTACGTTATAATGCTTAACGTTATATAGCATATTAGTATGACGTATAACGATATTTAGTGTATGTTACAGCGTATAACGTTATATAGTATTACGTGATAACGTATAGCGTTATATAGGATATCAGTATAACGTATAGCGTTATACAGTATTACGTGATATCGTGTAACGTTATATAGTATCACGTTAAAACGTATAACGTTATATGGTACTACATTATAATCTTTAACGTAATTATGGTGATGCGTTATAACGTATCACGTTATATAGCATATTAGTATAACGTATAAAGACATATAGTGTTATCTTATAACGTATAACGTTGCATAGCATATAAGTACAACGTATCACGTTATATAGAATTACATTATCAAGTAAAACGTTATGTGGTATTACGTTATAATGCTTAACGTTATATAGCATATTAGTATGACGTATAACGATATTTAGTGTATGTTACAGCGTATAACGTTATATGGTATTACGTTATAACGTATAACGTTATATGGTATTACGTTATAACGTTTGACGTTATATAACATATTAGTATAACGTATAACATTGTATAGCATATCAGTATAACGTATAACGTTATACAGTATTGCGTGATATCTTATAACGTTATATATTATCACATTAAAACGTATACCGTTATACGGTCCTACGTTATAACCTTTAACGTTATATGGTATTACGTTGTAATGCTTAACGTTATATAATATATTAGCATGACGCATAACGATATATAGTGTGTGTTATAAAGGATAACGTTATATGGTATTACGTTATAACGTTTGACGTTATATACCATATTTATATAACGTATAACGTTGTATAGCATATGTGTACAACGTATAACGTTATATAATATCACGTTATAACGTAAAACGTTGTACAGCATATCAGTAAAACGTATAACGTTATATAGTATTACGTTATAAAGTAAAACCTTATATGGTATTACGTTATAATGCTTAACGGTATATTGCATATTAGTATAACGTATGACGTTATATAGTATTACGTTATAACGTAAAACGGTATATGGTATTACGTTTTAATGTTTAACGTTATATAATACATTAGCATGACGTATAACGATATATAGTGTGTGTTATAAAGGATAACGTTATATAGTATTACGCTATAATGTATAACGTTATATAGAATTGCGTTATAACGTATAACGCAATACTATAGTATTACGTAGAAGGATATATAGTGTATGTTATAACGTATAACGTTATATAGTATTACCTTATAACGTATAGCGTTATATAGTGTTACGTTATATGGTACTACGTTATAACGTTTAACGTTATATAGGATATTAGTATAATGTTTAACGTTATATAGCATATGTGTGTAACGTATCACGTTATATGGTATTACGTTATAATGTATAGCGTTATATAGCACATCCGTATAACGTATAACGTTATATAGTATTACGATATAACGTATAACGTTGTTTAGCATATCAGTATAACGCATAACGTTATACAGTATTACGTTATAGCGTATAGCGTTATATAGTATTACGTTAAAACGTATAACGTTATACGGTACTACGTTATAACGTTTAACGTTATATAGCATATTAGTGTAATGTTTAACGTTATATAGCATATAAGTATAACGTTTAACGTTATATAGCATATAAGTACAACGTATAACGATATATAGTGTTATCTTATAACGTATCACGTTGTATAGTATTACGTTATAACGTAAAACGTTATATGGTATTACGTTATAATGCTTAACGTTACATAGCATATTAGTAAAACGTATAACGTTATATAATACTACGTTATAACGTATAGCGTTATATAGCATTTCAGTATAACGTATAACGTTATACAGTTTTACGTGATATCGTGTAACGTTATATAGTATCACGTTAAAACGTGTAACGTTATACGGTACTACGTTATAACCTTTAACGTTATATGGTCTTGCGTTATAACGTATAACGTTGTATAGTATTACGTTATAACGACTAACGTTATATAGCATATTAGTATAACGCATAGCGATATATAGTGTTATGTTATAACGTCTACCGTTGTATAGCATATGTGTGTAACGTGTCACGTTATATAGTATTGCGTTATAACGTAAAACGTTATGTGGTATTACGTTATAATGCTTAACGTCACATAGCATATTAGTATAACGTATAACGTTATATAGTATCAAGTTATAACGTATAACATTATATAGCATATCAGTATAACGTATAACGTTATATATTATTATGTTATAACGTATAACGTTGTATAGCATATCAGTATAACGTATAACGTTATATAGTATTACGTTATAGCGATTAACGTTATATAGCATATTAGTGTAACGTATAACGGTATATAGTGTTATGTTATAACGTATATCGTTCTATGGCATATGAGTATAACGTATCACGTTATATATTATTGCGTTATAACGTAAAACGTTATATGGTATTACGTTATAATACTTAACGTTACATAGCATATCAGTATAACGTATAACGTTACATAGTATTATGTTATGAAGTATAACGTTGTATAGCATATCAGTATAACTTATAGCGTTATATGGTATTACGTTATAACGACTAACGTTATATAGCATATTAGTGTAACGTATAACGGTATATAGTTTTATGTTATAACCCATAACGTTGTATAGCATATGGGAATAACGTAACACGTTATATATTATTACGTTATAACGTAAAACGTTATATGGTATTACGTTACAATGCTTAAAGTTACATAGCATATTAGTATAACGTGTAACGTTATATAGTATTACGTTATAATGTATAGCGTTATATGGCATATTAGTATAACGTATAACGTTATATATGTCGGATTTAACATTAAGATTAGGGATAGGGGCGTGTAATGAATATTCTCTCGAATTAGCCATCGCGGGTACGCAATACAGAAAGCATCTACTTTTACGGATATGATCGTTACAGAATTTGACAGGTAGCCGTGGCAACCAGACGCCCGAGATACCAATGGCAATGATCCCAAGTTCGATAACGAATCCGCGGCCAACGGGACAACGACTAGACCCCTTTCAGAAGTCTAAGTCAAACTCCGTACTCAAACGTGAAATATCCTCCGATCGTAAAGACGCCGTCCCACTCGCGGACGAGATCATACAAGAATGTCCCTCACCGTCATCGTGATGCTGCAGAGGTAAACTATGACGGGGTGTGTCTCCAGGCACGAGATCATCGGATTCGTCGAGGACAAGCCTTGTCCAAAAAGTGAGGGAAATGGACGTTGCTGTTAATTGGTTAATCTCTATGTTGGTGGTTAGAAAAGGATGCTAGCCACCCTTCAGAGAAAGTTTGTAACGGGAAGCGTCGCCCGTGAGGCATACCAGATTTCCCATATCTTCCCGTAGCGGGTGGTAGACTTGGGGACTGTTAGGATAAAGACTGTTTGTTCGTTTGGAGGACCTTAGATAACTAAATGTCCTGTGAAGTTGCATCGACATCTGGCAATCGTCTTGCCCGAAGAATAGGGTCTGCGTGTGGCAAGCCACGGGGCAGAGGCCGTTGGAATGCGCACTGCACAGCACTGGCACCACTATCTCTTCTTAAGGAGGGCCATGCAATTCTACACTTGCACTAGACAAAATATCCGTCCCGTGACCGCGGCTACGCTCAGCGCCCTGTCTGGCGCCTCGAACTCAAGCTCATTGTCTCTGCTTTTCCTAAGAATTCCAACAGGGAGGCCCGATGTCTTTTCATCTCCGACACGGCCATCCTGACTATCACCCTTCCTCGGGTGTATCCAAAATATTGGATTTTCCCAACATTAGACTCTATATAACTAACGTTATTTACAATGTAAACGAATTGTCCAAACAGATCAAAGGTCCAGTTCAACAACAAAAATTTTGGTTGGCTATTTGATAACAAGAATGAAAGAGAAAAAGGCAAAATCGGTGGCATTACGACTAGTATTCGAAGCGATAGTTGCATTCTGTGAATCGGCAGACAGACTGCAATGATACGGTGGACTATCTTTGACTTCGCACCCAAACGAATCTCAAGATCACACGCAGAGTTCCAAGTCCTCACTGAGCCGGGTTACCCTCTTACCCCAAGTCGAACCAGACTCACATAATTCCCACTTTCCCCGTCCACGAAGTGCCTGTGAATCATTCACTCCACCTTCTCTAGGACAAATCAAAAGTGTATGTGAGTCCGTACCCCCACCTCGCCAGGCCCGGTAACCCTTTTTTTCCGCTCACCGACGAGTCCAAACTCCGCCAACCGTGTTACCGATCTTCCGAGATCGGGGTACGCATACCGTCGTGGCGACTGTCCCCGTCATCACTACAGACATCCAACTCAGCAGGAATGCAACCATCTGGCATCTTCCGCAATCTGTCGTGGCTGTATTTGTATGACCGTTTGCCGTCTAACGTTTTTAAAACATATCTATCGCCTTCCAAAATTTCTGCTACTACGAATGGGCCCTTGAATTTTGGATCTAGTTTAATCTAACCACTTTAGCTTTGACTTTGTCAAATCTGCATCCATCATACCCAGTACTAGTCTCTACATTCTCCATTGTCTGCTGTCTTACATCGGAGATATCTACTTTCCGCTCTTCAATATTATCGGGTAGCAACAAAGCGTACGGTTTTGCTGATCCTAAGTATAGGGCGTAACTCGGCTGGTATTCTACCTGAACTCGACTTAGGAACCTGTCAAGTATGACAGTTCGTTACGAATTTACGAACGTATTTCGCTATTCCTTCGAACCGGTGATACTCGGTTAGCTTTTCGAGCGTTTTATCCTAATCTAAGTGCATAGTAGTGTTACGTTTTCACTTCTGTTGTTCGGTTTCCGTTACCGTTATTTTTGAAATTCAGGTAAATAGTAGTTGCTGCCACCAGAAACAATCTAAGGATTGCTTCAATTAGAATTTTTATTATCGTTATCTTTCGACTAAACTCCACCTTTCGGCTAACCTGCTATGCGCAGGAGTACTGGCACGGGAGAGGATGAAAGTTGGCGAAGATAAATGGTCGTTTAATCTGATTATATTGTAAAACAATTAATTTTCACAACAAGAATTTATTCTGATTTTGATTGGTTATTAACAGAATTATTTAGAATATTCGAATTTACAATTGATCGTGATACGCTTTGATGATTACAAGATTTAAATTCGCGTGATTATCGATAGTTTACAAATTGACAAATACGAGCACGTCGATTAGCAAAAATTGACAAGAACTGAGAATTAAATGAAACAAAGAATTAAACTAAAGAATTAAAGAATTAAAATATTTAAGAACTAAAACTGAGAAAACTAGAAGATAAAGGAACTAAAGCTAAGGAGTTAAGAGCTAAGGAACTAAAGAACTAAAGAACTAGAGGTCAAAGTAACTGAAATATTAAGACCTTGACGAATTGAGAGCGAATCGCTATAACTAAGAAATTACTTGCCAAAAGTTGAGGGACTGATCACCAAGAATCCAGGAATCAATCACCAAGCACTGAGGAACTAATCACACAGAACTAAGGAATTATTTGAATAATGAACAAATAATAATCTGAATAATAATTAGCACAATCTGAATAATAATGAATACCATCTGAAGAAATAAATGAACTAATATTAACGTCCTTCCATGTTGCTACGTGTATTTATAGTTTGTTCAAACATAGAAGAGGGGGGGGTGTCATGTGGCGATTTGCGAAGCTAGAATTCGGTTTCTAACCGAATTGTTAGATTTTATTTCGAGTTGAGGCGCCCTCTCGCGCTATTGGTAGATTTTAGCCCTTTGTTACGGCGCGTGCGCAGCGCGAGACGTGACAGTAGACTAGCGTATATGACTAATAACGGACCACCTAAAATCCCTTGGTACGATGAGCAAGTAGAGAGTTCTACCTCTCCTTCGTATTTTACGGGAAAAGGGTACCGAATCGCCATTCATATGTACTCGCGATATCTTTCGCGCGCTCGTCCCTTTGCGACTTGTTGGTGGTCTCTACGATTTGTGGACCGCGACGCTGTTACGCGAATAGCCAATTTTCCGATTTTCAGTCAGATTAATCTCCCCCTCTTCGGTCCTGTTAGATACGGCACGGTCACTGGCTACGGGGTCCCGCGAAAAGAAACACACGTGAGCCACTCGTCCACCTTCTCGATACGTAATATCGAAAGCGAAAGCCCGTAAGCAAGCTCACCGCCCATAAACCCTGTAATTCAGATCTACCCCATTACGGGCCGCCCTCAGGGAGTTACAATCGGTAACAACAAGAAGTTCCCGTCCACGCAGGTAGAGGCGAAAATGCTTAACGGCGCCTACGACTGCCGACGTCTCCAGTTCGTACGAATGGTACTTGGATTCCGCAGGACCAGCCCTCCCACTACAGTACTCGATTACCCGGCTCTTATCGTCAAAAATAGCACCGTATCCATCCGAACCAACGTCAGTACAATTCCATCGATTAATTCGGGTCGAATATCACTAACACCGGCGCGTCAATCAGAACGGAAATTATTTCGTCTTATGTGTTCATGCCCATCTGTCCAGGTTATGCTTCTATTACCGGAAGCAAGCGCGTACAAAAGTATCATTACTTGTGAAAATTCGGGGACAAACCTTCGGAAGTAAGAGGCTAAACCTATGAACTGCCCAAGCCGTGCGACGGTCGCCGGCGCAGGTAAAGAATTCGTGGCTCGTCTTTTTACCAGGGCTGGGGCGAACCTCTCCATGGTGAGTTAAATATCCGAGAAAGTATCGGTGTCTTCAGAGAAGAACATTTAGAAAGAAAAGATTGAAAAGAAATCCGGCGTTTACAAGGGTATCTAATACAGTGTACAATCTTTCTACAGCCTGATCTAACGAGTCGGCAATAACTAAAACGTCGTCCATGCAGGCAACAACGTACGAATACGCGAGATCGCCCAGGGCATTGAGAATGGCCCCCCGCAAAACGGACGATGCAGTTTTCAATCCAAACGGCCTCGTCGTATACTCGCATTTCCCGTCGGGGGCGACAAACGCGGTGTATTCGGTAGAGTTCGAACGAATGAGAACTTGATAGAATCCGCCGGCCACGTCCAGGCCAATGAAGCACCATACCCCTTGTAATCTCGCGATTTGATCCGCAAAAAGGGGCAGAGGGTACCGATCCGCGATCGCATTTCTATTTAACTCTAGAAAATCCACGCACAATCTATCGGGGCCGTCCTTTTCCTTCATGAGTAACATAGGACTCGCGAGCGGTGAATTACTAGGTCTTATGATTCTTGTCCCAATTAATTCGTTTGTTCGTTCGCGCACTATCCGTCGTTCTTCCTTGCTAAGTCTGTAGGGTCTTCCCTGTACAGTGACGCTAAGATCAATCAAACGTACCTCCAACTAACCCGCATCTACGCGCATACGTGGGGAGCTCGCAACGAATGGATCTTTTAATTTTTCGAGAACAAAAATAAATCGACTTCCACCATTACCATGTACGTCAGTGCTAACTTTATCAATATCGATCTCGTATTCAGCGGTTTTACCACAGACATTAATTATTTTCTTTTACAAACAGCGAGGCTATTTTGTGTAATATTACGTCAAAACCTTGGCTCAAAATTCCACGACCAATCATGATATCGTACTTTACACAGCTATCGCTAAGAACATGGAAGACTATCACCAACGCGAAACCGTTAATACACACTATCGACAAAATCTGAGTTGTGCATCTAACGCAGGTGTTTCCCATTCCCCGCATCACTACTACGTCGATCACTCTCCCGCCGGAAAGTTTCAAAGCTACGGATTCCCCAATCAATGAGCATTCGGCTCCGAAATCGAAACAAAATGGTAACGACTCGCGATATCATATTTTAAATAACTATCGGCAAGGACATGGAGAATTATTTCCAATGTAAAGAAAAAAACATTAGTGCAAACAATGGGCAAGATTTGAGATGTACATGCACAAATACTTTCTATTCGTCGCATTACTACTATATCAGTCGTTCTTTCGCCAGAAAATCTCAAGATTACGAATTCTTTAATTAGCGAATATTCGGCTCCAGAATCGGAGTAAAATGGAAACGACTCACCCAGATGATTCGATCTATCGGTTGGTACTTCCGCTACGTAGAAGTCGACTCGACGCTCGTTATTGAGATTATAGTTTCCTTTCAGGGGCACTACTTTGTAAAGGCTTTTCCTCCAGAATCAGACTGACAGCCGTGCACCTTGCAGCAGGATCGGAGCCCGCGGTCCCAGGGTAACAACACGGTAGCGAGAAATTTTTAGGTTACGCACTCGAACTTTGCACTAGCGACTGAATCAACTCGCGCACGATGACGGTAAGCTTTTGCACTGTTATATTCGGCACTGATCCCACTTCTGATGTCGGATTTAACATGAAGATTAGGGATAGGGGCGTGTAATGAATATTCTTTCGAATTAGCCATCGCGGGTACGCAATACAGAAAGCATCTACATTTACGGATATGATCGTTACAGAATTTGACAGGTAGCCGTGGTAGCTAGATGCTCGAGATACTAATGGCAATGATCCTAAGTTCGATAACGAATCCGCGGCCAACGGGACAACGACTAGACCCCTTTCAAAAGCCTAAGTCAAACTCCGTACTCAAACGTGAAATATCATCCGATCGTAAAGACGCCGTCCCACTCGCGGACGAGATCATACAAGAATGTCTCTCACCGTCATCGTGATGCTGCAGAGGTAAACTATGACGGGGTGTATCTCCAGGCACGAGATACGAGATACGAGATCATCGGATTCGTCGAGAACAACCCTTGTCCAAAAAGTGAGGGAAATGGACGTTGCTGTTAATTGGTTAATCTCTATGTTGGTGGTTAGAAAAGGATGCTAGCCACCCTTCAGAGAAAGTTGGTAACGGGAAGCGTCGCCCGTGAGGCAAAACAGATTTCCCATATCTTCCCGTAGCGGGTGGTAGACTTGGGGACTGTTAGGATAAAGACTGTTTGTTCGATTGGAGGACCTTAGATAACTAAATGTCCTGTGAAGTTGCATCGACATCTGGCAATCGTCTTGCCCGAAGAATAGGGTCTGCGTGTGGCAAGCCACGGGGCAGAGGCCGTTGGAATGCGCACAGCAGAGCACTGGCATAGCTATCTCTTCTTAAGGAGGGCCATGCAATTCTACACTTGCACTAGACAAAATATCCGTCCCGTGACCGCGGCTACGCTCGGCGCCCTGTCTGGCGCCTCGAACTCAAGCTCATTGTCTCTGCTTTTCCTAAGAATTCCAACAGGGAGGCCCGATGTCTTTTCATCTCCAACATATAGTATTACGTTATAACGTATAATGTTGTATAGCATATCAGTATAACGAATAACGTTATATAGTATTTCGTTATAACGTAAAACGTTATATGGTATTATGTTATAATGCCAAACGTTATATAGCATATTAGTAAAACGTATAACGATATATATTGTACGTTATAACGTATAACGTTGTATAGCATATGAGTATAACGTATCACGTTATATAGTATTACGTTGTAACGTAAAACGTTATATGGTATTACGTTATAATGCTTAACGTTACATAGCATATTAGTATAACGTAAAACGTTATATGGTATTACGTTATAACCCATAACGTTATATGATATTACGTTATAACGTTTAACGTTATATAGCATATAAGTATAACGCATAACGATATATAGGGTTATGTTATAACGTATAACGTTGTATAGCATATGTGTGTAACGTATCAAGGTATATATTATTACGTTATAACGTAAAACGTTATATGGTATTACGTTGTAATGCTTAACGTTACATAGCATATTAGTATAACGTAAAACGTTATATGGTATTACGTTATAACCCATAACGTTATATGATATTACGTTATAACGTTTAACGTTATATAGCATATAAGTATAACGCATAACGATATATAGGGTTATGTTATAACGTATAACGTTGTATAGCATATGTGTGTAACGTATCAAGGTATATATTATTACGTTATAACGTAAAACGTTATATGGTATTACGTTGTAATGCTTAACGTTACATAGCATATTAGTATAACGTATAACGTTATATAGTATTACGTTATAACGTATAGCGGTATATAGCATATCAGTATAACGTAAAACGTTATATGGTATTACGTTATAACGACTAAAGTTATATAGCATATGAGTGTAACGTAAAACGATATATAGTGTATGTTATAACGTATAACGTTATACGGTATTACGTTATGATGCATAACGTTTCATAGCATATTAGTATAACGTATAATGTTATATAGTATTACGTTATAATGCTTAACTGTGAAAATGAGTATCCAGTAATACGATTTCCGAACCGACATATTCATTGCAATGCTTGTCAAATTTCATAGTAATTTCCTATCCATATTAAACATATTTCATATATGTTCATGTCTGTCATTTTGATTAGTTGTGCTACTTGCAGTAATACGCAATTCTGGATCATGCAGATTCAACAAAGATGCATTCAATTTACTCCATACCGCAAAAGGCTACTATCATCTTAATTCAAATGGGAAGAAATAGAGCTGTGACAGTATTCAGCTTGCTCAACTTTGAACAAGGCATATTGATAAGCCAGAGTAACTCACGTACAACTTGGAGGTACAAGCGTTGGAAAAACTTTTCTGGACCTGAGGAAACACATTTGCACAGATAACGAACAAAAGGGATTAGAGCTCACCGAATAAGACTTGCTACAATTTGCTGTAGTTTGTCACAATAAGCCTACGTGTATCGCGCGTCAGACGATTTTGGAATTAGTTGATGCTTGGATGTTCAAGATAAGGAAGCACGAAGTGATCAGACGTTTATGTACAACGTGATCATGGTACGACTCATCGTCAGTCAGAAAACTTTACGCACTATTTTCTAAAAACAAAGACTTTTCCCCTTTATTTATCCCATACCAATCCTCTCTCGTCACTCCTTATCTCATACACAGACAGGCCAAACAATGTCGCCGATCACGGCCAACAGTCTGGACACATGTGCGGACCTCTTGCCTGCGACACAATTTTGTTATGTGTAGTATGCTGGATTGAAAAGGACTAATATGGCGAATTAGAGGATTGCAGAAAAATTGCAAACATTTTCCAAAATCTATTACTCTCATTTTATTTCTTCGAAAGTCTACAAAACTGTTAATTAACATTAAGCAAATATACAAAATCTTCACGTTCGGAATAATGGAGCGAATATTTGAAACGGTACTATGAAATCTATAAGTTAAAATGCATACATTGCATACATACACAAATAAACACGTGCATACGTTACACACATACACACATGCATACAAATTTTCTTCAAACTACAAGACAGACATTCAAAGTACATAATGTTTTATGTAAATCGCCATATTTTCGAAAATAAAAAATACCGAATCAAACACTCTTCCAACATATTCCGAACGCTCGTCATTACTTATATCACTAAAAAAAAAAAAAAAAAATTGTAAAGGGAAACGCATTGTTCCGATACGATTTACAAACCAAACCAATGAACGATGTTACAGACTAGAGAACATGGGGTCCCCAATGATGCGGTACGCTTCAGCATCCTTGTGAACACCAACTCCCTCCGCCTGTCCCAATGCCATCTCAAACGGTCAAACTGCAAGTAAAAAATAACCAGATATTAATGCGATTTCTATTTCGGCAGCACCGACGTATTGCACGGTGTTCCATAATCGCTTGAGATTCCATATAGTTGTTGTTGAAATCTCTACGCATTCGGTAGATAAAAAGTTGCGAGAAATCATCCTCTTGTCAAAGTAGTCATACACTCTTCTAGGTCTTCCAAACCTGATCGCTTGCATTTCTCCCATTACTTCAGCGTTGTAATGGTGCTTTTATTTCTGACAACTTAGACATGCAATTGTCAAAACTGCTCAGTTCAGGACACAATTCAGGATCTTTCCAGGGATTGTTCTGCTGAGACATGTCTTCATCATCGCGGAGTTCATAATTTGTATAATTTGCCTCGTTCAATAATTGTTTTCTAAGTCGCTGCAATTATAAATCTCCAAGTGTTTGCCTCGCGCGTAATTCACGTTCAGCTTTGACAAGAGTACACCTCAGCACTGTTTCAATCCGTAAACCGCGTATGCCGTTTCGCCGACACTCTATTTGTTTACGGCGGATTCTACGAATCCATCCTACTAACAGTTTGGTACTATTTGGCTTGGCGTCAATATCTCCAACTCTCTCTTCATACTTCTCCATGATGACGGCTTGGCAGTTTTCTTAATTTATTGAAATACAAATGTCCTCTTTTTTGAGGTTAACACAGTACCGATGATACGATATTCACGTTTTCTTACAGATTTCTCGAGTATTTCACTTAATTATTGAATAAGTAATAAGTATACCAACCCGTATTTCTCTTGCGTTTTGTTGTAATCCAAAATAGTACAGGTTCACAAAACTCCACACACAAAATATTTGAAACTATCGAGTAAAGCACGATGTTCACCGCTCCAAGGCTACACAGCAAATGCCTACACTGACCCTCTAATGGCGGCTATATATATACCCCCACCCTTGCCTTTCTGTAGCAGTCCTCCGCCCGAACATAAGAAAATAGTTCCTTATAAAATCTTACATTATTATAATTTATCAAAAATACTTTGTTAAATCCACTCAATTTTTTAAAGTATTTGCGACAATTTTAATGCAAAACTTTACACACTTTTTACATTATATTTAATTGCCGACAGAATTATTAAGGAATACGACAGTTCGGTATCTTCGAAAAGATAAGCGATGCCAAAAAAAATTTTAACTGAAACAGTCCTTAGATTGTTTCTGATGGCAGCAACTACCATTTACTCTAAATTCAAAAATTAAGGGCAACGTAAGCAGAAGAATCGAAACAAAAACGTAACACAGAACATGAAAATAACCCCGAAAAGTTCGATTAGCTGCATGGGAAGTGGACTTCGTTCGGACATAACATTCTGAGATTAAATTGAATACGGATGTTACATCTGGGCCTCATAAGATACGTTAGGCTTCTTATCGCTCTAACATATACAACTTCCATCGTTTGCAAATTAGTGCAAGCGGATGCAGGAACCACTACGATAGTTTAATTTCTAATTTTAATATTTTGTTGTATTTCAAATGCTTTCTTTGTTTCTCACTGTTATGTTCGATGTATATACAACACATGGTCCAAAATTAGGTACTAGCCGTCAATTTGTAAAAAGTGATCGTTAACGAATTTTGAAAAACGATGTAGAAGAAAATGTTTAACACGTTAAAAATGAAAATTACCGTGTAAAATAGAAGAATCTTACAAATATCTTAAAAATCTATGAATTTTGAGAATTCGTTATAATCAGGACCTTTTATTTTATTTTCTATTTCCTGTGTAAGTTTGTTTAGATGTTCGTTTGCCTTCACGTGTTCTATGCTTTGCCATTTTGCTTTCGCTTTCCTTTTTTCTCTGATTTTGTCAAGGATGTCTTGTGGAATTATTTTGTGGAATTATTATTTATGTTTGCCTGTTATTTGGCTCATAAGTAGTAGTTACCCATGCTGCTTCTATAATTTATGTCAATGTTGTTACTGTCTGTTCGCAGTGGTGCATATACTGCTGACATCTGGAAGTAATTGCCATTAGTTTGTACTGTAACGGTGGTTGTTTGAGCGTGATAGATTGATTTGGTTTCATTTGGATAGATATGTTGGTGTTAAGGGTGGCGATTGATTAGTTACTTGTGCATAACATTGACTACCAAAGGTGTTGATGCTTCTATGGTTAGTGTTCAATACGTTTTGTACATTTGGTGTTGGCTCTGGTTCTGGAATTTCCTATTGTGAGGGATAGTTGCTGTATGTTCTGCTTCGAAGCAAGTAGCAGGAGGATGTGAGGAAAAAGCAACACCATGTTAATGATCATAGAGATTAACTTTTGTCTTACATATATGATTATTATGATTATATTATTCTTATTTTGTATGTAATGTCTAATAAATGTTATGTAAAATAAATATTTTTTCATTATTAAAATCCTTTGTAAACTCTATAATTATATTATAATTTAGCTTCCTCAATAAAAAATTTAATAACTGAACATTTTTAATCATGGGTAATATTTTAAATGTGACACTATTTACGTATATTATAGGTAGTGTTAATAGTCACACAATTTTTTCTTATTAAGAAAAAACCAAAAACAAACTTACTTTCCAATATATACGTCAAATATAAAAGCTTTAAAGATATGTGTACTGTAGATAATTTTGGATCTTGACTGCCGAAATAAAGGTATAGAAACACTAAATATATACTTAAAATTCATATTGAAATAATTATACATTTATTTAGTGAACGATTCCAAAATATTAATCGATACATTCCTACACGTGTCACAGCACTACCTTTTCTCACTACCTTCCATACCAGACTGCCCACGGAACAGTTACAGTCATCTGTTCTTCGAGACGCCGCGCACACACATTCCCATACTCGCATACTACGTAGTCAGTCTAGCACATAAAATTATACATATTTCAATATGTATTTAATTTGAAAATTGTAGTCTTGTTAAATTTTTTGTTGGTAATAATAATGCATGTTTAATAATGGTTCATAATTAATATTCATTTAACAGCGTTTTCTGTACTAAATGGTAAATTGCTGCTTGAAATAAATGGTGAGAAATTATAATAAATACACAATATAGTATTAGTTATTGAATAAGCTTACTGCTTTAGTTTCTATTCTTTACCTTCAGTGCTTTCACCGAAGAATGGCGCCAAACACAAAATCCTAGCTATTCGATCGCACTGTTCAATAGTGTCCGATTTGTAAAGTACATCTTGCGACATTAAGAACCTCATCTCCTTTATTGCAGTTAACAGACCTATGTGTCTGTTTGTGGCCTAGGGACAGTGTGGCATGCTAGTGAAATTAAAAGCGTGAAGTCATGGTTCATATAGTGACTTGAAGTTATAAATTTGTATCTAATTTTATTAATGAAAACTTAAATACATTTTTTATGTTTATTATATATTTTTTTAAATATAGTATGACTGGAATAATGTAATGCAAATACTTTGTTAAACATAATATATAAAGAAATTGTGGTTCGGTTCGGGGCGAGGATGGCATGCGGACGGAAAGCTCTGTGGGAAAAGTGAAGTGTGAAGGGAAAAAGGAAAAGGAAGCATAAAGAGGCATGAAGAAGGGAAAGTAGAAAGTGAACATACGAGGAGAAAGCAAAAGAAAAACGAAAAAAAGACAAGAACGAGAGAGAGCTACAAATAAGAAAAACTAGGAAAGAAGAGGTTAGGAGGCTAGAAAACAAAGTAAGATAGGGAAACGGCAGATGGCGACAAATAGGGGAAGACCAAGGAGCACTGGTAAGGCGGGAAATAAGGCAGTCTTCAAAAATACACTGGACAAATACAGCTCGACAGAAAAAGAGACACCAGCCAGGGAGAAAGGAATGGAGAAAATAGAGAAAATGGAAAGAGGAGTCGAGGCAATGATCAAGGAAATAAAAGATATATTCGAAAAGCAAGTGGAGGAGTTGAAGAGTGAAATGAAAGAGGAAAGGGAAAGAAGGGAAAGCGAGAGGGCCAGAGAGAAAGGAAAGTGGGAAAGGGAAAAGAAAGAATTATTGGGTAGAATTAGAAGAATTGAGGAGAATCAGGACAGAACATAGAAAGAAAAAAGAAGAAAAAACGTAGTAATCAAAGGAGTGGACTGGAACGAAGGAAATAATGAAGAGACAGTAAAGGAGTTCATAAAAGAAAAGATGAGGATAGGGGCAGAGGTAGAAAAGGCATATATGATAAAGGTGGGGGCAAGAACACAATAATAGTGGCGACGATGAAATCTATGGAGGAAAAAATAAGGAAATTGGAGAAGGGTGTATACATAGATGGTGATCTGACAAGAAAAGAAAGGGAGGTACAGCAACACATAAGAAGAGTAGCCAGAAAAAGAAGGGAAAAGGGCGAATATGTAAAGATAGAATACAAAAAACTAAAAATAGAAAACAAATGGTAAAGGTGGAACGAAAACGAAGAGAGGCTGGAGGAAGAAAGAAAGAGAGGGGAAAAATGAAAAAAGGGGAAAAAGAAGAGGGGACTACAAAGGGAATGAAAATGTGCTTCTGGAATGTAGCAGGGCTAATAAGTAAGGACAAGGAGGTGTAGGAATATCTGAAGACATTCGACATGATCGGACTCGCAGAAACATGGATAGAGGAAGACAAATGGGAAAAGTTAGAATATAAAATACCCGAAGAATTCGATTGGAAATGCAGAGCAGCAATGAGAATAAGGTAAAAAGGAAGAGCAAAAGGGGGAATAACAACGAGTATAAATAAAGAACTAAGAGAAATAGAATATAAAGAAATAAGGGATAATATAGTTGAAGGAAAAATGATATACGATGACAAGACGTATAGGTGGTATAATGGTGGTTTATAATCAAGATACAAAAAGGACATGGAAAAAAATAGAAGAAGGAGTAGACGGAAGAAAAGAGGAAGTAATGATCATCGGCGGAGATTGGAACGCAGGAACGGGAGAAGAGGGAGGGCCGATAAACGAGGACTTAGGGAAAGAAAAAAACAGACGATCAAAAGACAAAACAATAAACATGGAAGGAAGAACAATGCTAAAGTAACTGAAAGAGAGAGAGGCTGGACGATAAAGAAGGAGAGGAGCGGACCTATATTGGGGAGAGAGGAAACTAAGTAATAGACTATGTGATTGGCAATTAGGAGGCGACAAAAGAAATAATGGACATGAAAGCAGGAAAAAAAGCAGAATCAGACCACATGCCGTTAGAAATAGAAATAGGGGGAGGGAGGAATTACAAAGAAATGAAGAAAAGAAAGAAGAAGAGAAGGAGAAATGGGAATGGATAAACGAAAGTGTGGAAAGATACTTGGAGGAATGTAAAGACTGGACCTGCAATGGAAGAACAGTAGAGGAAATGTGGACAGAAATCAAAAAGAAGATAAACAAAGCAATGCCAAAGAAGAAAGTGAAGATAAGGAAATGGGACATGGGAGAGAAGGTGTGGTACGTCAAGGAGTGGAAAGAGTGGAGAAGAGAGGTGAGAAGGAAGGTGTTACGACGGCCGACTCTGTTCCTAGACGAGACCACACGCCGTGGCAAGCTGGCAGCCAGATGTCTTCACGTCCTTACCGCGTACCCTCAATATTCTCAAGTACCCTCCATAAACTTCAGGAATTTCTGGCTAAAGGTCCTTCATACCGAACAAACATTCTTTCATTGATTTATATTTCCTAAATTTATTGTGCACCACGGGTTGACACGAGAAAGTTGGTTCTTCTCACGTATGCGGCCTCTCACTAGCAACTTCATCTCGAGGGCGGCTAGTACCCTTCCTCACCTACCAACCCAGCAAACAGCCAATTGACAACCAAACCTATTTCCCTCTTTCAGAACGAAACCTTGCCCTTAACAAATCAGCTCATCTCATGTCCTCGGACCCACCCATCGCTAGCTTTCCTCCGCCACCGCATCATTGCCAAACGTCACTGATTTACCATCTTTCGAACGATCAACACCTTTGACCGAGTTTCTACCATTAGATCAGTCACATACTCATTTGTACATACGCAACAGCGTAACTATCCGTTACAATATTGTTGGAATAAACTGTTATTTATATTATATATAACTGTTATTATATATTGTTATATTCGTGTAACACTCACTTTAATTACCCCTGTTATCCTAAACGAAATAGGGGATCGATCATTTCGCGGCGTCGATTATCTAATCGTAACGGGAATTTACGACTCCCGTTCACGTGCTTCTTCGCGATCGCCTCTCTCCGCGAGTGAACGAAACAGCAGCAATTATTCGGACGTGTCTCGGAAAAAAGTAGAATTGCGGTGCCCCTCATAACTTGGTGCTGGATCATCTGAAATCAAAAAATCAAAGTTCATTCGTTATGAAACAGTTTTTCCCGGGTAACGCTGGGAGGGCTTTTCGAAATTTCAATTTTTCACGTTTTTGGAACACTTTGAAGGGAAAAACGCGATTTTTTGCGAAAAAAATCGGCTAATTTGTTATTGTAAAATAAAAATAATTAACAAATTTGTAAAAACTCTCCAGCGTTACCTCGTAAATTATGTACAAAAATAGTGATCAAAATTTCAAAAGGATCGGTGCAGTAGTTTTGAAGTTATGAGGGGTACCAACTTTGAAAACGTGAGTTGTGGGGAAAACGCTTTAAAGTTTTGAACATTAAAAAATCTGGTATAAAACGTTCATAAGCGAATTTTATTGGCAGCATCTCCGGATGGCAAACAAATGAAGAAGTGGAAAATGCCAGCAACACAACTGATAAACGCTGCACCATACTCAGCACAACAGCGCAAGAAGTTACAAACTTAATTAAGGCAACAAAGACAAGTAAAGCACCAGGATTTGACTTGATCAATGGAAAAATCTTAAAAAACCTTCCCTCAAAGGCAATAAGACTAACAACAATAATATTCAACGCAGTTCTAAGAATACAGTACTTTCCTACACTATGGAAAATAGCATAGATCGTAATGTTACCCAAACCAAACAAAAACCCACACATAACTGCATCTTACAGGCCAATATCATTACTACCTGCGTTCTCCAAACTGCTGGAAAAAGTAATATATAACCGCCTAAAACCAATAATAGAAAAAGAAAAACTAATACCCGACCATCAATTTGGATTCAGGAATAAACACTCCACAATAGAACAAATGCACAGACTCGTGAATGAAATCCTACAGGCACTGGAAACAAAACAATATTGCACGGCACTCTTTATGGACATCGAAAAAGCATTCGACAAAGTTAACCACGAAAAACTCCTTCAAACAATCAAAAAGCAATTTCCAAAACAAATCTACAAATTACTCAGATCTTACCTAAACAATAGAACCTTTATAGTAAAAATAAAGGATGCATATTCAGAAATCAGGAATACCAAGGCAGGAGTACCGCAAGGAAGCGTACTAGGACCAATACTATACACATTATACACGGCAGACATACCAACAACTGTTAACAGTAAAATACTTACGTTCGCGGACGCTACGGCCATACTAGTGAGGCACACAAATCCAGAAACGGCTGCCGCACTACTACAAGAACACATTACAAAAATAGAAAAATGGCTGCAAAGAAAACAAATAAAAGCGAACACCAGTAAGTGCAACCACATAACATTTGCACTTAGAAAAGGAATAACACCAGATATCCAACTGAACGGCGCCCACATAGCACATACGAAGCAAGTCAAATATCTAGGAATACTTTTAGACACACACCTTACATGGAAGCATCACATAAAAACAATAATAAACAGAATACGCGAAATAAGGAAAAAGATGTACTGGTTAACCAATAGAAAATCTAAATTAAGCACAACGAATAAACTAAATATATACAAAACGATAATCAAACCAATCTGGACATACGGAGTCCCGCTATGGGGGACGGCAGCAATGAGTCACATAAATAAAATAGAGACAGAACAAGCAAAAATTTTAAGAACAATAGTTAACGCTCCATGGTACGTCAGAAATGACGATATCCGAAAAGATCTAAAAATTCCAACAGTTAAAGAGGAAATCGCTAGATACGCAAAAAAATATAAAGAAAGACTCGCAACACACCCAAACCAGCTAGTAGCTGAAACAAATGAAACCGCGATAGAAAGAAGACCGAAGAAGAAGCATCCCGCAGACCTCGCAATAGAAATACAATAAACAACCTGGAAGATGGAACCCCGCTGGGGGTAACCATCCACGTGCTATATTTTTCAAGTTATAACATTTTACCAAATGTCCTTCTGGACAAATTGTAAAATTCAAATAAATAAAAAAAAAACAGTTGTCAAACCAATAGTACAAGATTCCTCTTGTTTCTATCCTATTCGTGGTTTGGGGAGAATTTCTGGAAGAAGAAAGTTGGCTTGTCGCATCAATAGCTGGTTATGGAATGGTTGGAAGAGTTTTTATAAAATTCCTGAGTGGGGAAAAATAAGAAAGGTTAAAAGCTTGACGCTGCTGGGGGTGTCTCTGGTCTTCGTCTCGTTCAACATTTACGTCCGGCTTAAAGCCATCCGTTCTTGAACAATGGTTGAAAAAATGATCCTGGTTAAGTAGCGACTCGACACGACACATCATGCGATTAACAGATTCAAGGAAAAGCCAGAATACAATATAGGTATAATTGAAAGGAAAGACACTGTTTATAAGCGGATTGTGGTTTTAAATTCTTATTTGCTTTTTATAACACTATCTCTGTACATTTCCATATCTGTGGAAAATTCCCTAGCCTGAAGATGAAAATCTCGCTCCTTTGTCCGGAATTTCTTTTAATATTTTTTCTGTTATTATATCATATTCAGGTCTTTTCTATTGTTTTTTTTTGTTAGTTTTTAATTATTGCTTTCTTTTATCATTTTTGCTTAGAATTCGTTACTTGTTAATGCAGTCGATATTTGGTTCTTGTACGTTTAAAAATGTTTAGTATCCATTTATATTATTATTTGCTTTACAGCATGTCTGATGATAATTAGAAGAAATAATTTTTTTGCAGCTCCTTCCTTACAATTCAACATTTATAGCTTATCGGATGATTGTTTCCGCAATTTGCACAGATTACCTTTTTTATTTTTTTACATATGAGCAATTAATCAAGAGATACATACCTGAACATTTGACACGAGTCGGTAATTTATTACAATAATTTTTCGTACGTCCATGTCATTCACACACTGTGGAATATTATTATTAGCTCTTGGCGTTTCTACTTTTATGAACGTATCACACACCACATTGGTATCATAAATTTGCTTGTTGTTTTTGTCTTATTCAAGTTCAGAGAGAAACATTGACAATGGTGTTAATGTGACACTTTTGCTGAAGTAAATTATGTTATATAGCTTGTGTCTCCTTTCCAACAGATCTGTTTTGATATATTTTATGTTAAGTTTTGGGTGTTTAATTTGCTTATAATTCTCAATAAGAATTGATTGTAAGAAGTCTACCAAATAAAAAAAAAAAATTTTTTGGGTGTAATTCTCTTATTATCACCTGAAACCTTTTTCTATCTTTGCTTAGTAGGTATAATAATTTACATTTTTATTTTTTAGAATTTTTCTTATTATCCTATATGCGTCCGAATCGAGCTATTGTAGTTTCATTTTATCTTCCAATTGTTTCATTATATGTTTTTTAGTTCTTATATGTAGTTTTAATGTTTCTTCGTTTAATTTAATTTACATTACATTTAATGTACAGTTTGTATTTTCGTCCAGTCGCGGGGAGACGCGATCGCGTCGAAGCGCTTCAACGGGAGTCGTAAATTCCCGTTACGATTATAACGATCGACACCACGAACAGTTCGATCCCCTTATTTCTTGTGGAATAATAGGGGTATTTGTTGGGAAATAAAACTGTAGTCTACAGTCTTATAATATTTATATTTTTAACAACTCGTTACACTTGAGGTTCCGTCGTGTAAGAAGATATAATTTTTTTTTATTTATTTATTTATTTGGATTTTACAATTTGTCCAGAAGGACATTTGGTAAAATGTTATAACTTGAAAAATATAGCATGTGGATGGTTACCCCCAACGGGGTTCCATCTTCCAGGTTGTTTATCGTATTTCTATTGCGAGGTCTGCGGGAAGCATCTTCTTCGGTCTTCTTTCTATCGCGGTTTCATTTGTTTCATCTATTAGCTGGTTTGGGTGTGTTGCGAGTCTTTCTTTATATTTTTTTGCGTATCTAGCGATTTCCTCTTTAACTGTTGGAATTTGTAGATCTTTTCGGATATCGTCATTTCTGACGTACCATGGAGCGTTAACTATTGTTCTTAAAATTTTTGCTTGTTCTGTCTCTATTTTATTTATGTGACTCATTGCTGCCGTCCCCCATAGTGAGACTCCGTACGTCCAGATTGGTTTGATTATCGTTTTGTATATATTTAGTTTATTCGTTGTGCTTAATTTAGATTTTCTATTGGTTAACCAATACATCTTTTTCCTTATTTCACGTATTCTGTTTATTATTGTTTTTATGTGATGCTTCCATGTAAGGTGTGTGTCTAAAAGTATTCCTAGATATTTGACTTGCTTCGTATGTGCTATGTGGGCGCCGTTCAGTTGGATATCTGGTGTTATTCCTTTTCTAAGTGCAAATGTTATGTGGTTGCACTTACTGGTGTTCGCTTTTATTTGTTTTCTTTGCAGCCATTTTTCTATTTTTGTAATGTGTTCTTGTAGTAGTGCGGCAGCCGTTTCTGGATTTGTGTGCCTCACTAGTATGGCCGTATCGTCCGCGAACGTAAGTATTTTGCAGAAGATATAATTGATACAGGTGATGAAGAATAACACACTTGATAGATGAGTAGTATTAATAAAGAATAGATTAAGATAATATCACTTTGTTCGTAGCGAGGACTATGTTTTAAGTTGATTACGCGAAGCTTATAGGAACAGTCGTGTTGACTGCACGACGTTTGGTAGAACAGTGATAACCCGTCTCGTACAATTACGGAGGAAAGCTCGGTAGGGTGTCCTTTTTAATGGGAAATACCTGCTATTTTTAATAGACAAACAACCGCTTTCTCCGTAAGTTATAAGAGCGTGTAATAAACCTAAGAATTGTTTTAAGGACCATCCATAAACTAAAAATACTTATGCGAATAGAAATTAATCTGAGAAGATTCGGTTTATGGTGGTTCCTTAGGTTTATCGAGGGTCAGTGAAACGGTGTGTGGACCTCGGCGGCCAGACCATGAGGGACGTCGCACGGACCGTCTTACGCGACGTAACACAGTTTTTGATATAAAAATAGAATGATTTTGTAAATTCTCATCACTAAGGTTTCGTAATGTTATACATCTGTTTGGCGTTTACGGATCTTCTAACCAGTTGCTATTGGTTTTCACGTTAATTAGTCTTATTTTCATACGTGAATTTTCCAAATCTACTTTTGTTCCACTTTTCCTTTTTAGTTTGCTAGCTTCCATTGTACATTGATAACTTTTTCATTTCCGTTTTGCACCTAATAAAGAATTAAACGTGTGTTGCAAAACGTGTTTTTTCCTAAAAAATGTCAAAGTTGTTTGAATAATATTTTAGAATTTGATAAATTTACAAATTTATATCTCCTATTAACACTTAACGCTCCAAGTGTGCCTCTCAAGCACTACCGATGTGCAGCGCTCTACTCTTTTTAAAATCTTTCTTTTTTTTTCTTTATTTGGTAGAATTTTTACAATCAATTCTCATTGATAATTATAAGTAAATTATTCTGGCGTGGTATAACTTGATAAGTGTTTATCGTATGACTTAAAAACTTGCAAGTCGAAGTACGATGAAAATAAGTTGGAGTTGCCGATCGATATTCACAATTAAAAGTTGGAGCGTTAAGGGTTAAAAAGATGGGAATAATTAATATTAAATTTGTATTTGTGTTTAAAATTTTAATCAACTTATTCTTTATATAATCTTTATATATACATATATATGTATCTAAGTATACATACATATGTATACATATTATATTATAATATCAATTACGATATTCATAATGACAATACCATTACCACTTACAGTTTCTGTCTTCATTTCTAGTTATAAAATACATTTCACTGTAAGTTTCAAACATTGAAATCTCATATTTACATAATAGCTTACACTTCGATACAGGTAAGAAAAAGTTGTCAGCTCTACAGAAAAATTATTTTAGTTGTATTTTAAATCAGCTGAATTCTATTTATTTTATCTCTATTTTTTATTTTTATTCATTTTTTATTTCTATTATTTTTATTTATTGTTATGAAATTATCATATCAAACTGTTTGTGAAAATAATATACAATAAAGATAATAGTATACATGATGAAATACAAAATTTTGTTTAAAATTTATCATCATGTTATGTTAGATTGTATAAATATGTACCGAAAAGATAACATTTTTTTTTTATTTGGAAGAATTTTACAATCAATTCTCATTGTGAATTATAAGTAAATTATTCTTGCGTGGTATAACTTGAATAATAAGTGTTTATCCTATGTTTGATTCTATCGTATGTTGAATCTAATACTTAAATTTAAAAAAGATAACATGTATGTAGATTAATTATTTTTCAAAACGTACACTATGAATATCGATGCAAAATTTTTCATGATTATCTATGAATAAATATATTTTGAAATTTATCGGAATTAACTAAATATTTCCGTTTCTTTCGTATTTCTGTAGATGTATTATATTAAGGAGTTGTCCTGAATTACAATGTTCTAAAACAGCGTCTTTTTGTGATTTTCTTTAGAAGGCGAAGAAAGAAATGAAGTTATTGAATTTTGAGATATGGTTTTATATATATTTAACGAATACAAAAAGATTTTTTTTAAAGTAAAAAGAAAATTATAACAGATTTCTAAGCCTATTTCATGGGCTACAGTTTTCAATCGGCGTGAAAGATCCACCTCGTAATTCTTGACTGAAACGAGAAACCAAAAAAAGATTAAATTATTATATATTTTTCTTCTCGATGAACTATGAATAGGTGTAAACAAGTAACTACAATAAAAATTAATTACACAAATAATAAATCAGCACGAAAAATGCCAATATATGTTAATACAGCAAAATGCTGATAAAATGCAAGCAATCTGTTTTTAATCTGTTATTCATTCTTTCACGCCGTATTGTTCGTCGCCATATAAATCTTATGTAAACAATATCAAATGTAAAAAGGTAAACAGGATATTTCAGGTTATATAAAAGCAGCCACGGACTAAATGTTTATTACATTCAGACACACCATCTAACGAATAACATACATATAATCAAAATGTATCGCTTCCTTCTGGCTTTGTTCGTCATCATGGCAACCTATTTTGTTTGTAAGTATTTACTTTGAATAATTATTGATTTTGTTTCCATGTACACATGTAAAGCGTTTCGTTGTGTATTTTTTTTTTTTTTTGGAAGAAGTTTACAATCAATTCTCATTGAGAATTATAAGTAAATTATTTTGTGTATTTCGGAAAAAGAATCTGCGTTTTATTGGAAATACCTATATTCAATGAAGAAAGTATCTTATGTAGCGTTGTATGGTTTTATTAAAGAATATACTGGATAGATAATATTTGTTATTTTCTTTGGAATTTTAATATTTATTATTGATGCAAACAAACAAAATTTACATTTCTTGTTGCCAAATAACCTAAATAGAACGGTAGGATAAGGGAAACAAAATTACATACATAAAGTTAGACACACGTAAATCATCAGAATCATCAATCAGAATTGCATTCGTTTTACAGTCTTTAGCAATTTTTTTTCTAATTTAAGATATTGTTCCATTTAAATAACATTCGCACTTTTAGAACTTTATTTGTAATATACACTTTGCCAACTCATAACTGTCTCTAAAGTAGTTTTCGAATCTTGCTTATATTTTACATAACTTTTAAATATCGTATAAATATTTAGATAAGCGTGTAGCAGACTGTGGAAAATTTCTTGTAAGAGTAGTGTTCAACATCGTGTCTGAGACATTTATGAGAGAATATTAATTTTAAATTAAAAATATTAATTTATATTATTATAAATTTGAAAAGGTTTATTTATTTAACAAGTTTAAAAATTTCTAATATCATTTAACAAATGAAAACAGTAACCCAGGCGAGCTGTCCAGTTAACGAAGTGTGGAATGACTGCGGTACTACCTGCCCGCCAACTTGCGAGGATCCTAAACCTAGAATTTGCACATTGGTTGGTATTTAAAGTCTATCAAAAATGTATTAAACATATTATTGTCTCGTATAACATAAAACAATACTGCAGTACTATATACTAATAGTTATTTAATCATAAGTAACTTGTATCGAATACAACAGCAGATTAAATATTATTTTATATTTCAGCAATGTGTTCCAGGCTGTGAGTGTGTAGATGGATATGTTAGAAACGAGTGGCAAAAATGTGTTGAATTAGATGATTGTTAATGAGACAAAAAAAATTAATTTCTCTGGAAACGATGTAAAAGAAGAACTATTACTCTGATTATTATTGAGTTGTTTTCACAAAAATTCCCTTTCATTGAATAGAAGTCTATCTAATATTCTATTTCATATATGCAGAAATGAAATAAAAAAAATTAATTTATATACAAATTGGTTTTACCTTCTTTTCTATAAATCCTTCTTTTCTATAATAAAATTTCGGTTTAAAATAATATAGTGTTACGTTTTTATTTCGATTGTTTTCGAATTGTCGTATTCCTTAGTAATTCTGTCGACAATTAAATATCAGTGGGTAGCGTTGACTCATGTTTAATGCGATTACCAATTAAACTCCACGTTTCGGCTAACCTGCTACGCGCAGGCACGGGAGAGGATCAAAGTTGGTGAAAATAAGTGTTTGTTTAATCTAATTATATTATAAAGCGAATGTTTACCACAACAAAAGTTTATTCTGATTCTAATTGGTTATTAACAGAGTTATCGTTGAAATTTAGAATACTCGAAATTACAATTGTTCGCGATACGCTTTACTTATTACAAGATTTCAATTTATGTGATTTTCAATAATTTACAAGTTGACAAATACAAGCACGTCGATTAATAAAACTGACAAGAACCGAGAACTAAATAAAACAAAGAACTAAAAACTAAAGAACTAAAGGATTAAAGAACTTAAGAACTAAGAGCTGAGAAAACTAAGAGATAAAGGAACTAAGAGCTAAGGAACTAAAGAACTAAAGAGTTAAAAGCCAAAGAAACTGAAATATTAAGAGCCTGAGGAATTGAGAACTAATCGCTATGAACCAAGAAATTAATTGCCAAAACTAAGGAACTGATCGCCAAGAACCAAGGAATCAATCACCAAGCACTGAGGAACTAATCACACAGAACTGAGGAATTACTCTGAACTAAGGAAATATCTGATGATCTCTTTCATGTTGCTGCGCTTATTTATAATTAAGTCTATCGTAGAAGGGGCGGGGGTCGTCATGTAGCGGGTTGTGAAGCTCGAATTCGGTTTTTAACCAAATTGTTAAATTTTAATTTTCGAATTGAAACGCTTACTCGCGCTATTCGTAGGTTTTAGTCTTCGTTACGGCGCGTGCGCAGCGCGAGACGTGACAATAGTATAGATACTATAAGAAATTACAAATATTTTCAAAAGATTTGTAATAGTAATTTTATTGTATTTAATTATTTACGAGAAACTACAAGGCAACTTTTGTTAGAAAAAAATTCCGGCTTTTCAACTTTATAGCAGTAGACCTCTTACAGTTTCGCACAACTTCAATAAAAATATCAGTGTTCCGTCTGGCGACTCTCTGTTTGGACCAGGCCACACGCCGCGGGCAGGCTGGCAACCAGCTGTCTTCACATACTTACTGATTCCCTCAATAATCTATGCAGCACCCCCATAGATCTCAAGAGTTTTTAGCTAAAGGTCCTTCAGACCGAACAAACATTTTCTATCTATTACTTGATTATTTTTCTCTTAAATTATTATCTATCACGGGTTGACACCGGAAGGCTGGTTATTTTCACGTCTGAGGCCTCCCACCAGCAACTTCTTTCGAGGGCGGTTATCACCCTTCTTCACCTACCGACCCAGCAAACCGCCAATTGACATCGAAGCCTATTTCCCTCTCTCATAGCTAAATTTATTCCTTAACGAATCAGCTCATCTCATATCCTCGGACCCACCCATCACTAGTTTTCCTCCGTAGCCTCATCACGATAGAGAGTCATTCGCTTTTCGGTATTCGACCCTTTCACAATTGACTTTATATTATACACGCTATTCGTTTTCGAACTTACAATTATCTTCTACTAATTCGAACTTAGTTTGTATATCAGTTGCTGGAATAAACTGTTAATTATATATTGTTATATCCGTGTAACACTCACTCTAATTACCCCTGTTATCCTAAACGAAATAGGGGATCGATCATTTCGCGGCGTCGATTATTTAATCGTAACGGGAATTTACGACTCCCGTTGACGTGCTTCTTCGCGATCGCGTCTCTCCGCGAGTGAACGAAACAATCAGGCAGTCTTTTGCTTACTAAATTAAACTATCCTTTTGCATTATTTAGTTTTACAATTCTGTCTTCATCTTCGGTGTTCGTTACCGATATGTGTGTAGCGGCACTCGACAGCAAACTTTCCAACGATTTCTGTCCCGTGCCTTGCTACACAAAGACCCTATCCTTCGGACAAGATGATTGCTAGATGTCGAAACATCTTCATAACATATTTTTAACTAGCCTAAAGACCCGCTGTAGATGTTAGGATTACTCTAACTAAAGTTCTTCCAACGAATAAATAGTCTTTGTCTTAACATTCCCTAAATTTCTTACCTACTACGAAAAAATACGGGAAATCTGGTTTTTCTCACGTACGATGCTTCCCGCTAGCAACTTTCTCTCGAGGACGATTAACATTCTTCCTCAACTTTTCTTTTTTTTTTTCTTTTTTCTTTTTATTATGTAAAGGAAATTCGCACAGACACCCGCCGCTTCTAGAGGGAAAAGCGACATGGTAGTGTCGGACTCCAACCGACTAAAACCTCCACGATAACCGTCCCTCTTACGATCGAGGGATGCCCGGGAACCGCTGGGGCGATACACCCCCCCCCCCACCCCGCGCACAATAACCTGTCCGCAAATGGCACGGTGCGCATCCATGTCAAATCGAGTCCCATCCCTAGGGGCAGTCCAGGTCCACAACCGGATTGCTTGGCGGCCCCTAGACGTTGGAGAGTCCAACACCTAAGTTTTAAATCCCATCGGAGGTCGCGGTGGTCCTAGCGCGCCACGTGTAGGCGCTTCCACGGACACCGCTGCGCCCTCGTCTGCCGATCCTCTCGGGGTGGGAATCCGCTCCCTCACTCGCTCCGCTGCCTCCTTTCGCAGCATAACTTGCTCGTAGAAGGAGGTCACGGCCCTCCTGTTCCTCCCGCTCGTCAGCAATGCCTCAAGAATCGCCGGCGGCGAGAGGTCGCATCCTATTTCCACGGTAAGGGAATGGCGCAGCGCCGCCCACGCCGGGCAATGCTTCAGCGTGTGCCGCGCCGAGTCCACACCCGCACCGCAGTGGTGACAACGCGCGGTCGCCTCTTTCCCGATTTAGTGCAGATACTCACCGAAGCATCCGTGTCCGGTGAGCACCTGCGTCACCCTGTAGGTCAGGGGGGGGGGGTCCGCCACTGTCCAACCAAACGTCCCAGGTTGGAAGGACGGCCTCGAGGACTCTTAGCCCTGGCGCGCCCGGTCTCGTGTCGAGGCCGGCGCGCCAACTATCGAGCAGGGGCCGCCGAGCCTGTACCCTAGCGTCGGCGTCCACCGGGCCGATCCCGCCCGCCAGACCCCGAGTGCGGAGATAAATCTCGCGACACCTCAGGGACTGCAGCTCGAATGGGGGAAGCCCGGCGAGCACCGCCGCTACCGCCGTCAAAATGGTGCGAAAACCCCTCGCTATCCTAACAGCCACCGTCCTGTGTAACCTCCTGATCGCCAGGAGACTGCGACCGTTGACCATCAGATCCTCCGCCCAGATCGGGGCTCCGTAAAGGAGCTTTTATCATACCACGCCGGCGTAAAGCCGACGCACTCCCACGCCGAGCCCGCCCAGTCGAGGCAGTAAACGTCCTAAGGCGTTCTCTGTTTCCTCGACCGATTGTGCCAGACGCTCGAAGTGAGCGCCGAAGGTCCAGTGGCTGTCGAGAGTTAGACCCAGATACTTCATGCTGGCCCCGATCCCGATCACGGTCCCTACCAACCTCAAGCGATAATCCGCTGGAGGCGTCCCGTGATCGGCCCTCCGACAAAACCACATTGCCTCGGACTTCTCGGGGGTCACCTCCAGCCCCAGCCCTTTGATCGCGGCAACCACACATCCGGCGACCGGTCGACTGTTGACGCGCAATTCCCGGCGCACGTGGCCCGACTCCAGGCATTTGAAGCACTGGAGTCGGCGCATAGGGAGAGGGGAAACCCTCGCCGCTGACCATCCTATATGGAGCTTGCCTCGTGGTAGAGCGTCTCCTTTTCCGCCGTTGCTGCCGCTGATTTTCCTAGCCGCTGTCAGCGGGCAGCGTAGCCATACCGAGCCGAGGCCCCGAGGAGTGGCGCGTATAACGCCCACGTTAACCTCATCGGCGTGGCAGCCTCCCGCCTCGGCAACGTCGGCTACCACTTCCTCCGGGGTGACTGAATCTTCCAGCCCGGTCACCCACAACTCCGCTGTCCTCCGCGGCACAGTCACCTTGGCGGGCAAGTCTCGAAGGGCGCACGCCATCCGCTCGGTCAGCCGCGACGCTTTGCTGCCAGTGTCCTGGCCCGCGATCTCGAATATGAAAGCGCTCGTGATCGCCTTCCTCGGTCTAATCTCCGCGATATCAAGATCGGAGAGTTTGATCTCTCTCCTGACCACCGACATCGCGTTCCTATATGTGAAACCCGAGCCGTCCTTCACGGTGAGCGACACCGCGACACACCGTGGAGGCCGAGGAAGGCCAGGCATATTGTACTGCGCGTGTCCCGCCCATTAGCGTTTCTGTCCTTCCCTATCCTATCCTTCCTCAACCTAGATATTAACCAATTAACAGCAACGTCCATTTCCCTCACTTTCCTAACGAAGGTTTTCCTCGATGAATCCGATGATCTCGTATCCTTAGACACACCCCGTCATAGTTTTCCTCTGCAGCATCATCATGACGGAAAGTTAATTGCTGGTTAACTGGAGTTCTTTGACGCATTTTGAACAATCATCATCCGAACTTGTACCGCACACTGTGCTCAATCGCTATCGTAACTATCGTAACGCCGTTGTTAATTGGCTAATTTTGTATTGGTGGTTGGAAAAGGATGCTAACTGCCCTTGAAAGAAAGTTGCTAGCGGGAAGCATCGTACGTGAGAAAAGCAGATTTCTCGTATCTTCCCGTAGTAGGTGACAGATTTAGGGACTGCTAAGAGAAAGACTGTTTGTCCCTTTGGAAAACCTTAGCTAAATAAGTCCTAACATTTATAGCAGATCCTTAGGCTAGCTGAAAATATTCCGAGAGGATGTATCGACGTCTGGCAATCATCTTATCCGAAAAATAGGGTCTTTGTGTAGCGAGCCACGGGACAGAAACCGTTGGAAAATTTACTGTCGAGTGCCGCTACATAGTAAAAATATTTTGTTGTTTTTGGCTCGTTGAAGTTCTATAAGGAATATTGGTAGTGGTGTCGATGTGCTGTTCTTGACCAGTTTAATTATATTACTTATTTTGTGTCCTTTTTTCATTAGGTCTGCCTTAATATATTTTATGTAAAGTTTTATGCGTAGTCCCTTTATCACTATCTTAAATTTCTTTTCAGTCTTTGATTGGTAAATGTAATAATTTGAATTTTTTATTTCAAGTGCTTCAATAACTGTATGCATCTGAAGTGAATTTTTACAGTTTGATTTGTTTACCTTTTAATTATTTCATTAAAAATTACTTGGGTCTTACAAGCTTGTTTAGTGTTTTTATTAGTGGGTCAATATTAGGAGTTTCTATGAAAAAAAGTGGTGGTTTAATCACTAAAGAATTAGCTCCTTCTATATGTTCATTATTTAGATTTTGCAATATACGATATTTCTTATTGCTGGTTGCGGGCCTTCTAATCACTTGTAATTAGATTTTACATTTTTATTCTTAAGTCTCATTTTCGTACTTGCATCTTCCGGATCACGTTATTCTTCTCTTGTTTGGTTAATTAGTTTCCATTGCTCGCTGACGGTATTTTCCATTTCGATATCCTCACCCGAAATATCTGTAGAGCAGTTATACATAAGTTATGATTGTTTATTTGCCATTATTGGCGTAATATTATACACCATCTTTTACATCATCCAATGCATTTTTTAATTCTCTACAAAAAAGTATTAAGGTACTTGGATCGAAAAATGATTCATTTAAAAGATATTGTAACTTTAATCTTATTTACCCTTTGTCCTACGAATGAGACTCGTGGTAAGAAATTTGGGCCAAAAACAATAAGCACGAGCCTGACTCGTGGTACTTCGTTCAGGACAAACGTAAACAACACGTGTCAGACTCGTGGTTCAGCGCATTTTCTCCGTAAACAGCATATATGTTTTTCGTGGCAATTGTTACAAAACTTCCTTTCCGAAATTCATATAACACGAGATGTCGAAAATGGATACGCATTTCACTCATGATTTTTTACTGTTAGAAGTCACTGTGTTCACTATATTACGATCTTATACCCACGAAAATCTGCTCTAGCCTGTTCTCGATCAGCTAAGCTCAAGTGCATTGGTCCCTTATCGCCGTATGTTTATAAATCGACACATGAAATGTATACACAAAAGTCGATACGAACTTATGGGATGACCTAATATATAATTCCTTTGTTGTTTAGGTTATAATTTCTTATAAGGTTATAAAGAAATAAACGACACTTATACCTACCATGTCAGTAAATAGAAAATCTAAAATTGATGATAGTAATGAGAAGTATGTTATTATTGCTGATAGTGATTCGGTAGATCCTTCTGATAATGATAGTGATCGTAGCGATATTGTGTTTCCTATTGTGTTTCATTGTTTCGAAAAATATCACACAGTTGAAGATTACTAATTTTCTACGAGTTTTCTGAAAGCATTGTTAATTTAAACTAAATTTACAAATTGTTACTGATACATTGTCATTGATACATACACTTTCAAACAATAAATTATTTTTCACTGATGAATCGATCATAATTACTTTCCAGACATCTTAAAAGTGTTAGTTGCGCCCAAACGTGTTTATTATTTCACAATTGCTTTCGTTGCGAAGAAATATATGTACATGTCGTAAGACGCATATATTTTGCGCAAGTTCGAGCACACGACTAAACAGCTCGACTAAATGGCTCGACGCGTGATCGACCTTGTTTATTGTGGTCCGAGTAATCGGGAGTTAGCGGGTAGAACAAAGGATTAAGGTATTAAAAGGCAAGGAAATACAACACAGTGCTTTTATGTTTATGTTTTCCTTGTTTTTCATACGATAAGTTTTACAAGATTGAAGCTAAAATATTTTTTAGATTAATAATTTTTCGACTTTAAGTATCTTCATTTTTGTAGAAAATTAAATATTGCATCGTATAGTTTATAAAACAGTGTATATGTTACATTTTAAAAAATTACATTGGCACTTAAATTTCTTTAAATAAGAATGTAAAAAGAATGAAAATATCTCATTAAGTTCCCCCATGAAGTTCAATAACTCCCATCTGAAACATTTTTCACATTTTTTATATTATATTTACAGAGATAACCACGTGTGCTCATTTAAAATGGACATACTGAATACAAAAAACTATGCCTTTTCCGATAATCTTTGTTATCGTGAGAAATGACAAACAAACAGCGAGTTAAGGGGACATATGTATTATATATATTATAAATAATAGATAACCTCATTTTCTACAGTTTCTATCTCATGTCGAATTTGACACAGCGGATTAAAATCCAAAGTAGGAGCTATCGTGCACGTGCACCAGAAATCAACGCACTGTGACTGTAATAATATAATTTGATCAGTCACTATACAGTATTGGCTGTGATTGTAACCTTAAAACGCCCCAAGCAAGTAATGTAAGTAAACAGAATAATAAAGAAACATAATCATTTCGTGCACTTTACGTTTACGTAGTAGCCTGTATGCGCAGGTGTCATTGCAGTTCGTTCCACTCTTTAAAGTGAGATACAAAAAAAAAAAAAAATGGATTAATTATAAGTGACATCATCGATTATTGTAAGTACCTGGTGTTTTGTTACCTCTAGATTCTATTGAATATATGAATCAATATACGAGTATTAATTCTATTGATTCTATTGAAAATAAGAAGTTTTTAAAGAAATTAATTCACTTGGTAACATTATTTTAACAGGTGCAGAAGTTTCTCCGTAAATGTATCTGTTTAGCTTGGTCTTCGTACGTTCTAATTTATGATCGAATACGTACTTGGTCCTCTCCAGCGCCATCATGATAAATCACAATGTGCTGTAATAGTTTATTCAGGCGTGCGTAATCTTGCAAAGCGTTGCCAAGATTTAGTGCAAAATCACTAGGTACACTGTAATATCTTGTTGAGTTGCTATTTACCGTAGTGACGACATTGCCGATAAGAGCTGTGATTTGGCTGATTAACGGCAACTAAACATTTTATGGATCTGAGAGCATCGCTCAAATTTTCGAAAGAACTTGACAGCATTGTATCGATCGCTTCGAATAATATTATTGGATACGATAAGGAAGACATATTCCAGGTTACAAAAACTCATTGAGGTTAATGCTCTACAGCGTACCGAGTTTTCATACTACAGTTCTTTTCTTATTACTTAATGAGTAGTGGCACGATCATCATCGTCGTCGCAACGATATTCGAGAAATGCGCTTTAGCCGTTTTCTTTGCGGAAAGAGTGTTCGTAACGTATCCTTTCCGTTTTTAATGTTTAAGTTTGGATATCAGAAACAAAAGCATAATATGCAATTATTTTGAGTAATAACAATTTTTATATGCGTGGAAATAATTTAGTTCGTTTTATATTCACTGAGTATATATTAAATATGCTAAATCGAAAACAAATGGTAGTTAAAAATAAGTTCCCCATTGTACATTTTAAACAATATACAATATATGAAACGCCTACAGGTGTAAAAAATTTAAGGAGTGATTCTTAAAGCTAAAATAAAATGAAAATCAAGAATTTAAAAATTGCGTTTTCGGCTTTGTTTTTTAATTATTGACAAAGTTAACCGAAATATCCATGAACAAATAGAGAAAATATCCGCCTACACGAACTAAACCTCCTTACACGAATGAAAGTAGATTAGCCTGAGCAGCGGGCTGAACAACGATCCACCAATTGAACGATATACGGCCAGTAGCTTGGCTCGACAACTTGTATAGCAAGTTGTAGAGAAGAAGATCGTGGCATTTGCAGACGTAAACTATCTTGCGCAACATTTCGTAAGAAAAATCGTAGATTAAACATTAAACCTGCCTACACGTTAAAATCTGTAACAACATATCGAAAACCGCCTCATGGAATTTTCGAGTAGACAGGAGTAATGTTTTCTCTAATTCTTTTACACAAATTTCACACATGTACTGAGAGTATTACTCGGGCTCAAATAATAGTAATTGTTTTATATTACAATAAATATTCGATATAGCAACTGCTTTCTTGTAAACAAGGTACACAATACGCACGATACATACAACGCATACCGTGCACACTACACACACTACACATCCAAATCACTCGCGTTGGCACTAAATAAAAAAGATTAAAAAACCAAGAAAGAATACAAAAGTAGAGGAAATTTGAAAGTTCAGAAAACTAAAAATGAAAAGTCCAAAAAAGATATATAGTATAGAATAACTTAAACCTATATCAAATCAACAATTAACTCCAATTTTATGTTTATAAAATTCTAATGTTTCTCTTTGGCTGTTGAAATATTTCCGTCCTTCCAGAACTGTTTTATCTTCTTATCAAATTTCTAAAATCGCTAAAACATATTACGCAACAAGGCAGTAGTGGAAAGTTCTCATTCAAAAAAAGAGACAATGTTTTTTTGTCAACGCATTTGTTTTCTTTGTATAATTTTCTCGAAATTATCCAGAGAGAGTCACGATATCTCGGATCTATTCTTTTAACAGCAAATATGGCTATTAAGAAAACGAACAAGTAACATAACAGATGTATTTAAAAATGGTTAGAAGTATTTTGCTAGCGTAGTATCATTTCGGCAACGAAGACGAAAACGTAAAAGAGCTTTTCAACGCGATAAATATAACTCTTAATTTGGCTATATATTAATTTGCATTATTACACATTACTCCATAAAACCTTTATTAATCCTGCGAGCATAAATTTAAACAATATTTTTTGTAATTTATTTTGGTTTCTTCATATATTTATTCCATGTGTATGTATATGAATATTGTATTGTAATATGCAGTGATTAGTAATTTGTATGCAAATAGGTATCGACCACATTTAGTATTATAGTATTTCAAGAATACTTGGTGCGCATGCTATTTTTCTGTAAATACTCGCGGACGGGACGGTTGTGATGCGTGTATGAAATTTGTATAAACATTGTTTATATGTGCAATTATTTATTAATTATTTATGAAGGCAAACGATTAGAGGAAATATTAATCTTCTCTATTCGAAAATTCCATAAGACAGTTTTCGATATGCTTTTATGGATTTTAATGAATAGACAAGTATAATGCTTAATCTATGATTCTTTTTACAAAATATGCTGCTTAGGCTGATCTACTTTCGTACGTGTAAGGAGATTTGCTCGCACACGGTAGTATTTCGGCTAATTTTAATTGTCAATAACTAAAAAACAAAGCCGAAAACGCAATTTTTTATTCTTGATTTTTATCTTATTACTTATCTTTTTATACTTGTAGCTGGACAGTTATATAGAGAAGAGATAAAGATGCAGATAGATAAGAGATTTTCGTTTTATTTCATTCATTGTTCCCAAATTAATTTATTGTTTATATTTTGCTTTTTGTACTCATTTTTTGTTTGAAGTTACTTAAAGAATTAATATGAATCTTGATACCACCAATCAAAGTTCCTTAAATTTCTCTAAAGAATTAATAATGATTAAATCTAATATTGTTATAATATCAAATTCCAAAAACTTAATTTTAGATTTAAAAAAATGGTATATATTACTCTCAAATAATTAAGGTCAGATAACATAATTATATAATTAATAAGGAGATTTAAGTCATAATAGTAAATTAATCCGTTAGTCCACATACTAACATAGATTTTTACTTTATGTGCAAGATCTTTTAACAATTTCACAAAATTCCTCAATTTTTAATTGATATAAGTAACGGTATAGTGCAATTGACATGTTCCGTATGCACATATACGTACGAGTTTCGCAGTTTCGCTCGAATAAACGATACTGAAATATATCAAACAGCATTATAGAACAAATATTCGCTCTTAAGCTTTGTTTGCTGCGTTCGGTTTCGCAACTATGTCTGTTCATTTTCATCTCGACGCACGCTTTATTTCGTAAAGAAGTACGTGAAACGTTATCATCCTTCAACTTGTTTTATCTAGACTGTAGACACAATGCGCTAGTATTTCAGTGCTAAACAAACAAAGACGCTAAAGTGATCTTGAGCTTAATAGAATAAAAAACACAAGAAATATCATTGAACGCCAAGTAATTGCGAACTGTCGACGATTTCTATGCAAAACATTCATCAATTAGAACATCTCTGCTTGATTTCCGCGTTTAAGGCTTAACAAGGTTTACAATAACACACTACGAAATTTTCATCGTCAATTATGCGATATTGGTAGTTCTTGTAAGTGGTGAAATCCAATTCACGCATTTGGTTCGAGTGATCGTAAATTTTTCGGATTACTGGTGGGAAACTTGCAATATTCGCAGCCGCAGCTATTTCGTCGTAATACGCCCATTGCCGTTCCTTCAGCTTGGTGATATGTCTTAGCTGTAAAAATATTAATTTGTTTTATTTTTTAATTGTGTTTTGGATTTTAAAACAATATTATATTATAGTAAGTTGCGATATCATTGTAATTATAGGTATTATTTAAGTTAATCTTATTGTGAAAATAGTATAAAATGAAACAAAAATCTTACATCTCATTGCAGGACTATTTACTAATTTGAAAATTGTTAATTATGGTTCCTAAAATTGACATGTACCATGTAAGGCAAAATTTGATCACGACATATTGTTTTGAATAGTTATGGATTAGTTATTACTTATTATCTATCAGAATTGTCAAATAACATAATACTTTCTTTGAGGTTTGTAAATAATGATAATAAAATACAATAATACAAATTGTAAATAACAGATAATTAATGATTTAATCTAATTTAATATAAGTATGACAGTGGTTTTCTTCATGATATCTGTAGAAAATGAAAATCTGTTACTTTGAATCTGTCGATGATTAAAAAATATCTCTTCGACCTGAATCGCTATCTAATTTTTTCGATATCTTGTGACTTAAGAGATTAAAAACACATGTAACATACAAAGCAAATAAAAAATAAAGATTAAAATATTACCTAACCGATATACTACAGTGATTTTCAATCCTTATCGCAAAACAAAAGAAGTATAATGGTATTATGTATATTAAGCAAATTAATAAAATGTATACCGGAATTCCAAGATCGAGAAGAGCTTTCTTTTCCATCTGATATTCTTCGCGCATTTGTTCAGTAGAAGGTAACTTAATGTGATTTTCGAGAATGCTTAAAATATACTGAGCTTGCAGGTGAAACATAGGAAATGGAATTACTATTCCAGGCAGGCCCATTACGAATAAATTCGGATAATCCATATGTATTAGGTGTTTGTAAATCGGCTCGACGTGGTTGTTGTCCGTACGCATCTCAACTTTAGTCGACATAAAGGGATACGTAAATTTATAGCCTGAAAACATAAGATTTCGTTGAATGGTATCAATTAATGGTCGGTTGAGAAAGTCAGGGTCCTACCGAGGGACTAAACAGATATTTATGTAAGGTTGGAGTAATTTATTTTATTAAATTTTATAAAATAATTTAATTCAATTAAATTATTAAGAGAAAGATACCAGCTCAAATGGAAGAGTGGGAATTAATATTAGAATATATTGATAAATCTGATAATTTATGATAAAAATAAAGTATAATATAATATATAGACTGAAGTATTATAAAACCCTCCTTAATTGAAATTTACTATTTTGAAACTGAAGTTTTATCACTTTTTTATGCTATCTTTATTCCAAATATTTAATCATTATTTTGTAACAATCTGTATAATGTAATTTTACTTAGAAAATAGAAAAACACGAAGAATTTCAAATATTTCAATATATCTTAAAAAATGAAAATTCGACAGGGCCCTGACAAACTTCCACTTACTTATGTATAATTAATTTGGGATACCTCGATCACTTATATGTACGAAGGAGATCAAGTCATTTTACCGGTGCAATATATGAAGTTGTCTACTTCAGCCGTGGAACCATCGTGGAAGATGAATATGTTTCCTTGAATCGATTGAATTCCAGGCCTCTGTTCTACGTTTTTCGACATTTTCGAGTCAACTGGTTCCGGTAGATTGTGGCTTAAATATACCTGGATTGGTGAAAATATATATATATAATTTTCTCAATAATGTAGTTATAGAAAAAACGCATTCAGAAAAAGCTCATTTTAAGTAGACTTGAATTTCCAATTTTTCAAATATTGTCTTTTTGAAATAAGATAAAAGCTTACTACAGTAACGTTTATATTTGGATATTATTGTATTTCACTTATATAAAAAAAAAAAAAAGATTTCGCATATAATATAATAATATTAGTACTCTATCTAAATCACTTACACCATGAAAATCATCATCTCATTATTAGAATGAATTGAATATCATTTTGTTACACTGTATGCTAAGTATAATATAATAATGATATATGTAATATATATATAATATATAATGAGTTAAATTTGAAACTATTTCTTAAAATATTTTGCTTAGATATATATACAATTAATAAAAAAAATCACTTTTGATTAATTAATCTCAAAGTAATTAATATTGTATTTGAGAACAAACAAATTGGATATTACAACACGACCCTTCAATCAATTAGTCGATACTGATAATGAGGAATAATTTTTTGCGAACGACGATGCCTTCTATCATGGTCGTAAATAACTTATTCATGTATACAGAGAAATCTTAAAAAAACACAGAATCACATAAGTATCAGCATTGATACAATTGGGAGATTCGTAACAAAAACAACGCAGATCAAATTTTTCAATTTTTTAAAATAATAACGCATTAATTAAAAAATGATTTATATCATGAGCAATGAAAATTCATCGAATTTACAAAAACAAGCTTTAGTTAGAGTAGGACTGTTTCTGTATCTCTATTAGCAAGACATTTATTTTAAAATACCACAACCATTGCTTTCTTAAACCATAATTTACATGATTCAAATTAATAACACCAATAAGGAAAAGCAATATTCCTTTTTATAAAGAATATTAACCTGATTTAGTCACGAGATTTACATCCACATGATTTATAATAATTGGATACAGTCGAGACAATTATAATATAATCGCAGGTGACACCCACAACTGTTAATATATAATACCATAATATAATGAATATTAATTACAAGATTATAAAATATTATTATAAAATATAATATATTTAATTATTATAAATTAAATATATTTAACAAAAATAAAACTGGTTCTCTTTGGAGAGAAATAAATCATCAAGAATAGTTTTTACTCAAACTCAATTTAGCTCTTGTATATTATTTACTTCACGCGTCTAAAGCTAGAAACAAAACTAGAATAAATAAACTATTGTATGTTAATTTGCAAAAGAAATAATTCCATGGTATTTTATAAAAACAAGCTACGGCAAAATAATACTTAATGAAATTTCGTGTACCTTTTCGGCGTATTGCGAGACTTCTATGGCGATATCGATACCAGACCAAGAGGCACCAAGGATGCAAACTCTTTTCCTAGTGTACACTTCCGGTACCCTGTACTGATGGCTATGTATAGATTCGCCGGGGAAACTTTCAATACCTGGAATGTGTGGAATATGGCCTACAGTATAATGACCATTACACAAGACCACGGCGTCGAACGTTTTAGTTGTTTCTACTTTGCTTTCCAAATCCTCGTACGTGACCATCCAGATTGTTTGACCGTTTCTCAAAGTTTCTGGTTCCACGTGCTTTACCAGTGTATTTAACTAAAATATAATTTATAATATAATTAATTTTTTATGAAAGTGCCAAATATATGAAACTTAATATTAAATATTTTTATATTGGATAAGTCTATAACGTTTCTGATAATCAATATTTAAAGCTTTTGTTATATTATTTGTTATAAACTTGTTGAAATTATAAATTGTTGTTGAAAAACTCCTTTCGTATTCTTTGCATTGTTCAATTAGGAACAGTGTTCAAATTTAGCATTTCATCATTTGACAGAGATACCAATTATATGTTTTTATATGATAATTATATATAATTATATATTATATATAGATAGTTGAATTGGAATCTCTGCCAAATGATGAAATGCTAAATTTGGACACTGTTCCTAATTGAACAATGCAAAGAATACAAAAGGAGTTTTTCAACAACAATTTACTATTTCAACAATTTATAACAAATAATTTGCTGTAGAAATATTTACATTGCAAATTATTTATTTTATGGTACACTAAACTTCATGAATTACTTAATAATTTAAAATATACTTTTAAAAATAAGATAACATACATATATGTATGTGAGATAATAAAATTAAATTTTGTCATTTAAGGATTGATCTGCCTCGTTACCTTTATATGCGGATATAAATTAAAATGTTTTACATAATCCGAAAGGTATTCTCGAATTACGCTATGATGAACAAATGATGGCCCTTCGTCATGTGTCATTGGAAAATCAGGTATTTGCATTATTTCCCTAGGAAGATTCGTTCTGTAACATATTATGATAGTTTATGAAAGAAATTATTTAATTCTAAATAAATGAAATCTTTTAGAAGTAATTAATTACTTAACATTAAAGATTTATAATTACTTAACAATTATTTTTAAATGTTTACTTTTATTTTTGATTATTACATTCTCGATCCTGAATCGATCGTAAAATTCCTATAATATGCAACAATTTAATTCAGAAATTCCCTAATTTATAATTTCCCTAATTCTTAATCGATAATACGTAACTTTCCTTTTTTGTGTATTAATTAAAAATATGTAATACAAGTAAGCCTTCCGTATATTATCTTACTTGTTTAGTAATTTACAAACATGTTGCAAAAAGAAAAAAAAAGCGTTAAATGTACAAGTAAACAAGGAAAGCTAATGAATAATAATTGATTAAATGTAAAATAAATGCAAAATAAATGCAAAGCTGATCGTCTGGACTTATATAAAGAACCAGAAAAGAGATCTATTTTCAGTTTGGAATACCATTTACATAATTGCAGTTTTTTCTAACTAGATCGATAAATGTAAAATCACTCATGCAGAAATCAACACCGAAGACCGGAGTATCGCGTAAGGGATGTGAAAAAGCATTGAAATTAATAAACTGAAGTACCAGAAGACTGTCAATCAGACAACTTTGCATAAAAAAATAGTATCAGCAATCTTCCTCCGGTATCGGCATATTTATTTTGTGGAGTACTGACACGTAGTTGTAATAACGATTGTGGATTGTACAATCACAGTATAAAAGTATCACAACTACGTGTCGATACTACATTCTGCTGTATTTATAAATAATTATTGACGCCTGATGCAAATCGCAGGAATTTATGTTGTGTCTTTATAATAAGCTAAATGTATTATATATGTCTGCTTTAATGAGGAACTTGATCGTATGATACCAGCATATTTTAAGTAAGATATGACCAAACAATCGAAAATCGAAAAATAAATCCAAATTCATACATTTGCCTTGTCGATAATGTTAGTGATATGCTTGGTAAAACAGTCGCTGATTATAGAGGAAGCCTAGGTGGCGCGCTTTATTTACCAGAAGATAGGTAAGAACCGTCAAGAATGTAAGAATAAGAGAATTCTCCTCTTATTTAAGAAACATTCTCATCATTTGGTACTTGGGTATGCTTAGATATAATTTGTTGCAAGCCTACCATCTTCATAACCTATTAAGGTCTTCTTGCGATAAATTCTATTATATATTCCATACAGATCGACGAAGAATGAATCTAATTATAATAAAAGAAAAATCATGAAAACTGTATACGTGTAATTACATATGACCCATATATGTACGTACTATCGTATGTTATCAAATTTTATATGCGCAATAGACATCTTCCTTAACCTTTAAGAATCGTCAAAATGTACAAATATTAATCATTACGAATGTATATATGAGTCATAACTTTAATAAGAAAGAACTTTGCTATGGAAATTAAAATCGCCGCATTCCACAAGAGAATATCTCTAATATGTAAACGATAACGGTACGTAGATCAAGTTGTACAAAAGTATTTATTGAAACCAGAGTGATCACAATTTTGAAAAGTAAAAGACGAGAAGATAAATATATACGAATTTCATTTTAGATAAAAATTCATTGTTTAAAGTAAAAATAAAAATACAGAATACAGACATAAAAATAGTAAGATGTAATTGTTCATAAACAAATTTTTCTTTCACATATTCATTGTGCCAACACTATGTCATCCGAGCTAGCAGGTAATTTTATGATATGCATATGATATCAATACAAATATTATCGATATACATATACATATACATTTTTATAATACAGAACTAAAATTTACGCGAAGATTATTTGTTAATATTTGCAAACATGAATTTCATCGATTTTCTAAAGGAGAAAATCATAAAATTCTGCATTAAGACAAGAATTTGAAACATTTGCTTTCGAATATCATGCGTTATAGCTATTTACTTATCTTATATTAATTAATTAAAATAAATACAAAAATATTTCCTTTTCCTATCCTTATTCTATCAGTCAAATACTACATTATATAATACGTTATAACATATGTTTTTTATTAGTATTAACACATTACATTGATTACATCATAAATGATAACAAAAACTCAATTGACAGTGATCCTATTAAAGAGCATTGAAGTTGACTTGTTCTTTTCAATGCAGAGTGCATAAAACACAGAAATCAATTAATTAACCAATTTATTTATTATTCGCTATAATTATTAGTTTAGATATTAAGTAAAATAAATATTTTATACGATTGAAATCATAGAATAGCTGTGAAATATTCTCCTAACAAATTGTATACATAATCGTGAAGTAATTACTCTATAATAGTAACTGTTCGTTAACTCTAAACTTGAATATGACCTTTCGATTCATTAAGTCTGAATCATGGTGCAACTTCTTTTTATAGTTACGTTTAGATTAAATATTACTCTAAACGGAATGAAACGAAAGGAACGACTAGTCGCGATAGTAGCAAAATCAATGAAGTAATATTACCAAAGAAACATCAGTAGAAAACTACTTTATTGGGTTGTGAACTTCCTCGATTGTAATTCTAACATCCAATCTTATCTTCAGAAATGTATCCTCGAGGTTTTCCATATATTTCACAACTTTCATTTTTTGTTTGTTATACAAATACCTATTATTATACTATTTTTCTAAAATTTACTATCTATTGTATTAACATAGAAACTAATTTACTTAATTTAACTTTCAATCATTTCCAATTTTCCATTTTCTATATGCCAAGGGTTCTTAATTTTTTCATAAATACAGACCACCAAAACCAAAATTGTAATATTTCAGTACCAAGCAGAAGAACATATTTTGTATGTAAGAACATCAAACTATACACTTAATATTTTATTGCTTTAATACTATCACATATTTTTATTTCATTTCTAACAATTTCCGGAACAGCTTACCAAAGCGATTGTCTCATTACTATGTCAAGAAGTGTATCGCGTGTCAGCAAAGTTTATCGCAACCAGCTAGACTGTCTAGAACCATCATTACTGTATAAATGGCGTAAAAACAAATACGATTGATGATCCTGTGTTTGCATCGCTGATCGAATAACCCAAATTGTGAACGATATTTGCTTTGCATTCGAATTCAATTCCGAAATTATTGTATTTTGCCATTCCAACTATTCCACTGTGAGAGATTATTCCATTCAAATGGAATTTTTTTATCAGTCTAGTATCGTATTATATATTAGCATAATATAGTGTGTTGTCGCATAGTATAGTACAAATAAAAAGATCAGTACAAAAAGCAATTATTTTTTAGATAAGATATTTTTCAATACTAATTATGCAAGCAATGTATAATAATTATTCTGATTTACAATGTATTGTAATGAACGTAAAAACAATAAATATTCGTTACTATTAGCTTAAAAAATATAACGATTATTATTAACATGTTTTATTATAACTGCACTAGTCACTTCTTTATTTTTGTTTCTCTCGCTTCTATTGTATTTTATTCATTATTAATTATATCTTGTTTTATATTGATGTATTATGTTTGAGAAACTTTTTTTTTAATTTTTAATATTTTAAAAGATTGTAAGGCTTTGTTATTAAATTTTCTTATGTAATTATATGCTCAAACTGATATGTATTTTCCAACAACAATATTCATTTCAGCAATAAATTAGAGTTAGAAAAATTGAGCAAGAACTTTCTACAACGTAATATTTAAAGATTATAATTCGTAATTTTTACACATTCTGATTGTTTATGTTTTTCTAAAGCAATGGCGTACATTAAGTATTTCATATGTTATTACTACTTAATTATTTAAAATATCAAAACAGATAAAGTACAATTGTTCAAACTGACTTTATTACAGATTTAAGATGTTATATAATCACATTTTTCATTGCAACGATATTGTAATAATTAATTGAAATTTTTCTACTATTGCACACTTCAACTATATAAAATTAATTGAGACAATAAAATAAAAAAATTGAAACAAATACTATAAAAATGCTATAAAAATGATATCTTTTTATTTTCCAATCTGAGTGTAGTTTAATTTTGTAGTCTATGCACAATTCAATTTCAATATTCTGCGTACTTAAAAGATATCGTTAACTTTATTTACTTTTCTTCTTTCTGCACTTTTCTTTTTTATTTACTTTTTACTTTACTGTTTACGTTTTACTCTACCTTCTACCTTTCATTTACTTTTTGTTTCTCAGACATTCTATCTTCTTTCATCTTTTATTTATTTTTCCTACCGAAATTATTTCACTTTTTGTCCAAAATATACGAAAACATTTTCGGTATAATTTTACACTGCAGCGAAATTGTACGTAATCTTATTCAGAAAAACGGTGGCATTAAAATATTTCATTTGGCAAGTTGTTTGGCAAACAAGGTAAATGAAAACATCTTTGTATTCTAGCAAAGATATTTTCATATTATCCATTAAGTTATGAGTTTTAACGCGAATATAGTTTAATTATTGCAAGTTCAATGTCATTACACCTAGCCAATGTAAAAGTGTAACAATACCTTCAAGTTATGGTAATGTTTACGAGGTAAAAGCGTATTACAAGCATATCAACTTTTCGTTAACCAACATTGTAATTTTTCATTATCGTTTCTCCTCAATTAATAACGCAAATATATTTCTTTGACCAATATCAGAACGTATCAATTACGGCTATATAGTATTTATATTTATTGCAGTACTAATATCAAGGATGATAATATCTACATAATAACATCTAAATCATTAACTATCTAATAAATGTAATCTTGTAAACGCCGTTTTTTAATGTATGCATATCACTGCTTCGCTTTTCATAGTAAGAGAACTCAGAAAACGTGAATTTTAATGGAGAGGCGATTCCAAATTTATAAAGAAATCTTCGTGAGACATTTTAACAATATTATAAGGTTGACTTGACACGAAATATGCTATTATTCTCGAAAGCAGTACTATCTTCCACTTATGGCATCATAAAATAATTGAAGATGAGCCAATGTTGCTGTAAAACTAAGCCCAGACTGATAACAGCATAAATAATAATCTTGCCCACTGAAGCAAAACTGATGGGATTATAAATATTTGCATGACGAGAGTACAAACATAACGTAGACATTCGATAAAAGCAAATTTGAAATTTTTTGAGTTGTGCCACTATCATATGTTACTGGTGCAGAGTATGTAAACTCGACATAGCCTGGGCAATGTCAGCATTACACACTACACACTGCTGCCTAGCAGAGTCCAAAGAAATTGTTAAATAGTGAACATAAACTACCCACATTGCCCACCACTGAGTGGACTGTGTCGGGAATTATTATTTCTTTGTGAACTTTATAAATGTATATTATTATTTTATATATATATACTTTCAATATATATGTATATTATATGAGATTACAAATTGACATTAAAACTTAACAATTTATATTTGTATTTAAAAATATATTATAAATTTAAGTAGTTACCTGGAAAATTTAATTTTGAAATTAACATAAATTGAAAGATTATAATTATGTTAAGACATTGAATGGCAAACTATGCTGAGGTTTACTTGGTAGATTTGGTCTGTCAAGGGTGCATCAATGAAGTAATTAACATTAAATTACCACAAGTAAAGCGAGAAATGGCGACTAGAATGTCAAATGAAATGTTACACTAACCTTAGATTCTTATACATACTACTATGAACCGGTAGTCCATGCTTGTCGACATCGGTTTCATCAGTGTAAATCCATGTACCACCGACTTGATCGGTTTGCTCGAATAACGTAAGACTGTAAGTGTCCAATTTGGCGGCTGTATGACGAGCTACCACCAGTCCAGCTACTCCACCACCAATTATAGCGATTCTGGTTTTGCTACTCGGCATGTTTTCAACAGGAAATTCCTTGAAATCTATCGAAATTAAATACAAGGAAACGCTGGATAACTTTCAATTTTAATTTGTAATGAGTGTTGTACAGATACAGGCCATAATAATCAAAATAACTATTTTATAAGTTTTTATGAAAAGTTCCCAGATTTACAGCAATGCATCATTCGACGTTTGAATGGATTTATAGAAATTGTAGAAAAGTTCATTCTTTTTTCCTTGCATCATACAATATATGCATAGCTCTTGTTTTGATTTCGTTGGTATATTAGTTACCAACCCAATAGATTGATGCTTTAGCCGTCGGTAGTTCTAGTAGCAATGGACACTATTGCGTTAACGTAACCTTTCATTCACTATCTTTTCTCAGTAACTTCACATCATTAAATACTATGTCTTAATATTTATCATGGTAAAGCTTTCCAAAGGTTTATATAATATCTTCTTTTTAAATCATAGAAATCTTTTCTCATTTTCGTGGTAAAACGAAAAAATAAATAAAAAGATATTTTCTATAAAATATCTATTATTCTAATACATTTTTGTAAAACAATATGTAAGTTACTTTATTTATACTTCTCAATAACATTACAACGCAATTGTACACATTGTTTCATGGCCTTATCATCAAAGGTTAATTAAAATATAGAATTAATTACATTAATTAATTATAGAAAAGGAAAATTAATCTATTTGTGTTTACAAATCACTTGTTGATTTGAATGGCAACAGAAATGTAAAACTAATTTTATTCTAATTGCATAAACGTACATCTTTTTTATCGCAACAACAAGATTAAGGATGCAATATATAATATGTATAGTATGTGTGTGGCAAAATTGCAATAATTAAAAACATTATTAATTTTAAGTTATTAAAAATGTATTATTATGTTTAAGAAAGCAAATTCTTAACAATTAAAAAGCACTTCTATTAATCTTTTTGTTAAATTTTGATTAATATTTTTATTAAATAGTTTTAGAAACATATTATAGATATTTTTTATATTAAAAAATATCATAAATAAGAAGGGAATACAGGAATTTGATAAAAAATTATACAGTTTTAATATGTATTTTAAAATTATTTTATATAATATTTTATATATATATATATATATATATTTTTTTTTTCCCTATTATAAATTTAAATTTTATCAAAAACGTTATTACGTTACCTAATATAAATATGTTTCACTTACATATATATGTTTCATACTAGTTAAGTGTTTGTAGATATTGTAAAAATTTCTGATTCATTTAACTAAGTGTATGTAGTTTTGTATAGCTTAAAGTTTACCTAAGGTGTATATTTTTTTCGTTCTCTATATGGATTTTAGCTGTGAAGATACGTACGATGTATAATTTTTTGTTAGAAAGTTGTGCATAAAGAGAGGTTAAGATGTAAACAGGAAGTTTTGTAACTCCATAAAGAATCTAGTAAACTATTATAACTACTACTACTAATATGTTACATATGTACAGAGTACAGTGTGTTCAATTACTGTGACTGTTTACTATGATTTTTTAACAATAAAAATTTTGACATTCCTAGGAGACGTAGAAAACTGACAGCATTGCAGCAATTTTATATACGTATTTCAACATAAAACTTTTACGACATTAAGAAGAAATTATTTCTTCAATCACTACGTATGAATACAAAAACAGTAATTATTAATCGAACAACTGGTTGAGATTTAGGTAACTAATAATAGTTTTCTGCTCCGTTATGTATTACAGTGAATATAGTGAATTATGGTAACTTGATCATAAATCTGATCAATTTATAAAAATCTGATAGTAAAAAGCATTGATCCCAGTTCTAAAAAAAATTTAAAGAAATGAATAATTATCTGTTAAACATACCTTGGACACATTAAACACATCGATGATGCAATCGCTACATAAAATTGACACCAACTTTGGCATAACTCTTTGACATAACTCTTTGACATAAAATTGTAAAAAGAAGGATATTGAAAAATATGAATTGAATAAAATAAATACGTACATTGCGTAGAATCGTGTGTGCAGGTTGATCGATTTCTTGTAGTCCAACAGGTATCGTTCGATTGGCAAGGCAGAAACACCGCTTGCAAACAAAGTAAACAAACTAACTAAAACTTGTCGAATATTAAACTAAGTACATTTATCTTAATACTTGTCGTGACTTTCTCTTTTCGTTCAAGAATATCTCTTGATAAGGAGGAAATAATAGATCTGTGCAGCTTTGACGTCGTGATTATGCGTGCAATGCTAAATCTGTCGAACGAAACAGAGACGGAAAAAAAGAAAGAAATATGGAGACGTCACTGAATACGATGTACCAGAAGAAAACTAATGACGAAGCGACTCGTTCAGGAGCAGAATTAAGACTGTCCACCCGAAAGCAAGCCGCTAGATGCAACGGCGTCGATGCTCTATGGCCAGCTTCCCCTCCGATCATCGATGGCTTACGTAAATGCGGGAAATATTTCTTTCTAGAAGTATACTTGTAACTTGTCGCGCGGCACAGCTCAACTAACAAAAAGATAAATAAACAAAAAAGATATGATTATAAAATTAATCTCCAAAATTATACAAAACTTGATTAGATTACAAATAGCAATCTAAAAATCGCTTCTTTTAATTTCCGTGGCAAAAAAAGGGATAAAAGTATTGAAAAAAAGATACAAACATTTATGTTTGAATTTTCATGTAAAAAGTAAGTTGAATAAAATTTAGGAAAAAGGTAGTGCTCCGTCTTAAAATTGAAACATTATTGAACAAAATTTTTTCGTATAAAATATATTAAATAAAGAATATGACTTTATAAAGAATATAAAGAAAAATGAACGAAATATATATATATACTTGTTTCAGTAAAGTAATTATAGAATTTTTGGATGAATTATTTAAATAAATAATTTTAATAAACTAGCTACTATACTCTTTTTGTTATTATTAATATGTATACACATATTTTCAATTAATAGAGAAAAATTATTTTTCAAAACAGCAAAACATAAATTAAACTTCAATCAGTATAGGTATTAGATAATTTACTGTAATACATCATATTACATATACAGTTATCAAGAATTATGTTTTCCTCCTTAAATATGGTATAAAATTATTTTCTTTTAAATTTATAAATCAAATCTAATCTACGTGTATTACATAGATTATTAAGGAAATAATTCATTAGAATATCAACCGAGTGAAGTATAATGCTTTCGACTATAATGTCTTGATAGTCGCATAAATAACAAAAGTCCCACATCTTGTCAAATGGAATGGAAACTTCATTAGGAAGCTAATAAGAATATAATGTCAGTCGATATGATAACCTGAATTATCATTTAATATTCTGATCTATTTTGAATCGGTTTTAAATGTACATGGCCTAAAACTTTTACGATATAGCCTAAAAAATAAATATCTATTCAAATACGTAAAACAAACATATTTTTACACATAGATACGTATGAAAGAAATTTAATAAAAATAATAATTTTTAATCATTTTTAATCATATTTTATAATAAATTTTTTCGAGACATCCCTTAAACAGTAGATGAGAGATATAAAAGAAAGTTTCTGAGATATAGCGAGTACACTGCAATTCCTTCTTGATATTTATATATGTATATTATATGTTATATAATATTATATATTAAGAAGCAATGTTGAAGGAATCAACTAATATTCATTTCTATCTATAATTTTAATTAAACTGGAGCGTAAAAACTACCACGATGTGACAAGGATAGTAAATTATACCAAAGCACACATAATATATAAACAATATGAGCAGCCTGTTAAATTATCAAAAAAATATTTCAAAGTGATAAATTTGTGTTACTTCATATTTTCACAGATAATATTTTCTTGGAAACTGTTTCTAATAGATTACTGATTTTGATTTGTGAAAAATTTGAAGATATCTACATTGAATGCACACAATATGCAAATATATATAAGATAACCAAAGTACAGCATTCATTATAATGTCTGGGAAATAAATCTTTATTTAAATTCCATTACTTTAGTCGTATTTACAAATATATGAACTTGCATAAACGCCAATACTCTAATTATTAAATATTGTTACACCCTAAAGTAACAGAAACAAAATTCAAAAACTAAAAATTTTTACACATGTTACATATATATTATATATATTATTTATTATATAAATATTATAATGAATTATAATTTTGTGATTTATTATTTACAACTTATTTACAAATTTATTATTATTTACAATTTATTATGCAACATATTATAATTAATAAATATTATAATATAAATATTATTATTCAATATTATTATATAACAAATATTATTTTATATGTATAATATAAATATAATATAATAAAATATTAATATTGTATTATATTATATAATGTTATATTATATTTATATTATATTTATTTTTATATATTTTTAAAAATATATTTTGGATAATATTTTTTCATAAAACATTACTTAAACTTTGGTACAGCCTATATCAATTTTTTGACCCATTCACTTGTCTTTGTTTTATTTAGATTTTGGTTCATTGCCAGTGTGGGGGACGTGGGCCAACTGCATCCAATAAGATCACGACGGGTATAAAATCAGTGTCAGGTAGATACGTGCATACTACTATATGTCACATATATACATACATCCCGTTATACGTGTATTCAATCCGCACATTTCTTTACTAGAAACATAACATACATGCAAGCACATTAAAGCTTCGTCCGAATGATGATGACTCAAAAGCCAAGGCAATTTCATCAAATTATTGATAAAATGGTAAATTTGTTATATACGTAGCATCCATTTCCGATGAAATCATATGGGGTATGCCGAGTTTGTCTGCATTAAAAATAACGCTGTCAAGGTTGAAGAGTAAATGACGAGCATCCAATACTACATAAGCATATCAATATGGCTAGTGTTAAGTAATTGCATTAGATAGTCTACTTAATTGATTGATACTGTGGAGTATGTATTAGATATTTTAATAAATTATATAGTACAGTGCAATTTAGTTAAGATAAAATAGTAATGAATATTAATGAATACAATAGGAGATTGTAATAAATGTGAACCATGATTGTAACCCATGTAACTTGTATTTCTATCAATATTTATTAACATTAGGACGACTAATCTGTAATATACATATATAGGCTTTTATAATCTAATAAAATAATTAAATCGAAATGTTAAAGTGAAATAAAACTTAAATGCTTAAATGCCTAAATTTTGTAATTGAATAAACAGATGTTTATCATTCAAGTTATATGATGAAGATAAATAGGTACATATAATTTTTGTAACTGCAAAAACAGAAAACTTAAAGCCCATCGTTTTGACGTGTTAAATAAATTAAAGTAATAACATTCTAAAAAATTATTTGTGTTCTTCCAAAATGTAGTAGATATCTTTATTCATTTGAACAAAAAAATATCTGCCCTAATTAATCATTCAGTAATTCATATGTGAAGTGGAGTAAACTGTATGATGCAAGAATATCGCTAAACCATAAACTTGTTATTTTTGCTGGAAACATGAATAATATCATAACGGTAAAAATATGATTTACTGATTTAAAAATTTGCCAAATTTCTGTTAAAATGAAGATTATGTTACTTATTAATAAGTAATAACTAAGATATTAGGATCGTTTAAAGATTTGTATAAATTATGTATAATTTTAGAAAAAACAGTTTACTTTTACAAAATATGAAAGAAAGTAAAGAAAGTGAAAACATTATTACTAAACATAATATATTTCTGTATATTGGCATCAAAATACATTAGATTTGTACGTAATTATCAAGTGTATATAAAGGAGAACAAAGTTTATTTATTCTATGTTGGTATACGCATATATTGTAGTAACTTTTCTATCTTATTTTTCATTCTGTTTGATAAATGTATCTCATTCATGATATCAGAGTCATAAGCAAGAATTAAACCCAAATTATGACGTTTGCAACGATTAGAGTTCACACACAGAAGGTTAATGACTTCGTATAAACATACAAACTTATTTAGTTTACTATCTAAGTATTACAAGTAAAATTGATGCTTACTGACATCGTGAGGCAATGAAGAATGAGATACCACACCTTAAGTATTACTATGTAGTTGGTTATGTAACCAATTACTACATAACCTATAACACACAACCAATATAAAATATGTAAAAAGTAAAAATTGAAAAATTCACTTTTTAATTTAAAATATTAAATATTGCACTATATTTTAATACTTCTAATAATTTTTGTGAAATTAAAAAGTATTATTATGCCAAAACAATATGTCACGATTATTTCACATAAAAATAAATTGTATTTAATAATTCGATAATTTAGTAATGTAGTTGATATAGTTTATGCCTTATAGAAGGCAACTAGGGCTCTAATATTTATTACCGTATGCAATTGTTAAATCAAATAAGGAGATGCAATACTCAATTTAATTTCTGCACCGAGTAAAAGATATTTTGTTTATATTATGTTGCTACTGAGCGCAGACACTTCTGATGAAATCACAGAAAGTTGTGTAGTCAGTGACTAGTTTGCAATATAAAAATGTACATTGTACATAAGTATATGTCATTCGAATGCAGGGCCGGCACTGCGTATAACGAATATTCTATGCACCTCTTTATGAATTTTGCGATATGCATCAAAAAACTGGGAAAATAATAACGATCAGAGAAATTATTTAGTTAAGATATTAAAATCATTAAAAGAGAAATCTAAACTATATACATGCTTATAATTAAATATATATATGCACTATAATTAAATTATGATTATATATAGAACTGAGTAGTTTCATAAGACAAAAAATAAAAAAACAGAAGGCTTGCGATTTATAAAATATAAACATATGAAATGTGTGCGTGTAATTAATACTGATATGATAGAATGTCACTTTTCTTAGAAATTTAACATTATGTTTATATTAGCTATTTATTTAAAAAAAGTTTACTTGAAAATATATCTATTATTTTTTTCTGATAAATAAAATTTCAATTACTATTTAGATGTATGTTGTATATAATATTTATATTTAAGTCATTTTTTTCTCATACTTTTATATTTAATATTTTTAACATACTTGTAAATATAAGCTATAATTTTTTTAATTGTATTTCATTTTCATATATTGTCATGTACAATATGCATAATTATAAAATACAATAAAATAAAAATAAAAATAAAAAACAAAACAAATTGAGTAGAACAAAAAATAAAATAATGAATATATATCGCATAGAATTATGAAATATTAAAGTGTAAAAATTTTAATTAATTAATTAAATTTAAACAAAGTAATTAATCATCATATATTTTTAATGATATATTATACAATGACATATTACATAATGTGATGCTACTTTCAACTTAAGAGAAAGAGAGAGGAAGGAGGGAGACAGCGCATATGTAAATAGATATTTTATTTTTTTTAATCAAATATTATTACTAAAAATATATTAATCTATTTGCAATATCTTTATTAATATACACAGTTTCTTAACATTTTAGTACTTGACACCCTTTCCTTTATCAAACCATTAGGTGGCGATATTGCTGATGATTAATGATTAAGAATCAATTATCTGATCTCCAAAATTAATTCATTTGGTCTCCAAACGTCGCATGACGAAATTTCTTTGCTGGAAGACTTTGAAGGAAAAATATCAGATTTATTACATAATAGAGATCAAAATAAGCATATAAAATATCTTTCATAATAAAATGAAAGAAAGTCAATCCTATTCGTAATTCACAAAAATAAAAATAAGCAACACTTTGAAGTGGTATTAAAATGAATATTATTACTAAAGTATTATTATTGTGTATCATACTTGCATAGTATTATTAAAATAAATGATATTATTAAAGTAAATGTATCACCAATCTGTCTATGTGTTCTATCGAAATATAGCAATTTGTTGCTATTTCATATTTTTGTCATGGTCCTTTCGATGAAGCATATTTATGATGCCATACTGATATAATATCTTTCATTATAACTATCAACATAAATATGAAATATTTACTGTTACATATGAAACATAAATACTTTCCATTATAGAAAAACCTAGTGACGGTAATAAATCATGAATTTAAAGTATTAAAAATTAATACAAACATACGAAGAAATTATTTTTAAGACATACATAATACAACGTGGCCTGCTGCAGTTGAAAAACTGTTTCGTTAAATTGATTTTTTATCCACAAAGTAACGAACCTGTATAATGAAAACTTTGAATGATGCAATTTATAACCTATACGAATAACCAATACTTAAAGTGAAGATTATGGTTTTTTGCGCTTTGACATTGTCTCTATGCTCAGCTTATTTTCATTGTCAAAAGATACATTAATACTTTAATACCCAAATTCAAAGTTTAAATATTTTATTTTACGCTTCAGATTTTTACGAGCCTGGGTTGCGACCAGCGTGAAAGGCAAATGCGTGAAGTAAGGTTACGCTACGTCCTAACTGCATATCGCATCGTAAAGCCGATAAGCCAACCGACCTACCAACACAATACTAAACAAACACAGCATTTTCAATGGTCGCGTGCCAACAGTGTTAGCAGGTATACGATATACGGTCAAACCTGACGCCGCGTCAGGGAGCCACTAGGATTATTGTTCGTGAGGACAAAGCTGATGAGTAATAAGGAAGCCTTTAGAATGGAATCATTTGCGGACGAACCTGAAGCTAAGTCACGGAAATTGCGTGACTGAACATAATACGAAATCGGGAAGTCATTGGGAAAGAGAGCACGGGCGATCTCGATATAAAATCGAAAAGCTGGCAGATTTGAAAATAGGACAAATAAACCCGATACGAAGCCAGAGAACTGTTTGGAAAAAATGGAGACGAATCTAATGCGAAATCAGGAAGCTGCAAGATGCAAACGAACTTGATGCAAGATCACCTGATAAAAGTCGACGCAATTCGAACGCCAAAGTCGTATCGTGTGGATACATTCAACTATGTTATATAGGATTGCGGGCTTGAATGTAGAGTTTAAATAATTATACTCGAATTGATGCAGAAACATAGATATGTGTATTGTAATCAAATGATAGTTACAAGTGTGTGTAAGTTGCAAATAAGTGAGTGTGATTATGTGTTATCTTCCTTTTTTCGGCACACGGTTTCGACGCATTGGGATTTTTCTGCGACTAAGGGCAGCCTGTAGAAATTTCAAACAGAATTTAGGTTATCTTGCGGATTCTGTAGGGTCAACGTTAATAGAAAGAAAGCTTTAGTCCAATCTCACTATACTAGCTCTTAATGAACACGATGCGAAGCAACGCGGTGACGCTTTTCATAACGTTCTATCCGAGGAGCATGATTTTTCGAAAGGTGGTATTATCGAAATTCTAGTGGGGTGGATCAAAGAGATTATTTTACGTATATGGAAAATATAATCCTTCAAAATTTTCAGGGACAGTACCTTCCAGATGTTCATCAGAATTATTCAAAACTGTTATTCTAGCGTAACCGCAATTGTGTCTCATTGTATAAATAAATGTTTGAAAATAAAGAACGTTTCTGTTTCCGTTTCATAGAATTCAAAAAGTGCAGTTGGAGGCCAGATATTCTCCGTCCGTAACAAGGTTACCAAAAGAAAAATATTTTATTTTCTGTTTCATTTTATGTAAAGTACTATTTTATTTAAACTTGATACCGTTTTATTTGATCTGTAAAACTATTATTTAAAATAGGATTTCAAATATTTGTTCTCTACATTTTGCTCAACTCTGACTTTATTCGTATGTAGATACGGTCATGTTCGTACTCGAAGAATGTTAAAAAGAAAATTGTATGTTTCGCCATATACGCAGATTGCGACAGAGGGAAATTACATCCATTAGCAAATTTTTTATATTTGTTCAATTACGACTAGACCAGCTCATAAATGATGATTACGTAACAGTAAAAGTAACCATCGATAGTACCGGTATATACCATATGTATACGTTATGTATTAATTCGAATGTACTTACCTGATAATTTCAAGTCTAAAGTTACGATACATTAAAATTCTATAATTTCAAAGGGGAAATTTTATTTATTAGATCAACTTCCTTCGTCAACTTCCTCTTTTTAAATGGAAATTATATTTTTGTCTTCAGATTCTTATTTTACGGGAAAAAAGAAAATACTTTTTTATCAGACCGTCTTTTATAGACTTCAGCTTAAAAAGATATTTAATTAAAATAAAAATTTATTTCCGTTTCACTATTTCCAAAGTAGAGGATGGAAAATTAAGTGATACAAACCAGACTACTCTAATTTTTCTAGTCACTATTGGATTATGAAGTAAAATAAATAACAATTCTACCTTTTTACATTATTTTTTTATTACATAAAGAATCACAATAATTTTGCACAATCTTCATAAAAGATTTTCGAAATATTCCAAAATATTCTCCATTTTATACTAGACAATAGTAGAATATGTTTTCAGGATCAGAAAAATGGAAATCAAAAAAGTGAGAATAGAATTGAAAGGAAGTAGATGTTCAAATAACATTGAAGACACCTAGCAAATAAAAAATAAATGGGATAATGGAAATATTTAGATTTCAACTATTCACATAAACACTGTGTATAGGGTATTCATCATAAATTATTGTCATAGGTTAATGCCAGACTGAACAGGAAGAGATAGGCGAAGAAGTAATGATAGTTGTTGGTAGGGGAGGGGGGGGGGGGATTATAACACAAGAACAAGTAACGAGGGAAGTATATACAGAGTGTACAAAAAGTAAGTGTAAAGACCACAATAGAGTGATTTTACACCTTTAAATCGGTAGAGATTCGTAAACAAAATTTTGTGCGAAATTAATTTTCAAGGACAATTCTTTTTTATTGTATCGTATTCTTCTCATTACGCAGATGAAAAGTATCAAAAGAATCATAGGTAGCAACTCAACTGTTTCTTTAGAAAAAAATGTTGAAATTTTAATTCTTCTGAAATTGAATTTATTCATCACATTTATACATTTATATTCACATTTAACAAGAAAGTAGTGCGCTATTTACGAAGCAACAAAAAATTAGAGATTACGTCGTGAAATACAGTGACTCTTATTAATATTCGAACACTATAGTATGCTATCTATTACTATCTATTAATCTGTACATTTGACCATAATTAAATTAACGTACTTTTTGTTTTTTATCGTAATAAAGCATGTATTCTTCTTGACGATGACGTAAATTTTATTTACTTAAACCAAATAATTTGTGGCGTAACAAATAATATATTAGGAAATGTATTATTCGTATTGTATGATATGTATGTACTAAATGTATTATTTCGCAAAAATATTCGGACATTTAATTTTCTACAATGATTTTACATAGAAAAAACATATATTATATGAATTTTTTAAAAGTCAATACCTTCTTGGACAGTCTTTTGTTTTATTACATGTTGTAATCGATTTGACATGTACGTTATAATTTCTTGTACATAATTTTGCATGATACATTTACATTCTTCTAATAATTTTTTCTTTTAATTCTTCCTTTGACGTTGTCACGTAGAAGATACAAGAAATCACTAAATTAACTGGTTACCGGTGATAAGTTTATTGAATCCAACAGAATAACGGCTCAGAGTGTTACGACAGAGTGTGTACGATTCAGAGTCTTGCAATACAATGTCGCGTACTGATTTTGGGAGCATTTTTATATGTCAGGGTTTGGGCCCTCTGGAGGGGTTGTCGCCGGCCGCAGGTCAGAAGCGCCCACCTTTCCACTGTCATCTGGTCACGGTCCTCTTGGCCTGCAGGACGTTTCTTTTTTGACACAGAGCCATCCAATTGTCAGTTTTTGACCCCGTAATTAGTCTCTTCGCTCTTCATAATCAATGAAGGTAGGAATTATTAGGAACTATATTATTCGTCTTGTTCATTTGCCATTGCCGATAGCAAGAACATGTTTGCGACTTCCACGCTTCAATCTCCTAAGCGAACTATATGAAATTACTATATGTCGAATTATCATTAGAGTTAGGGGCGTGTAACGAATCTTTCTTTGGATTAGACATTGTTGTTATGCACGAGCGAAGATATTTATTAGTCCAATTATGATTGTGACGGAATTTGTCAAGTAACCATGGTAATTAGATACTCGGAATGTGAATGGCAATGATCTTAGACTCAATAACGAATCCACGGTCAGCGGGATGACAAGTGCGATATTGAACTGAACTGCTCTCAACTGCTCTGAACTGACCTTATATACCCCTCTCCGTATTCCTCATGTCAATTCCTGTTTTAAGGAGAGTCATTTAATTACTTCATACCTCTCTTAGGTACACGTCCCTCCCGTGACCGCGGCTACGTTCAGTGACCCATTATGTCACCTGGAGCCCAAGCCCGCTGTCATAAATCTCGGATAGTCATTATTGACTTAACTCATGAACAGCTATTTCTCAGTTTTATTGTTTAAGTACGGCTATAATAAAAGTCCGGGCTAAAGTATTTGGGACTTTCCCAAGCATTCTGAAAGGAAGGCTCCGATGTCCTTTCATCTCCGACATATATATCACGAGCCGGTTCGCCAATTTTTGAACGTAATTTTTGAACTAGTCACCGTGGACAGAATGCAGACTTGTTCTTCACATGCAGCCTCTTTGTTCATGAGATTTGAAGATAGTGAATCTTTTTCTATGAAAGAAGATGTTGTCTGCGGTTCACGTAAACAAATTACATCCGTCGAACAATTACAACTTCCGATTGAATGTTTTTACCGTACAAAGTCAATACGTATTTTAAGGAGTAACCTGATGGAAATATCGAGGAGAAGAAGAAAAAAAAGTAAAGAAAGGAAAATATGGAATATATAGGGTATTTCGCCTAATTTGATCGTCTTAAGTATTTCGGTTATTCTTTATGATGAGGAAAAATATCAGAGGAAGAGAATATTCGATTCGAAAATGCAAATGTGATGATAGACAAAAAAATTTTCTCAAGGTCAACATATTGCACACCGTTGAATTTATTTTCTTACGAGCTATAAGATCGTTATAATGAAAATATGTAGTCTCATTTAAAAATACTTCGATGACCTTGGAATTTCGAAAAAAGAAAGTGACTTTGACAAACTTTTTTTACCTATCACTACACTTGTCCCTTCGAACCGAATATTCTCTTTCTTTGATATGTTTTCCTATCGTAGGAAATAGGAGAGATATTTAAAATGATCAAGTTAGGTGAAATATCCTGTACAATAACAGATCTGATGCATCCACGTGCAATAATAGATCGTACTAAATTTATGTTACATTTGGCAAAATATTGTACCAATTTCTATCGTTAAGGCAATCAATTGTAAATAGTTTATGCAACATTTTGTTGTCACCTATAACCGTGACGTTTTTCTTTATGCTTTATGCCAGTAATATTTCCAAAATATGGTATTTCTTATGCCAAAATACAATCTTCTGTTAAGTTCGTAGTTATTATACGGTTTATATATTACACGATTTTTTCATAATGTAATAAATTAAAAATCAGAATCGATTGGTAACGAACGTCTTAAATATCAAATAAACAATTCTATCAAACCATTGTCAATAACATTCTGTGATATATTTATAAAGATTGCTAATTTCTTGATAAGACGATTGCCATAAATTATTAAATTTATATAATTGTACTGAAAATAAACCATAGTTAATTTACAAAAATAATAAGCTAATTTACATAATAAATGTGTTTTAAATAACTTCAATTTTAACGAATAATAAACATAACTTTTGGCCATCATCTAACGTCATATTCAATTATTAATAACATTAGTTTCATTTAGTCTATTATTTTATGTCACTATAATAATAACATTCTTTCTCTATTTATCAATCGATTTTGTTTATTTTAATAAATATGTTTTATGTCAGATCATGCAAATATGGAAATTAGTATAAATAAATAATAATAAAGAGATGGAAGAAACATATTTGAATTTTCACGATAAGAAATAGAAAGTAAGATAAGATAATGTATGATAGTTTGCAAAAACAGAAATACACGTATTTTTAAAATCGAAGATAATAAGATCTACATCATGACAGGCAATTGTGAAATACCTTGCGCATTTGAAATGCATACATTAACTGTTATCGCAACTCGGTTGCTTTATGATAAGAAATTACTGTATTTAATATCATGTGTTGCACACTTTACTCTCTAATGCGGTATCTTGAAGCAAATAATGAGAACTGCAGGAAGCGATGAACAGAGTTTGGATTAGTGCTTTCTGCTCCGATAGTCTCCTTCTTCAATTATTAATTATAGGACATAAGAGGAGCGGGAATTGGAGTACGCCGCCTCTACAAGGGAGTCATCCGATCGCGGGTCCTCTACGGGGCCCCCATATGGGCTGAAGATATAATGGCCAACCGCCGCAGCCTGACCCTGCTGCGGAGGCTACACAGGACGACCGCTATAAGAATAGCGAGGGGATACAGAACCATATCCCACTCGTCGGCGTCCGTGCTAGCCGCGTCTCCCCCGTTCGAGCTACAAGCCCTCGCACTACAGCAGGTGTACAACCACCGGAGGGCTCTGAATTCGAACCAAGACCAACCGGTCCAAAACATCTGGAGGGAGACCAAGCACAGGATATGGGAAAGATGGCGCGCCCAGCTAATGGAGGAGGACATCACACGGCCACACCGGGCCGTCCGCGCCGTCCTACCCAACTGGGAGGCATGGAGAAACCACGAAGGAATACCACTCACCTTCAGGATGACACAAATACTCACCGGGCACGGCGTATTCGGTGAGTACCTGCGAAAGATCCAGCGGGAGGTGACGTCCATATGTCACCACTGTAAAGAGGAAGAAGACACGGCGCAGCACACGCTGGAGTTCTGCCCAGCGTGGGAAGAACCGCGCCGAATACTACGACTCACCATAGGCGACAGGTTATCCCCTGAAGCGGTCGTAGAGGCCATGACGAGGGGACAACAAGAGTTAGCCGCCGTCCGCACCTTCTGCGAGCAGGTCATGCTAGTGAAGGAACGGGCGGAGAGGAACAGGGTGAAGCGAGGAGACCCCACCCGGGTAACCCGCGGAAGAAGAGGAACAACGACACGTCGCCGTGAGACTGCGGCATCACCACCACCACCGCCGTCATAGAAGAACGCGGCGAAGAAACCGTCAAGCCGAGGAAGGTCTGGCTCCCTCCCCGGAACTGCACGACGGCACAGGAAACGAGACGCTAGGGGGAGGGTGGTCACCCCCCTAGCTGCTGAAACTAACCAGGCTGCCTCCCACAACAACACAGGGAGAGAACGACGAAGGAGCGTCCTGGGAGCAAATTAACGACAGGTTAACGACCTATTGTCAAGTAGGTCCCTTTTCCCGATACTACATATATAATATTGATATTAATTCTGGAATACGAAATTGTTAATAACCGCTGAGAATCACAGTTCTGTGTTCCATTCACTATTCCTATATTTTGATATATTTTACAAACTATTCTGTAATTTCCTGTTACTTCGGAAATAGCACGCTACATTCCCATTAAATGTAAACATAAATAGAAACATATTATGAATGAAGTTTAAGAATCATTGACACTTTAACATGTTTTTCATGAGATACGATCATTTGCGATCTATGGTTCCTTTGACACTTTTGTTCATCGTGACGAGTAGAATACGTTGCATTAAAAAAATCTTAACATTGTAAATCGTGCTGAAGATCAATTTTGTACATATAGTTTTTTACACATCTTCACCAATACAGAGGAAGAGAATCGCTTTATGGTGGTTTTTATTCTCACCTTTTATACACCCTGTACATATATTATATATCTGTACATAATTTGTTAACAGATTATAGCAAATATATATAATAAGAAAATAACCTTTGAAACGATATTACGTTAAATGAACATTATTTTCAACAATTATTCACTAAGGAACAAGACATGGAGGGTTGGTTCTTTGATCCTCAATTATCAAATATCGGGACACTGGATTTTTTTCTTGTGGAAAACTATGGAAAAAGATTCGCAAACTATAACATCTTATACAGGTTTAATAATCACATAATAAAATATATTTCAATTTCGAATAACAAAACCCAAAATCAAAATTTCATAAAAAAAAAGGAAATATTATAAAGTTTCATGAAATGAGAATATTATTTACAATTCATAAGACTCGAAATTCGTAATACTTCGAAATGGTTGAATGAACATATTGATAAATATCAAAATGTTCTTACATTACATTAAATGTTCATACTATAAGTCAATCTTCTAGCATTTTAAGTAAATCGTAAATAAATTTTACATGGTAGCTGCTCAGATGAATTATAAAATGCAATACGTATATGTATTATTATAAATTACTTTTACAAGAAAACAGTAATTTTGAAGAAATCATGGTTTTGAAACGTATAATCGATTCTCGTCGGTTTGTGTAATAAGAATAATATTTAAAAAATATTGTTCATTTATATCAACAAATTATATATAATTTAAAAACTTATACTTCCATGATATTTAATTTATACATAATATGTGTTATAAATTATAATAATCATTTAAATATATACATAGAGCGATACATGAAATCATATTCAAATATAATAAAATAATTTTGAAATATATGATTATAATTTTAGATACACTGTTACTACCATGAATTAGAATAACATAAGAAAATACAGTATATAAATATGCAACATTCAATCTTAATTACTAAATCTGGAACTCAGCGTTCAATCATTTTTAAAACATAATAAATAGAACAAGCTCTCTTTCTCTTTTCCATACTATATTTCCATGCATAATAGTAATATAATATTTTTTATTGAATATCTAGAAATTATGAAAATATTACTGTAGGCTAGCGACGTTATTCTAAATTTGCTCAGTTCTCTACGTAAAAGTGCGATCTAAAATTATGTATTCAAGAAATGGACAGATATCTCGTGGAATGACTGATTTACAAACATGCTCTATCAATAAATAAATTAACGATCAATAAATAACGAGCGTAGCCAGACACAAGTCTCGTCGAACAGCGAGACAAAGAAACGAATAAGCTTGGATTTTAAACGTACGGAACACAGCGTAACTATCGTTATCTACTATTTCTGCATGGGTAGAGGTCCGCAGAAAGATTCCTCAGGGTACGCGTGATTATAGCCGAAGAACAATCATCCAGTATACTCCGCGACACTAGCTGATTAACACACACTTAGAGATACACGAAACGTATAACAAAATCTGTCAAAGGACAATATTCCTATGAATAACCATCGTGACGCGAGACTTCTCGTAAAATCAATGGAATTATAGGTATTCTCAAAGAAAACGGTATACCTGAACACTATTCCAAGAAACATTTGACTATTTTTGTATCCTTTCGATACTGATACAGAACAAAGCTTTCTTTTATCAATTAAACGTAGAATAAAGACGTTAATGATGTTAAAGATTTTTCTTTAAGAAATTTTATTCGCCGAAGACATCGCGTGTGCATAATTCCTTCATTCGATTTAACTGGGGGAGGTATCGTAGCCTGTGAAGGAAAGAAATCGACGAAATGGCCAATAGTAAGTAAAATTTTCTTAGTGAAAAATAGCAAACGCGAGAGAAATGCACGATTCCACGCGAAGATCGCCGAGTATCAGTAATTGATTCATTCGCATGAAGAGAATGATCATTAACTTCAGTCGTATAAATTTGAGATCACAGCATTTGTAAATAATGTAAATATTTGTTCGATTGAATTTATCACTTTATTATTTGATTTTATATTATTTTATTACAATAATTATTCGGTTATTTTACTTTTTAGTTAATAACGTATTTTATTGTAATAATCGGAAACTAAACGTGGTGGAATCGATATCATGTTATAAATAAAAAATGATCTGCATCCACATTCGTTACATGCGAAAAGTATTATGTTTTCAGATGCACAACATTTTCACTTAATTAGATATAACTCTGCGATATGTGTATATAATTACAGTGTATTTATAAGAATTATGTGTATTCAATTGATATATTATTTTTGAAAATTGGAGACTAGAGAAAAAATACTATGTTACATTTCTTTTTTTTTTTTTTTTTTTTTTATACAACAGGAATTTTTCAATCTAGTATGTTGTCAATCGATCTTATGTTACCAAAATTATCCTTTCATTTGATCTTGGAGCTAAACATATATTTTTCTATCCTTCTTATAATTTAAAAAAAAACGTGTGTCATTAAGTATCTAAAGCATTAAAATATCATTTGCCTTAAAAAATTATATTTTCGTCCATACCCGACAAATTATTCCCATTATTAACTATTTTATATTAATATATTAAAATAAAAATGTCAACGAAATCTTCCGGTTATGATGGTTTTTCTTATAATCTTCAATTAAAATATATTGAATAAAAATTAAGCATGAAAAGGATTGTGCTTGGTACAAGTCTGCCAATGTTTAATAGTCATTCATCTTCTTTTTATCAACTTACGTAACCATAAGAATGATTGTTTTACATATTATATCCTTAGATATCAACAGATATTAAAATGTCACTTGATCTTCCTATGATCGTGACAAGGAAGAATAAAAAATAATAACAAATGTTATTATAGGTGATAAATTTTTTATTGTCTTACTACGAATAAATAGATTTCGTCTGGTTGTCTGAAATTTTCGTAGTATGATAGATGCCAATATTAGTACTAACTATCGCTAAATCATTTTATTCTTACATTTCATCATCATTAGCGAATTCGAACGAGTACTTCCGATATAAATGAGTCAATGAAATGATTGACTCTTCTCTTTGATTGCATATCTTTTACTTTGAAATAAAATAATATGAAAAAACTTATTTATATATTACACGATGGAAGAAGATATTTCGTAGTCTCACATTTGAATATTACATATCTTTCGATCATTCTTTCGTTGTAGCAAAGAAAATATCATAACTTTTTGTAGTGAGGCAGTCGAGTACTTTCGATAGAAATATCGATATTTTACATTAACTGTAGATCCTTTTTTAAACTATATTACATTACGATCCTTTTGCTTTAAATATTTTTATGATCGTTTCATCGTGCTGTAAGACTAAGATAGAGACATAACCTAAAATTTATTTTAATTTAATTTTATCAATTTGTCTACATACGCCACGATATCTTCTGGCTCCTGTTTTCATTAGTATTCATATTTATATTATTTGTTGTTATCTCTGTATTCAGAGGTAGGATCATATTAGCTATTATTTTATTCTTTAGATAAATCTATCACACCGTACTGAGCCGAAAAACCTTTATTGCACTTCCTTACATGGATTAGGGGTAAAAACAAAAGAACACGTTAAATCTGTCGATTAAACCTATCGATTAAATCTATCGATTGTATCTAGAACTATCTTCTAGTTGCTATTTATTGTAACTAGCGCATCTCCATATGGATGACGAGCGTGAACTCACATTGTCATTTTCGACATTATTATTTTATATATACTTTATTTTTTATTCGAGTTAAACAAACTTTCCGACGTTTTCTATTTAATTCATCTCTTTAATCATCAATCAGATTTTTCGACAAAATTCAGATTAAGAGACTATGCATACCAATAGGTAATTATAATTTATTATATTTTTGTAGTTCTTGAAAATAATTTCAATAGCTTAAATACAAAATTCTGATCAATGAATCATCTCCTTGATAATCTCGATCAATAAAACCAGCGTCCTTTAGCATAATTCAGTTAATACTATTAGTGAAATCTTACAAATCATGAATTATAAGTTATTGGTATTAATAAATCTTTTGCATAGCAGAAACAAATTTGGTAATAAAACAAATGAAATTGAAACTTTCAAAGTAAAAGAATTGCATTGTATGTATGTACATGTATATGTAGATACTGTACTTTATTAAAATTTGTATTTCAGTTGATTCAAATTAATTTTAAAGTAATAATTATCCAATTCTATTATTAAAAAAATCAATACCAACTATATTTTATTATACATGGATGTGTTCAAATAAATTAAATGCATTCAAGAAAAAGAACTGGTATCATGCCGGGACGTGCTTTGGTATCTTGTTTTCTGCGGTTTCGCTATAAATTATATGCTGCGGATCAACTTGAATCTGACGATAGTAGCGATGGTAATACCTCGTCCAAAGCTGGCTACAAATTCTCAATGTGACATCGAAAATCTACGGTTATACAATAAAACAGACGATAGTAACAACACACTTGAGACTGCAATATCTACTGTATCACACTCGGAGCGAAATATTATTGTACGTATATTTTTATACTTTTTCTGTATAATAATAATTATAATTGTAATTGTTGTTCATTTCATCATTCTTTGACGATTATTATATATTCCAGGCCGCATCTTTTAACATTTTCATCTTCATATACCTAAACAAGCTTCTTTCGTGTCAAATTATTTTCGGTCCGGGTTAATATTTTCGAATATTTTGAAAAACATGTTTAAATATTATAAAAACAAGTTATCGTATATTCTTTCATTTGATGTCGTAAAATAAACTAAAATCCTTTAACGTTAAGATAGAACAAATACTTAAATAGTTTACCTTAAAACTTGAAATATTTTGTGTAAAGATGTTTATTACTTTTTGACTGATAAATTGATACCTGTTGATTTTGTGATTTGAAAGTATCATTTGTTCATCTATTTGAAAATAAGTTACTACTATTAAAAATATAGGTATGTATAGAAACATATATGTACTTAACCCAAAATTAAGACATTTTTTATTTAGAAATATATTAAGAAAGCAAATTCGTTTCATTTAAGATTTCATTACTGAAAAATTAATTTCAAAAATCCACAAAGTTATTTTATGAAAATGAACTAATTTTATACCTCATATTTATATAAATAATATAATTCTTTAATTCAATAAATGTAAATTGTGTTGACAAATGTACTAATTTAAATTAAGAAAAATTTACCAAATGTCCAGCTGGACAAATTGTAAAGTACAAATTAAATAATAATAATAAAAAAAAAAGAACAGATGTACTAATGATATTTCTGGGTTTGAATATTGTTTTCAGGACGATGATCGATTTGCTTGGACCGAGCATCAACAAGGCTTAGCTTTGGGAGCTTACTACTGGTTGCATTGGACATCGCAACTTCCTGGAGGGCTTCTAGCAAGACGTTATGGTACAAAACTTGTTTACGGCTTAGGAAATCTCCTAACAGCGATTCTTGGCTTCTTTATTCCGTTTATGACCCATTATCACCTTTATGCTCTTGTGACACTACGGGCTCTCCAGGGCCTGGTCGCGGTAAGTCAACAAAAGCATTAAAACTCGATGAAATAAAAATGGCTAATATTATAATTAGAATAAAATATTTCAATAATAATCCAAATTTAATTGTGAGCATTATCTATAGAACTATCGTTGTTGTACAAACGAAAAATATTCAGACAGTTTTCGATTAAAGATATTTATTTAGGGTGTTGTATGGCCTTCTATGCATGACATGACTGCCAAATGGATTCCTCCGAATGAGAGAAGCAAATTTGTTAGTTCCTATTTGGGTAAAGTATCTACAATCTCATAATACATATATGTACTTATCTATATGTATATTTAATAATTACATATAATAATTGTACATATTACAATATATGTATATTCGTAACAGACAATTTGCATAAAATATCTGAAATATTTTATGATATTTTAGTGTAATATAATAATTATTATATTATACACATAAATATATTTTAAGTGTTCGCTTAAAAAATGATAGAAACGTTTGTTAACTACAGTAAAAATGTTTTCTAAATTTTAATACTTATTTCAAAAGGATTTGAGACTTCTGTCAGAAAAAATGCATTGAACTTAAAACTGATGCACTAAATTTTGTTATCTTGTTAGTATAGCATAAAAGACAATTGCAGTGAAAGTTGGCTAATTTTATTTTATATGTACACTAAAAGTTAATTGTCTATATACCAGATTCCGATATATAGAATTTAGAATCCTGATTTTTGTTAGCACAAAAATATGTCGATATTTTTCGAGAATTTTCCTATTGAAATTTGTCATTCTACATTCTCGATTTTTCCTAATACGAGCAACTATTGCCTTTCAGGTATACTGTGATTTTTTTGTAATAATATAATTCTAGCATTAACTAATTTCAGTTAGTATTTCTTATGACCATAATTGAGACATTGAGAGGAAAAGTGGACTAAACCACATCTTTCTGAATGTGAGATTACGATATTAATTTATTCCAATAAACTGTATTAATCATACAAAAATGAAGACATTCATTTTTTCCAAATCAGGTCTAGCTATTATAACAAAATTACTTGTTACACTAATTTGTGCTCGCATTTATTGTAGACGACAAATTATTAATTATATTATGTAGTTGGACTAATCCACCTTTACTCTCAACGTTTTAATTATTAATTATTCGTATCATAACGACTGAAGTCATTTCTTAAGAGAAAAGAAAATTGCTAGTGGTTCCGCGCTAAGACAGATTTTTAAATATGTCACTTTTCAGGTAGTTCTGTCGGTGCTGCTATAACTTACCCCCTTTGCGCAGTTGTTAGTAGTACATTCGGTTGGGGTACTGCATTTTATATAACATCATTACTTGGAGTCATTTGGTAAGATCATAGTATGGTAGTCGTCAAATTTGTCTTAACGTCAGCTTCTGCTTTTATTGAAAAAGGAAGTTCTTGGATATTTTTAATATTCAAATGTGTATAGTATATAGGGAATTTACTAATTTTTGCTCAAAACATTTTGTAGTAGATTATCAAAAATGACTAAAAAATGGTGGTTATTCTGAGAGGATAATCGTAGGCTATATATGTAAAATATATAACATTCTTTATACTACACTATACTATACTTTATACTATACTATATTATTTATATTATACTACAAGAAACAGATCTTGACATAAGAAATAATTTCAAGGTACTGTTTCTGGCTATTCCTCATACACGACTCACCTCAGCAACATCCTCGAATATCTGACGAAGAGAAAAAATATATTTTGGAACATCTTGGTAGTTCGATCGATGAAAAACAAACTGTTATACCTTGGAAACATATATTGACATCTGGTCCAGTTTGGATTACAATCGTTGCTCACTGGAGTGGAGCATGGGGCTTTCTCACACTAATGACTCAAGCTCCAACTTACTTTAACTTCATTCACGGATGGAATATCAATGCGGTAAAAACATATCCTCCGAAACATAATTTCATAAATAGTTTATTTATTTATTACAATTCTATTAAAATTTTGAATGCTTAAAATGTTTTGTGAAGCATTACATATTCAAAGTTTTTGCTATCTATCTAGATAGATGTACATCTAGTATCGAATCGAAGCATTCTACAAGTGACAATTTTATAAAGTATGACATAAAATGTAGATTCCATATTTATAGAACTATTACTTTAATTTTCAATAGCATAACCATTGTCCCTTTTGATAATTTTTTGTTATCCAGCATTCTCACGGGCTCTTTACTGATAAATTTCTCTTCCTTTCTGAAAATGAATTCCTTCACAATGTACGATAATATCAACAAAAATAAATCTTTAAAATGTCCCATTTTTCGAACAAGACTAGAGGGTATAACATTGAAAATTTCAACTAAACTCCACTATTTTAAGTGCACTCTTCATCAGTATATAAGGTTTAACGTTATCTTATTGAAAAAGAAGAATTTTTTTTAACAATTCCCTTTAATTCTCTTCAGTAGTCGAAAACAGCAAGTAATTATTTAGTAGTGTGGCTTCCTCACAGATTCCAATAACCTTGAAATATGTTGTCAAGGCCATCATTCTGAACAACCTTTTCCTGTACGTGTTACCGCTGCTCGGCTTTAAATTCCGAGATACTTCCAAAAAGCTTATAACTGCTAATATATGTACCTCTACGATAGCATTAACTGCTACATATGAATTTAGTGCAATCTATAACCCATTAATTTTTCACCTTTATTGTGTAGGTTAGTTTATATTAATAGGAATATGGTCACCGTTAAGCGTGTTCGCCTACGTCAAAATACACGCCACAATGAATGTTCATAAGATAAACTTAACAAAAGTTTGTTGCAAATATCTTGGAGACTAAAATCGAGCGGCGATGTCATGTATAGAAAAAAGTTGTTGAGAATGATGGCCTTGACAACATGTTTCAAGATCATTGAAATCGGTGAAGAGGCTACATTTCTGAATAATTATCACATTATTTTATTATTTGTTAATAGTATATCATAAATAAGAGAACAATGCTTCGATCCTACTAAATACAATATGAGATATAACGACTACGAAAAGCACAATAAACTTTCGGAACAACCCAATGATTTAGTAGAAACTACAAAGAATAACTCGTAGAATTTAGAAAAGGGGAGCAAAGCTAGAAACGAATAAAGAGGCAAAGGATAGAATAGAGACCAGGTGATGAGAAAGAGCAAATGATAGGAAGCGAAAATGGGGAGAAAAAATACGGAATAAAAAACACGTGGTAGGTAATAAGTTAAGTGAAACGTTGATTACGAACAGAACAATTGGGATATATCAGAATACTGTTTCAAAATATCGGAAAACGAAGAAGAAAATGGTATGGATCAAAGAACGAAGATGACAAGAAGTGATACATTAATAGCAGACATGCTAGAAGGCATATCAAAATGTGAGAAATGGAAAAGAGGCAGACCGTCGGCTGCGGAGGGAAATAAAAGAAAAACAATAACAGTAGAAAAATTAACAGGAATCTGGAAGATAGACTGAGATCAGGAAATAGATGGAAGCAATACAAATGGAAATTACGAAACAAGGAAAGAAGTGGATATGAAGAAAACGCCGTAGGGAATCGAGGGAGAAGAGATAAGCAGGATTAATAAAGAAAACTATTCAGAAGAGTAGAAGAAAATCAGAAGGAACAGCAGAAAAAAAGCCATTAGTAGTTGAAATGATGATGGAAGTTGGAAAGATATTGAACGAGGAGAGTAAAGAAGTAAAAATGCAGAGAATACCACAGGAAGGGCGAGACAAATACCCAGAAAGTGGAAACAAATCCAAACATACACAGAAAGATGAAAATTATTCAGAAGAAGCTAGAAAAGTAAGAGAACTAAAAGACAAAACAATATTGTGACTAAAGTTCTAAAGATGAAGAAGCATGAAGCGAAAGAGAAAGTTGAAGAATTTGTAGAAGAAAAATTTCAGGTAAAGAAAGTAGTAAAAAGGATAAAGATTAAAGAACGAGAACGTGTAGAATGCATTTGAAGAGTTGAGAGATACAATAAGAAATAATGAGCAAAAAATGAGTAAAATGAGATTAAGGGAAATATTTATTGATCATGATCTGACGGGTGAGCAAAGGAAAGTGCGAAGGCTAAGAGAAATAGCGAACAAGGAAAGAGTAGAGGGAAAAGAAGTCTGAGTAAGATATAAGAAGCTATAGTACGAGAAGAAAGAGAGTTTGTGAAGGGAAAGGGGAGAGAAATCAACGGAGAAAGTCAAAATGCGAAAAGGAGAAAGAGAGATTCTTATTCTGAAATGCACAAGGGTTAGTAGACAGACAAAAGCTTCTAGTGGTATGTTGACAAGTCTAATTACTTTGGACAAAAATATGGGTAAAGCATAAAAAGTGGGAAACGTTCAAAGCGAAATTGCCAAACAGATAATTTGTCTGAAGAAGCTAGTTGGCAAGGAGGGACATACTGACATATGTTAGAGAAGGATGGAATCTTCCAAATAGCGGAGAAGAAGAATAAAAGGTTTAATAGAACTGAAAATAAAAGTAGTAATGGTAGTTGGCGGGATTATAACGCTAGAACTGATAACGAGGGAAATATGTAGGACACAGGAGACGAAGAAGAACTGATGACTAGAAATTCGAAGGATAAGATGAAAAATACAAAAAAAAAGAGATTATTAAATGGACACAAAAAAGGTTTGTGCATTCTGAGTAAAAACTTGCATTATTGATCATTACATAAACGATAACCGACGCTCCGCTTCTTTTTACTGCATCCATTTCCCATCTTCATTCCCTTTCAAGTTTTTACTCAGAATGCAAAAGGTGAAGGACATATTTTAATTACATATAGATGAGAGAGTAAAATCAAACTACTATATAGAGGAAGAGGAAAGAGTAGTAAAAGAGAGAAAAAGAAAATTCGGTAGAAAAAAGGGGAGGTAAACAGATATAGCGTGTAGAGAAAATAGATGTAAAGGAAGTGATCCGACATATTTTGATTGGTGGAGATCTGTAAAAAATGTTCCTGTAGAAATAACCTTGACCTAGATCTTGACCTTGAAATGTAAGTGCAAATTTTTTTATTATTGCAACGGCTTCTACTCATCACAAGAAACAAGCATCTCAGAGAAATCATAAGTTGCAAATGATCCCGACTCCTAGAAAAAAATGTTAAAGTTTTAATAATTCTTAAATTGATTTTATTTACAATATATCCATATTTATATGTTTATATTTATATTTATATTCATATTTATATTTATATTCATATTTACATTTATCTTCAGGAAGAGAAAGACCGTGCTATTGACAAAGAATCAGGAAATTACAGATATATCAGAATACAGGAATAATGTAAGATCTAAGTTAAGAATTTAGTGATCTAGAATTAATAAGGTTAATTATTCTTATTAACGAACTTACGTAGAATATCAGGGAGGAAATTAACAATGTTATAACAATTTTATAAAATTCGCCGCGTTCAAGCACTCTAAACAGATGTCTCATAACGAAATTTTTGTGCCATTGGATGCTACTTAAGTTGCAACTATATAGCATCCTTAATCAATAATTGGGCACGCGAAAAATCACATGCGACAATTTGAAAGATTTAATCACGAATGGGCAAGAGTTACGTGTCTACGTCTATAATAAGTGCACCATATTGACGATTTTTACGTTCACGACTCCATAACAAATTAACAAAGGTAGTCGGTTTATCTATTTTTGAAAAATGTTTATATTATCGTGGACAGAATGCAGAACCGCTCCCCATGGACACCTTGTTCTTCAGACTCGGCACATTTAAATTTCTTTCTTTGCGGAGTAAAACATATCGTTCATAGTTTGTTTTAATAATTTACATTCGTTACACAGTAACGTCAAATTGAGTATACTTTCTGTCGTTTGCATTCTAAAACAAATATATACAAAACGACAAAAATTGTGTTATTTTGCTGTTTTACTTGTGATTCCAAATATCTATCAGAATAATCATTAGCAAAAAGAAACCGGAGTGGAATACATCGAATTAATCGTGGCTTTTATCACCTGAAGTGAAGAATCGTAGATAATTTTTGAGAGAAACTTAACCTTAAAATGAGAAATGCGAGTTTGGGATCGTTTAAATAGCGAAAAAGAGGGAACAGAAAAAACAAAAAAAGAGAAATAAAGAAAGGAAAATATGCAACATATAATGATTTAAGGTATTAACCTGTATCGATAGATGCTACTTTTCTCGCATCTGACTGCAGAATATCAACACATTGAGGTTAGAGTCAGTCTATGAATTATTAAAACAATAACGTCTTTTTCAGGAGGAGAGATCATTTGCGTCCCATTTCTTCTTTCTTTCGACACTTTCGTTCCTCATGATGGGTAGAATACGTTGCAATAATAAAAAAATTCGATTTTGAATTTCAAGCACCAATAGGTTTTGCTGTACAATTTCTTCTCTTAATATTTCGTTAAAAATTTTCTTTAAATAAGTTCTTCTCTCTCGACTAAAATGAAAGCAAGATTGAAACGTAGAAAATCCGATAATCGCAGCAGGGTTGAAACAGCCTATCTAATTAGCAAACGTCCTGTGGACATTTATGCCGTTACTGCAAATTTCAATATAAAAGTAAAAAATGTAAAGACTGCTCACATTACGCAATAATATATTCGAAATACAGAGGAACGCCTGTTGAATAGTAAGCAGGAGAAAATAATGGGTGAGCGCAGAAGAATAGTAAGAGAGGAGGAGGAAGTAGACGATATTACAGAAGATGAGATTGAGAACCAATTTACCAAATGTCCAGCTGGACAAATTGTAAAGTACAAATTAAATAATAAAACCAAATAGAACAAAACCACATAAAGAAACTAATTCTAAGGGAATCATGGTTGTATAGTGTAGGGAAAGCGACAAGTACCGTGATTGAATTGATTATAGAAATTTGAAATGGTAAGAGATTTCTGGAGAAATGGCGACAAGGAAAAAACATAAAATTATAGTGGTATAGTTTTGCTCGATATAGCGTATAAGATATATGTAATGGTTCTGAGTGAACGATTAAAAGATTAAGTTTCAGAGAAAAACAGGAATCTGTAGATAACATATATATGTGCATATATATGTATTAGGTTATCCGGAAAGTGTCTTTCTTTCGCAAACGTGTTTTTTACAACAGTGCACCTTCGTGCAAACGGGAAAACAAGTCTGTGAAATGTCGCGGTGTTTATCTCATCAAAATAAAATGTGTCGTATGTAATTCGACAAAATGATATAAAAGAAACAACGTTGTGCGTCTATTATTTCCTCATAAAACGAAAGAAACTTTTCAGACAACCTATATAGAGAGGAATCTCTATTACATATCTTGTGATAGCAAAACCAAACAGAAAATTATTTACTCTATTTATATATGTATTGTTATTAATTCTTGTCTGTCGGCTACAAAATGAGATCGATTTGCATAGATTTCTCATTCAGTAACGTATTCAATATTTAGATTATTTAGAAAATGAAATAAACCTCTACTTATTATTTAAACTTGCTCGGCAGTTTACTAATCAGTAATGAAAATTTGTTTGCAGACTGGACTTTTGTCTGGAGCCCCGCATATACTAAGAATGATTTTCTCGTATTATTACTCGATCATGAGCGACTGGCTCATACGTACCAACAAAATGAGTTTAACCAGCGTTAGAAAACTGGCTTTGTTCGTATGTACTGGTTTGCACGGGATTTTCATCTTGGCTTTGGGCTATAGCGGATGTCATCCGACGCTCGCGGTAGTCTTCATGATGGCAGGAACAACTGTGACTGGTGCAATTTCCGCCGGTCCCTTGGCGACTTTTGTGGATTTGAGTCCGAATTATGCTAGTATTCTTCTTGGATTTTGCGGAATGATAGTAATAGCCTCTGGATTCATTTCACCAGCAGTGGTTGGTATTTTGACGAACAATAATGTAAGTATGAATATAAAATAATTTTCTATTTTGCTTTATATGAATATAGGTCAGTCCTTTGCAATTTAAATTAATTTAATTAAATTAATGAATTTAAGTTCATATAAAATTTTAAATCATAAAATTTTAATAATTACTTTTTTATTAACGATTAGATATTACGATGCTTAAATTCTAATACTTTTCAAATATTTAATTAACTTCAATATGGAAAAATATAAACACAAAAAATTGCTAGAATATATGTCAATATAAACAGTGATAATACGAAAAGAATGAACGGAAGAATCAATTCTGTTATAGCCAAAGTTATTTGTGAGCTGAATGGTTTTATTTTCATTTTTTACGCTTTGAGATAAAACATAATGACAAATATAATGATAAGATACGTTATAACGTTATAACGCATATTTTAATACATTTTTCATTAACAGAACTACTCATTTAACGTTGCTCATCGCTTAAACGTTTACTACAGTAGGTATATCATTGCAATTTTTTATCGTTCTTTTCTTATAACATTTAGAATCGTATTCATGATCAAACAATAACACAAATTAAAGTACAACTTCTGTACTAAATTGTGGATTAACATGATTCTCGACGGTTTTATTTATAAAATTGTCAACACCGTGGAGCTTTATTTCTTTCTAAACCGAACAAAACTTGTTCATATATCATTTCTTTTCTATCTTTCAGAAAGCTTTGATCAGAACTTGCTATCATACATTGCTTTAATTTTTAAAACATTTAAAATTTATGGTTCTTGTTGAAATTAAATTTTCTCGGTTCTTATTTTAATTAACTTAATACATATACATAGTTGTTTCGAAATACGATTATCTTAACCCTTTGCATTCCTATGTCGAGTGTGACTCAGTATCAGGTTTTATCTCAGCATCTCCGTTGTCGAGTCCGATTCGACATTTTTTCATGCGCACCTCATTTCGCGAAACGTGCGAAAGGAAACCAGAATTGCATCCTGGAAATTGTATCAAGATATATCATACACATAAAAATTACAAAATACAACAATAGTGTGGAGAAAACTGGTATTTAACCTTTTCGTTTCGAGTGCCGTTTTATAGGCGGCGACCACGCGACGAATACTGGGTTCGGTACCCCGTATATCGGGCATATACCAGTGCCATCTGTAGTCAATAATATATCTTTTCGTTATCGGCAGAACATTTTCTGTTGATTTTATTGATATATTGGATTAATCATTTCTAGTGTTGAAACATCAAAACATCAAAACGTCTTACGCAATATATTTCAAACATCCAAACGATCGTATACTGTTTCGTGCTAAAAAATCTGTTAAAACCGTTGACAGTGAAACGATATTTCATATACGGTTCTTACAAGAATTATTGTGGTTTAAGACCTAGGAAAACGTATATACAGCAACCACGCACACTGCACGCATTTCTGGCGCGCGCTTCCGTTCAGTGAGAATACTTTGGCGGACTGGACTGCCGAAGCGAAAGGGTTAAGTGAATTTGTTTCTTCCTTTATTTATTTCAATTGTCTTATTTCTTAGTTAAAGTAAATTTCAAATAAAACACTTAAAAGTATTGGGAACTGCTACTAACAAAATTGAAATAAAATTCGCAGTGCAAAGGGTTAACACTTGGCCAATCACGCACGCCACAGCGAGCTATACGTTTCCACTGCGCTCGGACAAGCCAACCTGTACGCTGTCCACCGCGCATTTTTCCAAGTATCGACCACTAATATTCACTACTTAAAAAACAAACAAGTCTAGAAATTATTTAAGTGATTAATTATATTTGCGGTAACGATTTTATTTAACGATTTCACATATTGTTTATACAAAACATCAAACTAAAAGTATATATTAAAGGTACAAAGAAATATAGATAAAATTGAAAACATTAAAGATGAGTAAAGATAAATAACACGACTTGAACGTGAAATTAAAAATTCATAATGCATTTTAATATTCTTTTACAGCGTGGTATCGTTCGATTATAACTTTATTTAGTCATAACTGATAGTGTAACTTTTTAATTAACTTTAACACCACTAAATTCGTGTATTTTATTATATACTGTACTTTATAAAAGCAGAAAAAGTGGCGCGATTAATTGGGAACAACTCCAGGTAAACAATAACTGATAATAACAACAAGAAAAGAAAACGTGTTGCTAAAGTGAAAAAGGGAGATTTGCCTATTCGGTTGGCTAAGTGTTAATTTCCTGTAGATATAATTGCTTACCTTGAATTATTTCCCTCTTAAACACTCTTTACTTACAGCGACATGCCTTTGGTTCGTTGAAAATTATCAAATTAAATACAAATTAATATCGTTTATACATTGGATAAAAAAAGTTTCTACACACCAGACTAGAATTTCGTAATTAATTTATTCCAATTCTACAATGGATTTGTAAACATTTTTTTCTAACGAATTATAATTTTTAAAGATAATAGAGTTACTAACATTAAAAAAGATTCCATTGTATGGAAATCTTTTTGATTCAGTATATATAGATGAATATTTTAAAAAAACGACACTCACCCAATAGAAATACTATGTAAAAGTATATAAAACTAAAAAATCAATGCTAAATGTGAAATGACATTATTTTGAAATTTAAAACGGTGCTATTCCTTATTATAATATTTATATAACATTTTACAACAAATTACAACATTGTATAAACATAATAATATGGAATAATATAGTAAGAAATAATGTGTAAATTTGTAATCTGAAACTGTTTAAAATTTCGTAAAACATTGTTTCGTATTACAAACAATTATATATTATAAATATTCTGTTAAAGAATAAAATTATTTGAAATTTCGAAATAATATCGTTTTATCATTTACATTATTTTTTTCAGCAAACTGTATCGCAATGGCGATTAGTTTTCATCATAGCTGCTGTTAATTCTATCGTCGGGACTATTATATGCTTGATGTTTGGAACATCGAAAGAACAACCATGGAATAAGTATGGTAAGTCAAACGAGCAAAATGCGCAAGAATTGCAGAAATTGACAATGACGCCATTTATAAAAATCGAAGAGGAAAATCAGAAAAAGGATACGACCGGAAAAGATGGAATGGTTACGGACGAACAAGAGAAATAAATACACATGTGTCTGAATTATTTGTAAAATGAAATAAAATACAACATGTGTTCACGACTAACTGTAATAACAATAACGTTTACCTCGGTTTTTCGTGATTTGCAGTTGAAGGAATTACCAACTGAAAGAATTCTGATAAGAAGAGAAATTAGAGAAAAAAAAAAAAAAAATGAAAGGGAAACGTATTGTTCAAAATTTCATACCTCTCAATTATTAGAAGACTGATCAAATGTCGTGTACCATAATAAATTACAGATCATGTTCTAATTTTGAATATTAATGTATTCTAATCAAGAATTTCACATTAATTTCATTGAATCTATAGAAAAATCTAGTGTTTTATATTTTGCTTAATAAATTTAAATTACTGTGCCTTCCTAATATGTTTACAAGCTGTTAAATGTGAAAAATTACAATAGTTCACATATTTCCAGATAAAAATATTGAACGATTTAGTCTACTAGAACAATTTAACATTAAGTATAAAAATAAATTATTTAACACGTTGATTTTATGGTCTAAACACATCAGCTCTGAGTATATGGTATATTGCACGGAAATTGATATCCTTAATATAAAAAATAGAAAGAAATGTGTAGGAAAAAGAAAGACAAAGAGCAATTGATCGTGCTAAATACTTGCTGTATGTGTGAGTTTTTGATAGTCTACACGAAAGTAAATACAAACAAAAGTAAATAGTTTCTTTGTTTCATTAAAAGGAAGTAAAATTAAATAACAGGACTTCTGAAACTATTAAAACTGTTTGTATTCTAATAACAACAAGTATAAGTGCGATAAAAATACATGAAATTTCATGGTAATTAAATAACAATTCAATTGAACATTTAGAATTAAATGTCACTAACAAGGAACATCATTCAGGTGTAACATACCAATTTTGATGAAACTTACTAGACACATAGCATAGCAAAAATATTCAACACGTATTTCTTTTATTTATGTAATTTGTATAATATAAAGAAGACGAAAACAGCTGTCCAAAGCTGATATTGAAAACGTATTTCCTAAAATATGTGGGAATCTATTATTCAAGACAGAGCACTGATGTCAATGTGCGTTATATGGGCGATGTGCATTATAGCACCTTTGTATAAGTCCAAGCCAATTATAGTAAATGACCACCGTGTACGCCGCTTACAATAGAATGCAACAATACAGAACATCTTTGGGATGAGAATTTTTATTACACTAGAGGTAATAATATATGTTTATTAAATATTTTTTATTTAGAATAACATTCTAAATTAAATTGGAAAGTTTTATTTTCCCGTAGGAAAATAGTTCGTATAAGAAAATTTCGATAATAATTCAAATATATTCATTAAATGGGGAAAAACCAAATTTTGAGTTTAAATGTGTACTCAATATAAACAAGTGTTGACAAGAAATATTAACGAAACAGTAACGACTTTTGACACATTATTTAAGAAAATAGATCTTTTAAAAATCTGTTGTTCCTCGTTCAAAAACACAAAATTCGTGCATTGTCATCATTCCTCTGTCTGCAATAGTTTCTCAAATTTGTACACTATTTTCACGCGCTAAATGTGAATTTTTGCCGATAAAAAAATACGTGCGGAATATTTTTTGCTATATTCTATTATATATCTATAAAATTTTATCAAAATCGGTGTGTTACACTTGAGTAACGTAAAGAGATGGTAAAATGATTGTTATAATATTTTAGATAAATAAAGATAATTTGGTTTTAGGTATTTGATTCAGTATTAAAACTAACGTATGGCATGAACATACAAGAATTATATGAAAGCAAATAATTAGTAAAAAATTCATCATAAGTATATACAATTTATTATCCGGCTTGCTAATTACTTTCTGTAAATCTTTTGTTATAAAAAATTAAAGACAAAGAGACCACTATAAAGAAAGAAATTAATCTCTTCTTAAAGTTTCAATGCTACCACATTATTTTAACAAACTATTGAAGATATTTAGATTAATCATAGCGAAATCGGAATTACTATAAAGGAATCTTAATTCGACATGAATATGTTAATAAACATAAGAACAATGGACCTCTATTTATTGAAACGATTTTTCCATCAAATACCAGAGCTCTTATTACATAAAAGTGAATTTTACACCACGAAAAGTTTTCATTAATCTAAACTAAAAGTAGTTGTCTATAACTTACATAAGAGTTATGTAACAATACACGCAGTCCTTGCAACATTGCATTACAGAAAAACGTAAATTACACGATGTGTTTATAAAGTATTTATATGTATATTAAACTGTTTTTAAAAAATTATTTATCACTCCTAATATATGTTTCTACTATATTAATATGTTAAAACCGATAAAGACAATTTGTTACTGTACAGATTGTATGCAACTAAATATCAAATTTTACTTAATAAACACATCATGTGTAACAATGTTACGTACAATATTATTGCAGAATTGTCATCGCTATTTTTAAGAAAAAATTAATTGTGGTAAAAAATGCTCGTAATAAACAAAAGTATACGATACTGTTTAGTTCTTTACTTCCAGAGCTTACTGTGTATCGCTGTTGAACTTCTTCTAATAAGACTTCAGTGATACGTTCGTTCTTCTGTTTTTCAGTTTTACAACACTTCCTTAACGATCTATTTCGTAACAAAATCAAATGCTATGGAACCGATTTATTTTATACTATGGCTCTTTCCACGTATTATCTTACTTCACGCAGAAAAGTCCAGATAGTATCACAGTTTCTCTTCCGCGGTGAAGTAACTTACTATTAGATACAACAATTTCTTTACTTTTCCCCTGTAGACATTACGATTCTAGCAAAATGTCATTGGTCATGGGTACAACCAGAATATTTGTCGAGTAATTCGTAACTTTAAATACGACCAGCTTTTTTAGAATTTTGTAATTCTGTTCTCTATAGCCAGTGCGATATTACAAAATTTTATTTCAAAGTAACAACACGTACAAATTAATTTCGCGAAATTAACGACACCTAAATGTATAAATTTTAATATTTGTATACAAGATGTCTCAGTATTGGTGGTACAATCGGCAAGGAAATGATTCTACATGAAAAAGCAAATGGAAAATATAGAAAAAGATTTTTTCATATGTCAGCTATATTTAATCTTGACTACTTTCAGGCTAGATAGGAACGAATAATCGATAAGAGACTACTTGTTACGTCGCGTAAGACGGTCCGTGCGACGGCCCTCATGGTCTGACCGCCGAGGCCCACACACCGTTACACTGACCCTCGATAAACCTAAGGAACCACCATAAACCGAATCTTTTTAGCTTAATTTCTATTCCCATAAGTATTTTCGGTTTATGGATGGTCCTTAAAACAATTCTTAGGTTTATTACACGCTCTTATAACTTACGGAGAAAGCGGTTGTTTGTCTATTAAAAACAGCAGGTATTTCCCATTAAAAGGGACACCCATACCGAGCTTTCCTCCGTAATTGTATGAGACGAGTTATCACTGTTCTACCAAACGTCGTGCAGTCAACACGACCGTTCCTATAAGCTTCGCGTAGTAAACTTAAAACATAGTCCTCGCTTCGATCAAAGTGATATTATCTTAATCTATTCTCTTTATTAATACTACTCATCGATCAAGTGTATCAGTCTTCATTACCTGTATCAATTATCTCTTCCGCCACGACGGAACCTCAAGTGTAACAAGCTGTTAAGAATATAAATATTATAAGACTGTAGACTACAGTTTTATTCCTCAATCAACCATCCCTATTATCGTAATTGAAATAAGGGGAACGATCAGTTCGTGGCGTCGATTGTTTAATCGTAACGGGAATTTACGACTCCCGTTGACCTACTTCCTCGCGATCGCGTCTCTCCGCGAACGGTCGTAACACTACTCTACAGATGAAAATAAGTTAAAAATGTAAAATAATATTTTTTTCGGAAAACGCTTCGTTTCCGAGTAATTTGAAAATTAATCTATTACACCTACACCAGGCCAATTCTGACCTACACACGTTCAGAATCTATTTTCTTGAAAACTTGATCTTAAACGAAAAATATATAAAGAATACCCTCCTGCCGGTTGTTTACTTATATTCGATCGTTAAATTTTCAAAAACAATTCTCTCGAAAACAAAGATGAAAAGCAAATTATTCTATATTTTCCACTTGTTATTTTATGTATTGGTTTTATTATCAATATTAGGACAGCCTGTATAAGCTGAATATATAGATATTCGGACGTGATACGAAGTGCATGTAGATGAACATTATATTTTAGAAAAATCAAATTGTAAAATTATCGTTGAGAATAATGTAAACTCGACTCTTTATTTTCTATTATGTATTTGTAAAAATACATAATATTAGAAGTTATTTAGGTAATTTTAATAAATAAACTTCTAATAGAATTTCGTTAGATTTAGATGTTTATTAGATTCAAGTGAGCGATTCTTAATCATAAAAGGATGAATTTAATATCAATTTGAAACAGAGAAACAAATTGAAAGTCACTAAAGAAGGGACTAATCTTGATAAAAGAATAGAATGGAGCAAAAGGAAGAAGCAGTTAACAAAGAGGATGAGGAAGAAAGAAAGAAAAGAAAAACGACAAATAAAAAAGCAAAACAGGTTCGTATGTAGTAAAGAAACGTTCAAAAATTTGGAAAACAACTCGACTCATCTTACGCATATATGCATAGCTTTTCCATAATAAACGTATCTATTTAAATTAGAGAAAGATATCAGAGAAACGTATTGTGAAAACATTTTGGTAATACCCATTTTACCATCTGACCACATCAGGCATTTTTTCGTATTCGAGACAGATAACAGCAAAACTGAAATGCCAAGGTCTTACTTAAAGACATTGGTGATTAATGATGTTTCGGCCGGAAGACTACTCGGATTACAAGCTAGAAGCATAAATTTTTCATTTCTGAAGTCTTCGAGCTCACTTCATCGCACACTATGTACTAAATAAGCATTCACAAGTACATTTGCCAGTTCTTAAACTGGAATAGTATAAACGTTGAGTTTGTGAAACGGCGTGAAATAATGGAGAAAACAGTTTCTGTAGCTTAGACATCGAAACGAGATGCTAATATTCAAAGTCACTTCCCTGAACGGACAAAATTGAAATCCATTGCGATTATATGTTCATTATAGATGCTAATAAAATTTCTTTGAAATATAAATTATTATATATGGACGCAGTTATACACTATATATGTATGCGTATGCAGTAGTATTTGCAATTTAAAACATACCTACATATAAATAGACGGAAAACACAATAGTGCGACTAGTGTTGAAAGCGCGTAATACTAACGTAAATACATAGATATCGAGGTTAGCTATCGAGGTTAGCTAGGATAGCTGGAGGTTGAAAACCTCGTCGCTTAAAACACAATATGTAACAAAGTTTTGTTCCTTTCGTACATAATATTTAGGCCTTACGTAGGAATCTGTATTATCAGGTAAATTGAATTTAATGTTTCACCACGTAATAGAATTCACGATTTATATATTATATTATGTATTATATACTAAATATTTGAAATAGAGATATATACCTATACGTATTTGACTATATTTATAATAATACGTACATATATATTTCATAGCTGATACTCTCTATATTTCATAGAATTTTCTTAAAAATGTGCTTCTACGCAACAAGTGATACTTTTCGTCGATTAAATTGACCCGAGGCCCTTCCTACACGACATATACTTAAAACAATATAAAATTGCATTTTCGAAAGGAAAGTAAAATTCCCTAGACGTATTTTAACGGTTTAGCGGAACGCACCAAACAATGTAATTGTTTCAAATGCAACGGGTGAATGAATGAATGAATGAATAAATAAATAAATAAATAAATAAATAAATAATGACTTTTGATTAGCGGTCAAGTATCATTGAAAAAACTCGACCAATGTCACTTGTAAAATTTGCAGATTATCGCCATGATGTTAGAATTGGAAGGTTTTAGTGCTACCAACGATACGTATGTAGGTATATTTAAATGTATATATACTACTTTCCTAAGTTTTTAGATTTATGCTCGAATTGAATATTTCAATGTCACTTAAATATAGAGTTCTCGTATACTACCCTGTGCTTTAGAATTTATAAAGACGTTAAAATGCGAGGAAATTACATTTAATGTTATTAACAAAGCTTAGATATTATCGAATTCTTTTTCAAACAATTTTCAAGTATTTGAATATCCATATTGGAATTTCAAATAGGCAGTAGAATTCAGTAATGTTGGTCTCTAATGCAGACGACAGCAATATTAATCTAGAAGATAAACGAATAAAACATTATCGAAAGAAAAAACTTATTTCTTCCCAAATATTATTATACATAATTATTACTGTAACAATTGCTTCTAGTACCAAATAAATTACAGTAGTGACAAACCAAATGCATCGAAATAGAATTGAATGATAACATAAAGATATTCGTTCATCTTCCAGAAAAACCTATCTTATTTCTGCACTACCCAAATATATTGAACACATTGGCACTTTAATTAATGTTAATTAATTGTACAATTTTTAATATATTTGGTGTATATATCATCGCCCAAACGTTTAATCGTACCAAAGAAGTTCGAACAAAACTGAAAATCAAATCTATCAAATTTAAAATATTTATAATACTTTTATACTCTGTGTTAGAAAAATGCATAATTCATAATAATTCGGTTAATTGATAAAATCTGGTTAAATCTATTAAAATCAGACTTTGGATTATTTATCATAGACATAATCTACTTTGGCAACGTGATAGAAGGGACAGAATTAAAGAAAATAGATGGAAAAGTACGATTTAAAATAAGGAAAGAATTTATATGTGCGAAATGCAACAATATATTGCACAGAAGCAACGAAGAAAACTATATATAAAAAATAAAAATCTTATTTTGTACATACAATGAACATGACCGTGAAATCTTTGATTAACGGTATCTAATAATTTTAAAAACCGATATCTTTTGAAATACATACATATATATCCACAAATAGTTACTTCTGAAATATAAATATAATTTAATAATATTGGCTATGGATGTATTGATATCTCATAAACTATCCATCGTAAAAGTGAAAAAGATACATAATATAAAGGAAATTCCACACGTACTTTTTTTTACTCTAAAATTCATACTCATTTTTAAATAATAATTGTATAAAATGATAATAAAAACATTTAAATATTATATATTGTTTACTTATGAGAATGTGTACCGATTTATTATATATATCGACAATTTGATTTTGTAGGGCTATACAATCGGAATATATGAATATGCAATAGTAAGAAGAGAAAACAGTTAAGCTAATTTTAAGATAATGAAGCACAAACATGTAATCACAACCATCTGTAGCGAATCGTTTATCATTTGGAAACATGTAGAGATGATCTATTTCATAAATATACAAAATATGTACATGACAAATTATGTGTATCTCTAAATATAGTACAAAAAGATAAACTATAAAGTTGTAACAGATTTTAAATACGCTGTAACAACAATAGACACATTTTAACAAACTTTGCAGAAGAAAAATGAGCTCTACCCAGCATTCTACATATCCTGACGAACATCTTTTCTCCGTGTTACCATTTATTTTAAAGTGCTAATTATATAATTGTAGTTGAATAAAAATTGGTCTACGTTAAGAATTCTGAGTAAAAAAAAATAGATGTACATTTACAAATGTCAAAGTAGCGACAGCAACGTAATAGCAAATTAATAATAAACTTTAAAAAGAACATTATAAAAATTAATAAAACGCTTTCTGCACTCAAAAATCATATACTAAAACAAAATATTTCATAATTTAGAAATGGGTTATTATAATATAAATATGTACACGTTTTTAATATTATATTTTATATAGCGTATATTCTATACAGGATATATCTAAGATTAAACACCATCCTTTAGGCATTTTCGACAATCTACCAAACAATTTTTTCAGCAAAAGTTAATCAGTTTTCAATTCGCTACACATTTGGATATTAAAGATTTCCAAAAATTGTTGACTTCTTTAAATAGCACCATATATTTTGGGCTTCACAGAATTATAATTGATATCAAGACGAATTCAATGACCTACTATACTATCACCTTGAACTGACTTTGAAATGAGCTGAAAATCAGAAATTTAGTAAACGTACGTTGTAACGTGTAATGCAAAACGGTATGATTGTTATTGTTAGATTTGTTTCATTTATTAGCTTCTGAATCCAAAGTCATCTCAAAGTCATTGTATAGCAGACCGTTGAATTCATTTTGACGCAAACTACAACTCCGTGAAATCCAAAACATATGGTGCTCTTGACTTTTTTATTGGAAAAAATTTTTGGAAATTTTTAATATTCAAATGTGTAGTGAACCGAAAACTTACCAACTTTTGTTCAAAACATTTCTTTGACAAATTATTAAAAATGTCTGAAAAATAGTGGTTAATCCTAGAGGACACAGCCTGTATATGCAAATATTTTGCCATAACTCAGGAATCAAATTACAATTTGTTAAGAAACAAAAATCTATACTTGTTTCAAAATCATAACACGTTAGAAAGCAAACATATTTTATAATAATAATTAATAATATAACTATTAAGATCAAATTCTTAATCTCCTTTGAAGTACGATTAAAGTTTTGGGCGGCATTATTTATTTATATTTCTTCTTTTCGTCAAATTTAAATGTATAGATATATTTACTATACGCTCCATGGAGAAAGCGGACAGACTTAAAATGGTAATATACTCTGACAAACATATAATAATTTGTAGGACAATTACTTTTTGAATGATAATTTGATTGTGTTTAGATAAATACTGCCAAATGTACTTTATGCCCTTACTCTGAGATATCATATTCTACATCTAAATTATTTTGCTGACTATACCAAGACTTTATTTAAAGCTTTCTGTGGTTCCCAGACCTACGTTATTTCAGATCCTGTCTGCAAATATTTGATAATCAAGAGCCTCATTGCTATAATTTAAATTACGTAATTATTTCAAAAGTATGGTTCCTTCGTTTCAAAAAAATCCATTGTGTAAAAATTTTTTGATAATCTCGTGTTCGAAAGAATAAAGATGGCACCAGTTTTAGAATCATTGAACTGATTTTTCTTGAGTACATACAAATTTCTCGATATTATACTTAAATAAATACAATAGGCAATAGGCGAGATATGAAAAGTACAAAAAGTATATGAATAATTCTGCAAAACCATACATTAATATTTCATCAAATTATATAAAATTGATGTTATAATACGTTAGAAAATGATTAAGTGTAGCAATAATCAATGCATCGATATTATAAATATATTATTAAATAATATTGAAAAGTTATGTTTGGATATAAAAATTGTAAAAATATTTTTCAAATAGCCATGTTGAAATAAATTTTAAAAGTAAGCTAGCACTTTTATCAATCAAATACGTACTCCATTTTTTTTAGCAGTTTGGAAATTCTTCGAAAACGATTTGGAAACATGAAATTCACTTGTCCTTGATTCTAAAGTCACTAGATTAAAATCATTCATACTAACTACAATTCTCTTAAATAATTAAAATGCACTTGATGCATCTTACTTTATGACCATTATATATTGGGCACGATCTTATTTTCTCTTGCTTATCAAGTAAATAACTGATCCATATCACATTAAATACAACTTAAAAAATACAAGAAAGAAAGAAGAATAAGCTATTCCTTAAGTAATTCTGAATTATGCTGTTTGTGCGCTAATTGAAACAACGATTGCTCTTAACCAATAAAAGAAGTTGGTCCACTTTGCACTGAAAAATCGACGATACGATGTAAAAGACACGAAATTATGATACTTTTACCAACTATTATATAAAATGCTGTCCGGAATGAAATAAAACGAACATCAGAAATTGTGTATTACACATTAGTAGGTGGATCCATAGCACAAATAATAGATTTCATTACACTAGCAGCAGCTAAGGACGCGTAAGGCTGCCATTCCTTTATACGAGAGCCATCTTTATAATCAGAAATACCTCGAATAACGGCAAAACTTTCACGACAATTACCCAAAATACTTTCGACTACAGCATCCATCTCTGCATCAAAGGCAAGGGCTCCAAATCGGGCAGCAAATTTCTGTCTAAGCTGATCATCGCGTGCAATATGTCTACCAGATGCTACAGGTGCTAAGTGAATTCGTGGACAGCCATTTGTTCTGGACATAAAAGAACATAATGATAAATGTTGACAAAAGGGGATTAGCATTAATAACCTTTATCTTGACATATATTATCAAGGACACTCACCTTCAGTGTGAATCTCCAGAAAGTTTTAATCGTCACTGGTTATTCCTCAAAAAGTTATTGGCAGAAATATATTACTACTACTATGTACATTGCATTCTGCCTATATGTAAATATACGTATGTGATTGTAACCGACGCGATAGTCGCGTTTATGTCCCAGTCTTCATTTCATAGAAACATTGTGTGCGTTGCTCGCTCGCTTGTAAAAGTCTAATCCAACCCAATATCAATTCCACAGGCAAAAGAAGCCCGATTTTTGACCAAAACTCTTTTTCCTTAAAAATTCCTTGCACACATGTAAAATTGAAATTGGGTTAGACTAGATTTTTACGAACGAGTAGAGCGAGCGATCAACGCGTGTAGTGTTTCTTTACCATATATTACTTTTTATAAATCCTTTTTTGTTAGTAACCTTTTAAGAAATAACGAGCGGCGGCTAAAACCTTCTAGAGGTAACTCAGGAAAGTGTCCTTCACAGTATATGTTAAAGTTAAGTGCCCTTTGTCAACGTTTATTATATTTGAAACAGAAAACACTGCTGAAGATTTTATAAGATTGTATAACTTTAAAAAAATATACATGTATATTTACTTTGGTCATAATTATAATTATATGCTGAGAAATAATAATCTTATATACTGAAAATAACATATTAAACAGCAATAACCTTTTATTCGCCGCATCTGCAGGTGCAGTAGGATGTGCAACTTCAATAACATCTCTTTCGCCAATGGCCATGTATAACTTATCAGACTCTGGTGGAGGTGGTTTAAAATCATGCTCCGTCTGATTAGTTAAAATATCTGAACCTTCCTTCAGGTACGTTTGCCATGGAGGATTTGTCTCATTCTCTGACTAGTGAGAATCATTAATAACTGTACTAGATTCTTGTTGCAAATTTAAGGACCGATGCAGACGAACGACTTTTGTCCGCGCGATATCGATGCGATCATATGCCTGTCTTCGATGTTCGTAATTGGGAAAGCAAAAAAAGACATATGATGCGACCATATCGCGCGGGCAAAAGTCGCTCGTCTGCATCAAGCGTAAAAGTGTAAGAACCTACCTGATCTTTAAGATTAACAGCAATTTCTTGAAGACATAAATTTGGTGGGCAATATTCTTTGGTTTCAAAATGATAATCTCCACCCTCATTTGTCTTTGCACTTTCACAATAAACATAAATATACTTTTTATTAAGAGGAATAGGATAAGATATAACCACATCACCAAGTCGCACGTGTTTATTATAATCTGTATAATGTGGTACACCTCCTCCAATTCCAATTAAGAAAACGAAATCAACTTTCTGAAATGTACCTACAGAAAAAGTAAAATATTTGATTATAATCAAGCGTACCAATTATAACTAAACCAAGAACAATTTAAATGCTACCTAATAATCTGGTAGTTGTATTTCCCGCTGCAGTCATTGCTTCTCTTGTATGACCTACAGTTGGTAACTTTGTGCATACAATTCTGTGTGCACCAATATTACCTAATGTATAAACATTTGACTCACCTATAACAAAAATAATCTTATTTTGCATCGAAAAAATCCTCTACTATTAGTAATTTTAAAATATGTGTATGATACATGTGCACTGTGCTACTATTAAAAAACTGGTATTGTATTTGTGTATGTATGATGTGACTAAATTGATTAAAAATGACTCATTCCATACAGATGCAATTGTGTTCAGTACCTATTACTAGATATAAATATAAGTAATTCATATATTTATCAGTATATCGAATACAAGGGCAGATTGAAAAGTTCCCGGTATGAGAATATCAATAAGAAATAAAGCAAAGACACCGAAAACTTATCAACTTTATAATTTTTTTTTAGTTGAAATGAAAGAAGCGATAAATAACTATCATAACACATTTGTATTTGGTATAAAAAATATAGTTGTAAAACTTATCATTTAATTCCTACACACCCTTCCTATTTTTAGAAAAAGTTACTAATTGAACTAACATCCCACAAATAATTCAGTATTTTCCAAACATTTATATTCATGTAATCAATGTTTGTGTAAACGTACATATAATAATAATAAAAAATGTATAATATATTGTTGCGTATTTAGTACTGAATTAATTACATAATAATACACAGTAAAATGCATATATATATTACACATATTAATATCATTATATTATAAATTTATTTATATATAAAATTGTGTTAAAAGCAACGGAAAATAAAATTTAGTTTTGTAAGTGTTAACTAATTATTTGCTTTAAAAATGGAAGTAATAATTCAAAGAAGTTAATACCAGTTTTAAGTAGAAGGAAATAAAATGATATAACAGTATCTTTTATACAAACAAAACACATAAACAAAAAACACATGAACAAAAGATATAACCTGTGATAGTTCTGAACCATACCCATTTAGTCCTGGTGCAGACATGCCTTTTTCATTGTTGTGATTGTGCTACAATCATATGCTTATCTTTACTGTTCTTAACAGACACAGCAAAGAAGGACATATGATCGCAGCAAGATCGCAGCAAGATCGCAACGGTAATAGTCGCATGTCTGCACTGGGCTTTAATATGTGTGTGCTATAAATTTAACTTAATTTGCTAATATTGCTGAGAAAGTAAATGGTTGAAGATGAAGACATGATACATGAGATGATAATCTGAATGAATTTCATTACAACACAGCAATATAGCATGTATATTGTTTCTGCGGCATCGTCGAAGTAGTATTTTAATAAAAATATCTAATAATATGTATTTATCACAGCGTAGTGCCATTGCGACACTTCCTGAATACAAGCAATTGGCAAGCTATAACGTTAAAGGACATTGACACGAAAGAGGAACTATATTACAAATTACTTTACCAAAACGACATGTCACTCGCGGTACTCCATCTGTCGCATCAGGTGAGCTTGCCGTACCTAAAGTTTCATGCATTTTCATATATATATACATATAGGCAGTACATTTTGTACCTTTATCGCCAACTAATATATGATACTATAATTATAATACCCTAATGCAAACTAGTTAATACAAATTCTTTAATACACTAAAAAGTTCCATAATTATACTTGAAATTCGAAATTTCTTATACATACATTAACTTCTAAAAAAGATAAAGAGACCTCAAATAATGTAAAATAACGTAAATAAAGTCTGCTTTGATCTTAAAATTTGATAATATCATTTCTTTATATTTAATCATTTAATATTAAAATATATACAGCAACCTGTATCTTAAAAATAAATTATCATATCATATTATTTTATATTCCTTCTGCCATATAATTGAAGATTAATTCATAAAATCTATGTGAATAATTATGAGTTATTAAATGAAATATATCTTACCAACAGTAGTATAACGAACAAATGTTTCTTTGTTTTCAATCATAGAATCAACTGCCAACTTTTCACAATACTGTGCAGTAATAATTGCTATAGTAGGTTGTTTCGCACTTGCCATTGTTGGCATTTGTTTTACGACCTAAGAAAAGATAAGAAAAGAGATACAATAATTTTTCATATATAATGTCCTATACAATTATCATTAATAATTAATATGAATTAATTATAATTAATTTTATAATACTAATTAATATTATTATTAATTTAATTATTAATTAAATAATTAGTATTATAATTAATTCATTAATATTAACAAGTAATTAGTATTACCACAAATAATTATACATAAAATAGTGCATTGACATTATACTATAAATTTATTGCAAATTAGTAAAAATAAAATTTACTTGAATTTGGGTATCTTGGTGTACAACTCTAGTAAAAGCTCCGTGCTCCATCGCTTTAACAACACCCTTCTCTTGCAATTCTTTCAATTTTATTTCGACAGCAGAAGGATCCCAACCATGTTCTCTGCAATAATTACCACACATTGTTTACAATTACATTAATATTTTAGTGCAAAAATAATTAATAAAATTCTTATAGTAAAGATCATACTTTGCTATATCAGTCACTGTAATTGGATTTGGATAAGCAGATTCAATAAGTTCCAACACCTTTTCTAAAGTTAATTCTACTAGTTGACCAATAACTGTTTCATCTGTTGATACTGTCAAACAAAAAAATTAAATATTATCACATTCCATTAATATATTTCATGATTCTGGAAAATATATATAAATGCTCATTAAAAAGTAAATTATTTGTGATAAATTTTTCAGTTTTTTATAAATAAAATGAACTACAGCCTTTGTGTATCTACTTGTGTGTGCTAAACATATGTGACATCAAACTTAGAATAAAAATGTAATTCATATTACCAATATTTTTTGCAGAATTGGTGAGATAGAAATGGTCTAAAAATTTTATATGGTAGTAAGTGACCATGAATACTATTTATAGACACACTAATGTTATACTAAGATCAAAGTAACAATAAAGAGTATTGCATATGGTATAATAAAATCACTAATATGTATATGTTAAACTGTAAATAAATCTTCTGAAATGCTTAAAAAATATACTTTTTTACAAATAATAATAATATTTTAAACATATTAATTGATTATATTATTTTCAAATATATAGTATTAATTAGTTTTACATTGTGTTAAAATTTCGAATTAAACAAAATAACAATATTATGGCATTCATAATCATGCATTCATATTACAAACATGATATACTTCATGAATAAGATATGTACATATCTCTAATGGTGTATATCCAATTTTTCTTTTTAGTCAATCAATCCATATTTTATAGGAAAAGAAGCAAATTGAATAATCACAAATGATTGTTTTCATTATTAAGTAAAATAAACACTAAAATATATATTAAATGTTTAATATTGGATTAATGTGAAAAAATCATGTTAAGCCAATGTTTTTATAATAACTACTATATTGCATGAACCAATAAAATATGTATTTACCGGTCAATGTGCAGATAAACAGCTTTTATATTTACTTATTTTTGCACTAAAACCTTTTACACTATTTTTTCAACATACATATGCTTATCAGTAGCTATCACTAATAAAGTAAATAGCAATAAATTCGATAAAATTAGAATAAAACTAAATAGATAAAGAAATTCTATGAAGAACTTTTCTTCAAGTTTTTGACCGGCAAATATTCAATTGTTATTGTATTTTATATAATAGCCTGTATATAAAATATCAAAAAACATAAATCGTAATAAAATATGTAATTTCTTCATAATCTCCAACCTGATTTCCAACTAATTTTCTTATATGGAAGAACTGTGAACAGTATATGACCAGTATCAGCTGTGAATAACAAAAATTAAAAATAACACATTTATTTCATATAGAATGAACATGTACATATATACAAGTAACATGAGCAGCACAAATGTTAAATATACATTTGCTTTACTTTCAGTTGTAATGTATACTTGAGACACACTCCTCCAATATCTTTCAATAAAGATCACTTAGTCCAATGAATCAAATCAAATAAATCTTGGTACTACTCTTTACTTCGAACTTATTTCAATAATGTAAAAGAAGTATGTGTGTAAAATAATTTTCATGAATGATTAAATGAATATATCAGTAAATTTATGTCTGAGAACAATTTTTTAATATTGAAATTAAACAATTAATATAGTTATGAAGTATGATTTGTATATAAGTAATGATGTTTCCAACTAGAACACTTAGTTGTTGCTTGTTAGCTTATATGATATCATTTACAAAGAAAAATATTACATAAACTATACAAAAATTTAAATAAAACATAAATAAAATTAAAAAGATATTGGAAAATGAAAAAGAATTGTAATATTGTACTTACATGGTCTAGTTGGAAGATTCACTGGTTCTTCAAGCTGTTTTAATTCTACTTCTATCTTTTTAATTGTAGAATACTTATGCAACATTAGTTTCATTATTTTCTTGATAAATCCAACATAATCTGTAACAAACCCATATAGCTTACTGGAATTAGATATACTATAATTACATATTACTATGGTACTACTGAGAGAAATATCTGGTGACCTAATTGTACTATTGCAATATAAGCGCACAAAAAAAGTTTTTATATTAGAAAATATTTATTTGTGTTTTATATTACTTTTTAATCATTTTATAGTTATAATAGTATTCTCACTACCTGAAACAATAATCTATATACTCTTTTAGAATGATAATATAAAAATAGATTATTGTTGTTAACCAATAGGTAATGCTTAACAAAATTAGAATTACCTTACACCTATATACTATAATAGATCAATATTCTATATATAAAAACTTGATGGTTTAATTATAGATTATAGACACTATTATAATTTATACGTTATCAACTATTTAAATAAATTTTACCTCTTGGAAATTCTTGAGGTGTAACTAATTCTCTGAAGAATTCTTGTGCCACACTTGGATGTTCAGCTTCTGAAAGTGTATCTACAAACCAAAACTGAAGAGTTCTAGATTCTTGTGTATGTTTTCCACTTTGAGCACTCACTAAGAATACTCTGAATTGTAAGCAAAGATGTGCTGGATGAATTTCACCATTTGTAACTATAAAAATTTTATGATATAATATCCTATTAGTGTTGCAATATTGGTAACATTTTGTCTATTAACATTGTTTTTAATATATTAAATAATGATAAAACTTCATATACCAGCAACTGCTTGTTTATTAATAACTATTCCTTTGTGATCTCCTCCAGCAATATGAACGTTGTTTTCATTTCCATTTTCTGTGGGGGGTTCTAAAGCCTGCCTTTCTATTATAAGAGTTGTAGAATTTGCAGTCTTACATTTTGGTGTCATGACAATGTGTTCTAATAAATGAAACATAGAAAAAGAGAATTTGAACAAAGTTCATCAACACTTCACAGTTATACACGACAAAGAAGTAGAATTATAGAAATCATATATCATTTTATTTAAATAAAAGAAATATATCAAAATCAATATAAATTCTATAAATATCAATATAATATGTTACCAGTTGTTCTTGTTACATATACAATTATATAAAAAAATAGTTCGTTATATTAAATTGTAACATTAAATAACATTTAATAAAAACTATTTGAAACAAAATCCTTATCTTTTATACACTGACCTGTTTTTTTATCATCCATTTCGAATCGTTCACTTTATCTGTTATCTGATACAAACAACTTTTTTATAGCATTAAATAAATAATGGATAACAAGAACACTTCAGTCCAATAAAATATGCAAGCTACGAACTTGAACTAGTCACTCAACTAACGACAACGTCGTTCTCTGCTGTTCGACTTTTTAATCACCTCCTTTACCATCCCACCACGGGTATCGGAGCTCGCGCCTCGCGTCTGTCAAAACGAAAACCTTATATAACCTCAATCTCCTTATCCTATTTAGTCAACCTTCCTTTCTGTGGACGTAATAGAAGCAATCTTTAAAAGGTAATGTATAAGAGAAAAGATGCGCAAAATTCATTAACACAAGAAGTAGGTGATATTAAGTGATCGACTTGAATACTCAAAATAATTATCGATCGAAACAGTGACAAGACACAACACATGCCACCGCCCTGCGCCATATTTATATTTAACTATGACATGACACGTATAATCTATATTACAGATGTGTCATTTTTATTTTGCTCAAAATGAATATACTATCACTATGTATATATGTATATATTTATACCATACCTGTAGAATATGACATACTACTTATATACTATATATGTGCATATATATTACACATACATAGAGTTAGTTTGGAAATATTTGGATGATAGCATAACTGTAATTTTTAGGTTCTTTATCAGAAATAGATGCAGATAAAACAACAAAAACGTTTTGCAGTATATTGACATATAGTATATAGGTATCAGAAGGTAAAAAACTTTTGACTTAAAACAAACTGTTGTTTCATGTTGAAAAGAAAATCAATTTGATATGTTAAAAACATTCGGACACTTTGTAAATTAATGTTAAAAAACTAACATGGCAATTTTTTATAAAAGTTTAATATTTTATTCAATAACATGTTTTAAGCAGTTTATTATGTTAAAAATTTTTTTTTAGTAATTAATGCTGTATTCTATTCCTCTATTACACGAATTTATCATTTTATTTTACTACTTATTGTTGTTTTTTATTAATTCTACAGTCCACTTCGTTCCATAGAAATGGTTATATATACGTTATCTTAGTTTGATAACTTAAATTTGTGATATGTCTTGTTATACTTACAAATTATAAATGCATTTATCTTCGATCTATCTTGTAATGCATAAGCAACAGTAATATCTTATGTCATATACTTTTACAATATTGTATGTGAATAGACGAAAAAAGAAAAGATGCTAATTTATTGTCTGTATTGGAACATAAATGAAAGAAAAATGTACAATTACATTATATGTTATATGTATTATTGTATTATATGTAATATGTACAAATGTACAATACATTACAAATTTAAGTTACCAAACTAAGATAACGAGTTTTTTACGCATGTACGGCCATATGTGAGAATTAGTAAACAAGAACAATAGCACTAACCAAAAATGATAAATTCCCCTAACAGAGGAATAAAATACAGCATCGATTACTAATAAAAAAATAATCTTCAACATATTAAACTACTTAAAACATGTTATTAAACCAAAGGGATATCGAATAAATTATTAGACTTTGATATAAAATTGCTACTTTAATATTTTTATCAATTTACAAGTGTTCGAATATTTTTGAGACACCTTTCAACATTCACCTTTTTCAACATTTCTTTTAATATTTGAACAACAAGCTTGTTTTAAGTTAAGAGTTTCTTACTTTCTCATCTTTACATATTATACCCCAATATACTGCAAACCGTTTTTGTTGTTTTATCTGTTATTCAATAGGTTTGGGGTTCGACATTTAATTGATTGACACAGATTAGTTTTGTGTACTCTGTATTTCACTCAGATAAAAAACACATGGCGAGCGGGAAAACAGAAAAGAGTCGTAAGTAGTCGTACCAATCCTGCATGTAGGAACTAGTGATCATATCAATCTGACATTTATTTTAACATTATCTGTATTTATTTCTGATATAGGACATAGAAATCAAAGTTATGCTAATGTTCGAATATTTTCGTGATCAATTGTTTATGTGTGTACAAACAGTTCCTTCACTGATGGTAAATGTGGAAAGTATAGTTGCCATTATTGCTTAGATAAAATCTGAGAAAGCAACCAATTTTCTCTCTCTTTTTCTTTTTATAATTTGTACTTTACAATTTGTCCAGCTGGACATTTAGTAAATATTTCATACGAATTTAATTTTATAATTTTATGTATGCATTTATAATATTCATCATGTAACAATAATTTTCTTTATGATATAGTAATCATATACATATAATCAGCCTTGAACCATAAATGTGTACATATACACAATGTATAATATTACTGTATTAACAGATATTAATAAATATAGTAGATCTAACCTCAATATTTCTTTTTAATTTCATTCAGTGATATTTATAATCAATTCCTCTGTAGAAATGATCAATATTTGTATTTATATGTCATATGTCAAGCATAATATTTAAAAATTAATAAAGATTTGGGTAAAAGTTTGTATACATATGTATATACGTGTGTTATACATATATGATAATCATATGTTAAATACATGTGCAATAATCCGTATTTATTTAATATTATATAATATTATTTAATATTAATTGCAGTTAGACCTGGAATTATAAATGGAAAACAAAAATATGTTGTGTCAAGTAATTTTTTTTCTTATGATGTTAATAACTAATCAGACTCTAAATGATGTTTGTGCATTGGCACAAAATTTTTTTGTTACCATATGAAAAAGGTTATTTAGTGTAAAATCTTTTTCTTCCTGATCTAGAGAATGACTAACACTATATCCTTTTGCAATTATTCTTCTGGAAAAACCATAACTTTTTTTTAATTATTTTATTTTTGGTTTCCTTTTAATTGGTTGATTGGTTTTGTGTTTACAAAAAGTTAAGAAACATTTCATGAATCACACAATTGATATTGTAGAAAGGTATAATAACATAAAGTAACAATGTTTTGCAATAGCTCCTGTAATGATGAATGCTTAGATATTAGTAAGCAACTGAATATATAAGTGATACAAAACTGAGTACAACAAATTTGTTATTTTCAAGGATATAAAAAATATAAAAAAACCTTTGTAAGGTTTTGAAAGATAGTATATGATGTTGAGTTTTATGTACCACTTCATTAGTTGCAATACAATATTGTGTACCTGAATCAATGTGCATATTGTTAAAAATGTTCAGTTTTGGTCATCACTGTAAAGAAATAAAATAAACTGCTATTCCTTTGTTTATCTATATAAATATGTATGTATGTACAATTTGCATAAAGTGTGCAAATTATATGTAGAGTAAATATAAATCTACATGAGAAAAATGTAAGTCGAAAATATAGAATAAGATTTTCTCATTTGGGGCTTGTTTTCGAGAAAACCGTCTTGAAATACTTATTTGGTATATGTGAATTTGGCTAGTTACCGACTAAAAATGAGTTGCTATGAATAAACAATCAGTACAAGGTTATTTTACGTGGCCTCGTTCTCAAGAAAATAGAGATTGAATATATTTAGTTAGGAACTGGTTTGGTATACGCGTACTTAATCAATTTTTAAAGTTTACTTTTGTAGAAACGAAGCGTGTTATGAAAAATGTTGGAAGATTTTTTACTTATTTTCACAAATAGAATAACCTATCAATCATTAAGTTCAAATATATTTGACAAATTTTGGAAGTCGATTTCTTCGAAAACAAATTTAAACGTCATATGAAAAATTTTATTGTTATAATCGAATTTCGTCGATCTTGATAGTTGACCCACAGTACCGATAGAAAACGGTTAACATTCATTAGCAATCAAGCGGTGTACTTGGCATTAGCAGTATCGTATTGTTTTCAAATCATAATATTGCATTCATTATATTGTATTCTTATCCTTTTTCAATATCATTATTATTGTCTGTACGCGAATAAATGCATTTTTTAATGTAACATTGTTCTGTATCTTCGATTTCTTTTTCACATAGAAACGCCTTTTTGCTGATTGTACCAACAACGATACCTTGATGCCTGTATAACGAAATTGTATTAAAAACAATGTATGGAAAGGCAATTTGTATAAATTCAAGTGTTGGTAAGATTTTTTACGAACACGAAAAGTTAACACTAATATGAATATGAAAAGCATATATGAAAATATTTGTTACATAAAATATCGCTGATTTACAATGCAACTGTAATGCACAGAAAGTATGGTTTATGATTTATATTTTCTCTAGTTGTCTAGAGATGGCATTTGCCGAAGTTACTGTCTCTATATTGCTCAATAGAAAACATTTTTTCCATTTTTTTCTCTGTTTCTTTCTTTCATACATTTTTTTTTCTTTTTTCAAATTTTTATATTTTGTATCTCATTCTTCATTTTATCTTTCTCGCGCTATCAGTAGACGGCTACCCTCACTACGGGTTAACCATCTCCAAACACAGCTTGACTTCGATATTCTTATGAGAACCCAGTACTTTCTGCGTGAGTAAAGCCAATTATTACCATATATAATAATTCTTTAGAAAAAACGGCAGACCCGCTAGGACTCGAACCTGGAACATTTTGGTAAACGATAACTGATCACGTTATCTACTCGGCATTGGTCTGCCTGCATAGAAAGTGATTATACATGTGCATACAAATATTGCATACAAATGATTACTATTTGATGAGCTTAGCTTTTTGTTTTGCGATATATGAACTAGGAGCGAAATTTGAAATCATCTGTACATGAAATGTGCAACACTTCCGAATTTGTTTAATAATATAACACTTGTGAGTATCATGGTAAAAGAGACTAAAAATTGTTTCTCATCTTCCTTAAATTCATCACCACCCGAGCATGTAGATGTGATGCGGAAAAAAGATTGCACAATTTGTAAAAGTTTGTTTAAATATCGAAATGTGAGATATATAAACTCATCCTAACTAGAGTATGGAATATCTTCCCGACTGAATCATTTCCGAGTAGATAATTCTAACTCAAACTGAAGTGGCATCCAACGTACATCAAAGTCAAAATGTTAAAAATATTTTCATATGTACACACATTTCGTACGTGTATCCGTCGTCGTGTTCGAGTCTCCGAGATAGTCTCAAAAACTGTTGGTACGAAATTTCGGTATATTTTTAAAATAAAAAGCTTTCGTTGTTGTATTAGTGTTTCTTCACCGATAGGAAGGCGAAAGCAGCTCTTTTGAATGACTATAATTTAATCAATGTTTATTTTTAATTACACTGCTCAATATGTATATAATTTTGCAAACTTCAATAGGATATTCTTGTAGATTTTTGCGAGTTAAACGCGAATCTGCAGTTTTTTCCCCAGAATTCTTAATTTTCAAAAAAATTAATTTTGAAAAAAATTACAAATTTTTAACTTTGGACATGTTTTGTGTTTTTACAGTAGCAACTGTCGAGTTGCTATTGAGATGAAAAGATTCTGTGGACGCTCTGGAATAAAATGATATGTATTGTTATTGCACTCTAAACATTTAAACATGTTTAAATAACAATCAAAGCAAAAATGACATCTGAAACACACCAGTTTTTGCTTATATTTTTTAGTTTATTAGGAGAAAATCTAACCCTAACTTTTACTAAGAAAACATAAAAAACTAGAAAATTATGTTTTGATTCTAATAAAAAAGCAAAGCAGTTTAACAAAACACGCGGCGGCGGCAGTGATACTTAATATCGACGGATACTTTGCCTTATAACAAAACCGCAAAACGCGCATGACCGTTACTCACCGTTATAGAGTACCATTGCCGCCGTTGCGTGTTTTTCCACACTTTTCCGCCTTTATGTTAGACTCAAAATATGATTTTCTAATTTTTCTTGATGCTTTCCTTAGCAAAAATATCTGCTCTATCGCGTGTTAGAGTAATCAAGTACTGTTTTGACCATTCTTAAAAAATGTTAGAAAGAGTAATGGGGTGACTTTATGATACGATCAAACTTTGTCTATTTTCAATTCCATTAATTCCTCTTTCTTCAGCAATTTATTTAGCAGGCCAGCCTGCAGACCACATGCGCAAGTTAGAAAAACTGTATTTGTTAGAAGTTTGTCATTGTTCACTTTTTATGTATTTACTTTCGCATGAAACGGTCGCTGCTGATCGGACTTATGAATTTTTCTTTTTCTACGTTAGTTTTTTTTTTATATCCGATTGTCATATGGCCGACTTACTATCCTTTTCTATGTCGTCATGCAACGTACAACTGACGTATATGGACTGAGCACTCTTGTATTATTTGTTAATAGATTAATATTATCTATCTAATCCACCCATTATCTATCTCATATTACCTTAATTGATTGTGTTTTTATCGGTTGGTCTTGTCGTTGCGAAATAGCCAGCTAAAGAATCAGGTTAATATTAAGTTCCGTACTCGCAATACGACTTTTTCGAATAGTCTCACATCCATTCATCCTCGCAGGTCGTGTACAGTGTACACTTGCGTCGAATACACAATAAATTTGAAATGACCGCAAAAATAAAACCCTAATGAATTCATATTTCAATCTCACTCTGTAAAAAGAAAACGAGGCGAAAATCCATTTGCAAACTAAAATATATAGAGCACATGTCTATATGACCTTTTTTACTTGTATATATTAGTGTGTAGTGCAGTTATGAATCACCCTATGTATACGGTATTTGGCTACAGGTGGAAAAAATTTAAGAAGTGATTATTGACGTTAAAATAATATGAAAATCAAGAATAAAAACAATTGCGTTTTCGGTTTTGTTTTTTTAGTTATTGACAATTAAAAATTAACCGAAATACCCCGTGCGAGAGCAAACCTCCTTACATGAACGAAAATAGGTTAGGCTAAGCAATGGAGTATACAGGAATCCTCAAATTGAACAATACATGGGCACCCTCATGCAAATCCTAGAGAAAAAGATTATGATATTAATTAAACTGTCCTGCGCGACGTTTTTGTAAGAAAAATCATAGATTAAACATTGCACCTGCCTATTTATGAAAATCTCTAACAGCGTATCATCAAAAACCGCATCATGGAATTTTCGAATTTTTACATTTGTAGCCGAACACCCTGTGTGTATATAGGATTATCTATTTAAATCTCATCTCGCGTACTGGGAAATATAAGAGGATGGAAAAAGTATATCATGTATGCTTACTATACAATTACATGTCGTGCGCCATCTATTGTTAGAAATTGCTAGAAGTATAGTTATATCAGGTTATATGTATAGAGTATAAACAATTAAGGCATTGAGAACGAGGCACGGAGATATAAAAACTCAAATTAATTTCTATTTTTGTTGAAATCGTGAAAAAGCTAATTACCCTCCGATTTCGACGATTTTTGGGTATGTTGTAAAACTCAACATTTTGAAAAATGGTTATGATGTTTGTAAAAATGCAATGTAAAGTTAAAAACGAAAAATCCCCGTAAAAATAAAAAAAGATTTGTGATGTTTACTAAAATTTGAATAATTATCGTCGTGAGTGTGCAGGGACATGAAATCATCTGCCGAAAACCAGAGGCTCGTTTCTCTTTTTATTCTATTTATAGTGATGAGTGTAGGTATTATATTCAATTCAACTAATAAAGTTGATAAAGTCATAGACGAGTGTGATAAAGGAAAGGAATAAAAATCTGTGGCAAAAATATCTCTCTAGTTATATATTGTCACGTCTCGCGCTGCGCACACGCCGTAACAAAGGGCTAAAACCTACCAATAGCGCGAGACGGCGCCTCAACTCGAAATAAAATCTAACGATTCGGTTAGAAACCGAATTCGAGCTTCGCAAACCGCCACATGACACCCCCCCCCCCCTCTCTTTTCTATGTTTGAACAAACTATAAATACACGTAGCAACATGGAAGGACAATTAATTCATTATTATTCAGATTGTGATCATTATTATTCAGATTATTATTTGTTCATTATTCAGATAATTCCTTAGTTCTGTGTGATTAGTTCCTCAGTGCTTGGTTATTGATTCCTGGGTTCTTGGTGATCAGTTTCTCAGCTATGCTAAGTTTAGAACTTCGACTAGTTAACCAGTACATTTGTCTTCTTTTTATCCGTATTTTGTCTATAATTGATTTAGTATGTTGCTTCCATGTAAGTTGTGTGCTAAGCGGAGTCCTAGGTATTTAACTTACCTTGTTTGTATTATGTGCGTTCCATTCAATTGGATATTTGGTGGTTTCCGTTTTCTTAGTGTAAATGTAATATGATTGCATTTACTGGGGTTTGCTTTTATTTGTTTATCTTGTAGCCATTTTCCTATTTTTGTGATGTGCTCTTCTAGTAATATGGCTGCTATATCTGGATTATTATGCCTGACTAGTACAGCCGTCGGCCATAGATATGCAGAAAAGTGACTTACTTGCTTTGTCTCTGTCGTAATCGCTCTACGACATTGATCTTCTGTATGTCGTACTCACCACCTTTGATGTAACGACAAAAGATCGATAAATGATCGATGGGTTCGTTCTGTATTTTTGAATTACCTTTTGACATGCAATGATGTCACAACAACGGCCGTCACATCAAACAAATGATATGTATGCACACAATTATGATATGCAACGACTTTTAAGCAATAAGTACATACGTTCACTTCTGGAACTAGATATCATAAATATAAATATAAATAATTAATATTAACATGACGAAAAAATTTTCTACCATAAAATGCTAGCTATACATAGATATGTTTGACTATTAATATTTAACAGGAATCAAGAATTTAATGATTTTATTTATGTATTTCAACTTTTCCAAAAGTTTGTTCGGTACTAATAGCTTTTCGACATAAATATGTAGGAAACAACTTTTTATGGGGAATGCCATGACAGATTGATTAATGTATTAAAAATATAATAATGTATAGTTCCATTAAAAAAAATGAAGTTGGCTTTTATCAGATTTCTGAACAATCCTTTACGACATTTCGACGAAGAGCATGTATTTTTAAATTTTCTACTTTTGCCTTTTCTTGCTATAATAGAAAATACCGGGTCATAATCGCACAGAGGAACCAACGTAACGTATTCGGCTACAGGTGTAAAAAAATTTATGGGGTGACTTTTAAATCTAAAATAAGATGGAAATCAAAAATAAAAAATTGCATTTCGACTTTAAAATTCCACAAGGCTGTTCTCAATATGCTGTTACAGACTTTAACGAGTAGGAAGGAATAATGTAATAATATAGGTATAAAGTAATCTACGATTTTTTTTTGCAAAACGTCGCGCAGGATGGTTTTCGTCTTCAAATGTCAATTTTTTTTCTGTACAACTTGCACGAGGTAAGCTGCTGTCCATGTATCGTTCGATTTGAGGATCCCTTCGCACTCCGCTGTTATGTTTATGTTAACCTACTTTCGTTCGAGTAAAAAAGTCTCTCGCGCACAGGAATATTTCGGCCAACTTTTAATTATCAATAATTATAAAACAAAGCCGAAGACACAATTTTTCTATTCTTGATTTTTCTTTTTTCTTTTTTTTTTTAGTCTAAACCTGTAAATTGATTGTGAATGCATGTCTGCCGACAATCGTCAATATAGGTTAGATTTTTATTCACGGACTGTCTATGAATTGAATTTTGTCTCTAAAATACACTAAAAACTTTTATATTTCAGATGTGATATCACACATGTGGTGTGAAATATGATGTATTATAGTTTCTATTCATCGAGTACTATCAGAAGATGCAAAACAAGTTAAAAAAAATTGATCCCAGAAACAAAGTTCAGTCAAAAAATTAAAGTATCCAATAAAATAAAATGAACCTGTCACACATATGTTTACTATTCCCACTAGTAGATTAAAGTATGTCAACTAAAATGAGTTTTGACGATTCGGTAATGTTTGGCAATTTGAAAAGCATCATGAGAGATAAGAAATTCGATATTTGTTTACAGCGTTTATAGCATCCTAATAGCTGGTAGCTAGCAACTTCGACTCACTTTATTCCTTAGGAACTGACAAATTTATAACATTTTATAACAGTTGAATTCGTATCAACAAACGCTACAACAATACGTACTAAGAAAAAAAATGTGATTCCATGCGACGATGAAAAAATATCCATGCTAGTACAATTGACATGCCGAATATCAAGAGTTAATATTAAATTTAAATGATGTATGGAGAATATATTAAAATTGCCACATCGTTCCATTCATTTGAAACATCGTTATCATTTGAAAGGGAATATTCTTTTTTCTTTTCCAAAAAGAATATAGTAAACAATTAATTTGTCTTTCTTAAGGAACTTACAATTAGTTTAATTATTGCGCGTTTCTTTTATCATATTTGTCTATCTCGAACAGAAAAGTAGATACGAATTTTTCCGTAGAACCGCACAATTAAATAGGTTCTTGCAGCGTGGAATTCAATTATGATGTATTACGTTCAGCACTTGACCGTATGGTGCAGCACTAGTCCGGATACAATCAGAACCATAAGCGTAGATACTGTCATTTTCTGTCTGTTTGCAGTTTATAAGATATACATATAACTATACTTCTAGCTCATAGATGAGTTACGACATATGATTGTGTAATAAGCAACATAGGAGAATTGTTAGACTGTTGCCATTGTCATACGTTCCCGTGCGAGCGGGTTCTGTGTTAAGTGGATAATCCTGTATTAAACATATGTATATATATGCCCTAACATAATCAGAATAAATTTATTTGTATGGTATTTTTTTTATCAGTCATTTTAGTACTGATTGGCTAGTGTGCATAGAAAAATATGCGCGAAGATTTAAAAGAATAAATTAATTTATTGGATCATACTTTAAGGATTGCGTTAGTAGAATTTGATCTGTGAAAGGCACAAATTTCTTATCTCTTGATACTAACGAAGTACGTATGTACATAGTTAACACATACAGACAAACTGGCTATCTGATTTGCCAGGACGTCAAAGCAATGCCACGTTCAGGGCTTTGAAGTTGAGTCAGCATGCGTTCTTGTTGAGGAGGATTACGTCGCATTCAACCGTATAACTTCGTAGAGTGCGTATCTCGAGTCGTTCCTGCTTCTTTTTATTCCTACGTTAAACTGTTATTTTGATCGTTTTCTTTATATGGATAGTGTCTGTAAATAATTAACTTCAAATTGGACGAATAAAACTAAAATTCTTATAAAATAGTGCGGTAAGTAGATAATATTTAATTTTATTCTGTTCTGCATATAAAAGTTCTCTTATTACGAAGTGATTAAAAGTGTAGAGATACAAATTAATGTCTTTATATAATAACTGCAATCTCATTATATAACCTATGTTACAAAATGTTACAAAAAACTAATGAAAGCTAAAGGAACTTTGATGAAAAAAATGTTGATGTGTTTTTTTATGCTCAATGTTTTAGTATTAGGAAAAATATATATCTTCAACTGCAAATATCTACTCTTATGAACATTTTTTGTTTTATGAATTGAATGTTAAAATAATATTTAAATCGATTACATCTATATGTTTAGTTTTTGTTTAATTTTGAAATAAAAATATAATAGCACAAAGGGCAATTCTTGATTTCCTGATAAAGAATTATGTGATACGATAAATCATTCTCGGAGTAATCCCTGATATACGATTTGACAAATGCATCTTTATCGGTCAACAGTGCGAATTAACAGAGAGGTTATGCTAGATCAGAATCAAAGATCAACTTGCATTATAATGTATTATAGTTGTGGTTTAATTAGATCAAGCAGTAAACAATCTAAATATTAAATTTCATGACTAATTTCGTGGAATATGTTGGAATTGAAATTTTGGTGCAAATTATACTGATTCGAACGTTCTTTTTGCATGTAATTGTCGATCATTTTATAATTACATACAATAATGTTTCTCTTAACTTTTGTAGTTAAACTTCACCTTGGGAGATCAGAAATTATTGACTTTCTTTTATATTGTCTAATTCTCAACGAGTGGAATACAAAAATGCAAGTTTTAGGTCTAGGAATATATCGGTTCAAAAGTTATGCGTATGTTAAATCAGTTATTTACCAATTGTCCAGCTGGGTAAATTGTAAATTAAATTAATAAAAAAAAATAAAGAATTAAGTAAATAAAATAATAAAACTTATAAAATAATAATAAAAATAATTAAATAAAAAAAATGTTAAATCAAGTACTTTTAGCGTAGTTTTCACGTTACTTTTAACTTGTTACGTGTCCAAACCTAACCCAATTGGGCATCTGTTTCCAGATGATATTTCTCCTTTGATTTCACATATGTATTATTTTTGACCTGGTGGTTTCCAAAACTAAATAAAATAGACCTAATAAAACTAAATCCCCCCAATGAAAAGCTCAGTCTCATTCTATTCTATGAATACATTTAATTGTGAATTATTCAATTTATGATACGAACAAAAGATCTGCTATTTTCTACAAGTTCAATATTTTAATAAAATATTTTATTAGTTATATGTACGTGATTTTCTTATATGTAAATAGTGAATTCGCGAAAAAAATAGGAAAGGACATCTTTACAATATAATAAATGCTTTAACTTGTAGATTACATGATATATAATAACAACAATATAAAAATAAAAGAAATATAATATATAAAGTGACTCTAGAATATAGGTATGTACAGCGGGGAGACTTAATTAAATATGTTATCATTTATTACACATACATACCTATATGTTTATTTCTTTAGAGTAAAATAAAGTTTCTGACATTGTGTTTGATTATTTAAAACCGCGCGAGGTTCCATTGAGAGAAGAAATTTCTTTCTTTCCGTTGAAAATCTTTTACAACTAAATTGTAAATGGAGACCATAAATGATTATAAATTGATATTTATAGAAAAGATTTTCTTAGTTAATTCCAAACAGTGTGCTGCCAATCACATAGCAAATCATATTACATTGCTTTTATTTTACACATTTACATAGCTACTCCGCTATAATAAAAGCTTTATATCAGTTTTTGATGATAGTTCACATGTACTGGCTGCATTATCACGGCGTGGCACTGTGATCGGTAGCATTGCCTTTAAAATCTAAAGGTTTAGTTAGCGAGAGGATCACGTCATACAATCTCTTTAGATTTTTTTAGATTAGCATAAAAAAGTTTGCCAAAACGAATTTAATAAGCTACCATAATAGTATAATAGTATCCAATTTTAGCTGAAACTGTAGAAAGACTAACTAGACTCCGATTTTTATGATTTTTAGATATGTTGTAAAGCTTAACATTTTAAATAAATTGTTCCTATACACATAAGGATTGAAGCGGCTTAGTTTCCGAGATATTCGCGAGAAACTGTCGGCATCAGACATTGAATTTTGCCTATAGTTATGGATTGCGGCAACGCATGCGTCAAATGGTTGACACAATGTATATACATCGCATAGTACGTATATATATATATATATAGTACTTACAGTACATTTGATACAAATCCACATCATCGATGAATCACGTAATTTACGGAAAATCCAGTTGGACAAATTTTGAAGTACAAATGAAATAATAATAGTAATAATAATAAAAGTCGGTGAGTCACAAAAGTATCCGGAAGCTTATAATTAGAGATAGATGAACAGCAAACGATATCTGTATTAAATTTCTGCAGGAAGTATTACAAATAACAGTTGATATTAGTTTATATTACAACTCAGTGGATATTAAGATATTGTTCAATGTACCATCATATCATCGTAAGGCTACTTTTCAGTGTTAAGCTTTAGTATTGGCATAAGTTTATGCAAATGAGCTTTTTTTGTAAGAAAATGTAAAGTTCGAACGCTTGGAAGGGCCGCCTGGTTTTTGTCACCCTTGGCTGTGGGAAGACACTTGTGTACCATAAATTAAGCACAATTAAATTCATATGGTGTGTGAGCCAGCAGGTTCTGACGTGTTACGTTTGCCTGAAAACGTGAAGCTTCGAACGCTCGCAGCCATTGCTTGGATTCCGTCATCCCTGTTTCTAGGAAGAGATAGCGAGCCACTTGAGGATGTCGTATACTACGTTCTCTACCTTACTAGCGCACAGGCTAGCGGGCTTCAACGGTTTTACGGCTGTGACTCCGAATATACTAGGTTACTCTTTGTACAATCGTCAGCGTGGACGAATGTTAAAGTTTTTTTTTTTTAATTTGTACTTTATAATTCGTCCAGCTGGACATTTGGTAAATTTTTCTAACTTTATTGCTAAATAACATGTGGATGACTAACCCTAGCGGGATACCATCTTCCAGTTGGTCTATCTATCTCTTTAGCGAGGTCGGTGTCATGCTTTCTTCTTAGTCTTCTATTTATGAGTTTTGCTTGTTTCAGCAGCCTGCTGGTTTGGATGTGTTGCCATTCTTTCCTTGTACTTTTTTGCGTATCTGCCAATTTCTTCTTTGACCACTGGTATTTTTATGTCTTTAAGTAAATCCTCGTTTCTGACATACCATGGGGCGTTAACTATTCTTCTAAATATTTTCGATTGTAGCGACTCTAGTTTATTTACGTGGCTCGTTGCTGCTGTTCCTCATAATGGTATTTCGTACATCTAAATTGATTTTATTATCTTTTTATACCCATGCATACGATCGAACCTCTTTACATTAAAGAAAGGAGGTCAGCCAATGCAGTGGGGCGCACTGTCATCCCCAATCCGAACGATACCTAAGCAGCAGCTTACCTCCTACAAGTCGTAGAGAGGAAGACTATAATATTCAGACACGTAAACTGCGATTCTCCCGTCTGCAAAGGTCCACAACAAAATCACAAACGCGTCACAATTGTCTGGACCGCGAATGTCCACAAAAAATACATCAAATTACAATAAATATTCGATATGTCCTCTGTTTCCTCGTAAACAGAGCCTGACCTTTCTCTTAAAATTTTGCCGTATTGTGTTATGTGTACTCGGAAGTAAAAGTCGAGGGGATTTAAATCTGGGGACCGAGCAGGCTAAAGCACAGGTCCTGTTCCATCGACCCACCTGTTTCCAAAACAGCTGGTCAAATGCTTTTACACTGCGTTGGTAGAATGTGATGGTGCATCATCCTGCATGAATCATCTCTTAGTACGTGTGGACTTTTACGTGCCCAGAAATATTCGTTACATATATTTGTTATGTTTACCAAATGCCCAGCTGGATAAATTGCAAAGTATAAATTAAATAATAAAAAAATTATGTTTGTTATTTCACACTTATTAAATATTGCCTCATCAGTACTGACGGGGAAATAGGACTTGCGTTGGATTTTCCAGCTCATCCATTTGCAAAAATTTCTTTTTGTGAGAAAATCTTCTGTTTTTGACTCCTGAAATTCCTGAAACCTACACGGGTGTAAATTTTCTTTCTTCAATACAGACTATACGTTGCTGTTGCTAATCTTCTTCAGCAGCAATAATCATCGTACTTAACCTGGGATTTTCTTGAATATGGTACAGCGTTCTATCTCCCACACTGTCGCGCTGAATTCGCCCGTCAGGTTTTAACATACCGGTATCCTGTAATCGCTGGTCTATTTTGCGAGATATCTTTGCGCTGAGCATAGTCCTATTATATTTTTTGCCGTATAAACGTTGCACTCTTGTGCTATTGCCGTCCACCGTACCGTAACAAAAATGCATGTCCGAAAGTTCTTCAAGTATATGTAACATTTTGTAATAAATATGGTGACATAAATAATAAACGACGTATAATACTGCTACACTGCATACAACCTGTATAACACACGCACTACGCCCACTGCACACACAATAAATTTTCTTATTTATATAAAAATAGTCTCTCCAAGATAATATTGTTTGTTCTCTTGATTATTGTAACGAGAGATATTAAAGAATTTCAAGTTCAATTTCAATTTTAATATTACGGAAGAGGAGAATGTTTCTTTCGAACTAAAGTGCGAAGAAAATGTAGTATCGAATATACACTTTATTGTTTGACATTGTAGATACATACAGGGTGGAGCAGGGTGATTCTACGTGAAAAATAAGTTATAAATATAGAATAAAATTGTTTCATATGATGCTCCGTTTCTGACTTCTCAGAAACCTCTTTGAGACGTCGTTAAAAAAAAAATAAGGTTTAAACATGTTTAATTACGAACTGGTTCTGTATACATACATGATATACTTTCAAATTTATTTTTCTCGAAATTGGAATATTTCGTGAACAAATTTTATTGTGCACTTTTCACTTATTTTCAAATATAGTTTAAAACTCTGTCGACTATTGACTCATGTGCAGTCCAGAATTAACCAAATTTAAGTATATTTGTTAAATCTTCAAAGTCGGTTTTTTCGAAAACGAAGCTTAAAATGAAAAAATATTATTATAAATCTGTTTTTATTTTTGCACATCGAATCACGCCCTGTCCGATTGTACAACGATTATCGCCCTTCCCTGTATATGTAATATAGTATATATATTATAGTAGTAAGTTTCTTGAGTTATATCTCAAATAAGGATAATTGTAAAAATTAAATGTCAATACTATAAATATGCTAGAGAGTGTTAAAATATCTCGATTACTGTTAGAGAATATATGGTTTAAAGCATACTATTATAATTCCTTTTTAATAAATCACTTAGCTCTAGTACAGTATCCAAGCAGCAAAATATTTGGATAGAATAATACTTTTTAAGATTTCGTGAGGTTTCTAAAGCCGAAAATGGGAGTTGTTGTTCGCGGAAATGAGGCACACAAAATTTCGATTAATCTGTTGATCAGTGCTCTAGTGGATTTTGATGATACCTTTCTTAAAATTAGATACTCTTAGCCTACTGTATGGGTAACTGCGTATGCAGTGAAATCCTGTGCATAAGTATTGAATTAGGTTTAGGTTATGTTTTATTTTGCAGCTGTTACGCCGTTACACCGTCAGATGTCCGGTTAGGTCCTGATAACACACGGAGCGACAAGCGACAGAGAAAGGCATTGGCTGTGTCAGGATTTGTTTTGTCCCGTAACGCTTAGCACTCTGTATGATCACGACCTTTGGCAAATTTCTACATTTAAGACTTTTGTCAAATGTTTGTAAGCTCGAATTTTCAAAACCGTTCATTGCAGTGGAAAATGACACTCATTTTCGGCTTTAGCGATCTAAAATATCATCGGAAATATACTTTCAGATCAACAATTTTTCTGCATAGATACTATATTACATCTAATCGCTTTAATGTATTGGGTTCAGATAATTATGTAAAACTTAGTAAATAAAGCAATTTTTTCCAAATATTACAAATCTTAATCTGTAATTTTAACTAATTGTAAGTCGCTAATAACCTACATATTTTTTTTAATTTTTTTTTTATATACAGAGGTTGATGCGATTGTAAATAATATCGTTGCCTTATGATTTCTAGTATCGTGGAAAACTTGAACGACAATTGTGAAGTCTACAAACTGAACAATAAACACACGCACTCGACATGTACAAATTCAATTGTGCTAGCTCCTTGTGGTATAGCCGCGAAATAATAGTTATATTTTCGAATTTTTTGTGAGATATCATTAAATACAAATTAATTTGTATTTAAATAGAAGGCACCCCTATACCTTAAAGAAATTTCTCAAAAAATAAAATGATTAAAAAAGATTATATCTAACTGTGCTAATTACGAATAACCATTATTATTTATTTATTTATTTATTTATTTATTTATTTCTTAGTCCATTACCTTTCGGCTTTGGACGACCTCCGGTTTTACATCTCTAATATTTACATATCTACTCCAATTGCATACATTACATATACACCAATTTCTCTTATTTTAACTATTGCACTTTGTTCCAACTTCTAACTAACATTAACACGAATAACCATTATAAATGATAAAAATTTTGCAGATCTCGTAGAAGAGTTCCGTTATCCGATTTCCGAACGTGTTATACAAATTAACATTTGGACAACTTTTTTTTATACATATAACCGTCCACTCGCTTAGTTTTTGAGATACAAGATATTGCAGATACAAGATATAACGTATTTCTGCCTATAGTTGGCAGCATATGCGTCCAACAACCAATACTCGGGCATATGCAGCCTGAAGTTGCCCAAAATGTTGATTTATATCACATATTGCGTCAGTGTTAGTTGGTGTAGTGTGTAGTTGTCAGTTTAGTTGTTGGGCGCATACGCTGTTGTCACGTCGGAGACACAAGAGATCACGAAACCGATAGATCGCTGGTGATGTCCTCGCGTCGCAGTTCGAACGTTTCACGAATAAAGTGAAGAAATTCAACTTTTTACGTGGTAATGAAGTTTATTGTATAAATCTGACAGAGTGACGGGTCAAAGTGTTACAGCAGAATAATGTGTCGAGCGCTAATTTAGGAGGGTTTTTATACCGAGGTTTTTAGTCCCTTTGGAGAGGTTATCGTCAAGTGTGTATCAGAGACGGCTATTTCGTTACTAACTAGTTATTGTTTCGATAGCTGTGGTATGCAGGATGTTTCGTTTAGCTGATTACTGAGCGGGTGGCCCTGTCATAGGCGCACAACTATAAGCAGAATTCACTGTGGTGATATCGGTATATTTTTGCGAATATCGCGGAAGCTAAGACCGACTGGCAGTTATATATACAATATATAGGAGAAAGTTGTTCAAGAAGCGTTGCAACCTATTTAAAAATTCATGAAATTGGAAGGGACAGAATGATTCCACAAGTTCGTTCTATACTGTTGAAGAATAGAAATACTCGTCTGCGATATTGGTATATCACCTGGGTAATCCTCAAAATGTCGGATACAAAAAAGCATTCAATGTCACATCTATTTTATATCTCGTCGATGATAATGGTGAGCGGTAATCAAAATAAAATTCCCGTCATCGATAATGGTTATGGATAACAAAAAATTCCTGTCATCGATAACGGTTATCGGTAACAAAAAAGAATTCGCGTCATCGATAACGGCTATCGGTAAGAAAAAAAAAATTCACGTCATCGATAGTAGTTATCGGTAACCATTAAAATAAAATTTTCGTCATTTATAACGATTATTCGTAACCAACAAAAAAATTTCATCAATAATTATTTATAATGATTATTCGTAACTAAAATCATTTAAACACAGATAATAATTCTTATATTATAATTTTTTAATTTTGAGGTATAACAGTTATAGTTTGGGCTTTGTGGTGTATACTTTGGATTATTCTACCGTTGACGGCATACTTTTCATTTAAAGTTCAATAAAACAGCGATGAAAAGTCGTACATTAATTTTTAAGAGGTCGTTGTAAAGAGAAGGAAAGTAAATATTTGATCTTCAGGTACATAGTGGTTTCAATCGTAAAAAAAATTGTTGCAATGCTCATAAAGGCGTTTGAATTTGTAAAATTTTCGAAAAGAAGTATCTTTCATTTTCCTTTCCAGTTATATGAAGTAAAAACAACTTTTGTTGTAGTAAAGTTTTTTAACGAAGCTGTAACAGTTTAAATGTCGACGATTCATATATATATGTCGAAAATTCATATATATATATTCATATTTATTCATATAATTCATATTTTGCCTGTCATTCGATAATCACTGACAGTTTATATCCAAGAATATTAAATTATCGCTTAATTTATTATCGGTACTGAATAGTTGTTATAATGTTCGTGTATAATGAAGAGAAAAAATTAAGAAGATAAAAAAATGCGAGAAGGTAATCTGTAATGGTTTAGATACGAGGCATAAAGATATCTATATATTCGATACTTAATACTTTACCGACCGCCAGCGATTCAACGGCATACGCACGTCCGACCGGCATCTCAGGCGCAGATTCTCCCTGGCACTAGCTCTGTTTCGGTTTACACTCTCCAATACCATTCTTTTTGTTCATCGCGAACGGTACGTTTTTCAAATTGGTATAAAACTGTGGAAGCTTACGAAGCAACGCAATTGATGCAACTGAGCAAGGTACCTTAGTACTAAATAACAAATTACTGCTCAAATAATGAGAATGATTGTCGGCGACAAAAAGCCGATTAATAGGCCATCGGTCGGTAAAGCGTTAATATCACTTTAGATTCCGATCTAACAATTGTGTTATACTTGCAGGTGTTTTGAACATCCGAAGAAGGAAAACAACGCGGTGGATAATATTATTTAGAAGGGTAAGAAAAATTCCTTTTTAGACGTTTATGTTAAGCATTGTAATTTTATGAAGTATTTTTTTTATCGATATCCAAATGTGAAGTAACAGAATGAGCGACGCTGCGATGCAGGAGTTGAAAGAACAATTCGGTTCATTGACTATCGGTCGATCCAATTGTACCAGATGTATTGGAGAAAAGAAGGAGCTAGATATCGCGTACTTAAACAAATACCAGAAGCAAGCGTACCATGATATATGCGAGTTATTAGAGCAAGAAAGTAAGTCGATTATCACGATCGATGCTCCAAGCGGATTTGGTAAAACGTTTCTTCTGTGTACTTTGGTTAAAAACTACCAGAAATCAGTAGTTATTGTATTCCGGAAAGACCAGGCAAGTGAAATTTCGTTGAAGAATATACAGACGTACACGCTTGTATCTTTTTGTATGCATTATTTTAATCTACCATATCAACGAGCAATTCAAATGTTTCAAAGGTTCAATGAAGATAAGATCGAAGAACTTTATAAGTTAATCGTGTACTCTAAAAAATTTGTCCCTGAAGACAAATCCGTCCTTATTTTAGACATGTACACTATACCCTCGCCGGCTATGTTGCTTCTATTATACATACTGTCCCTTAAACACGAGCTGCACTTAATTTTTGCTGGGGATGCTATGCAATTAAGTTCTATCGATAAATCTGTATTTCATAAGGAAAGTAATTATTATATTATTCAGATATTGAAGGACTCGACAATAAGCAATTTCAATGAAAACATACGAATATGTGATACCGTGCTTGAAAAGAAAGTAGCAAGTTTTTATGAACTTCTGCAGCAAGTACAACCTGCTGGGAACGTTCCATTGAATTATAAGCTACGTTACCATCTATACACTCTGTTTCGACCGAAATATTTCACTGAGGAACGTTTTGATACTATTTACATTGCTCAAACTCATCGCAATATTACAAGACATTTATATCGCTTTATTGAACATCTGAAGTCGACTGGCACAACGTATTATGAAGCACCATTTCGTTGTGCACCAGATAGTACCAACTCCCCTCTTGATAGTCTTATAGATAAATATCTTCCCACCTTGCTGGTAGTACAAGGATACAAATATATATACATTAATGAAGAAGGTGTCCATCATGTTGTTCGCTTGGATGATATAATACTTAAAAACAACGAAATTGAGAGTTTGAAAATCTGTTTTTTAAAAGATAAAAATCGCGTTGAAATAATTAGACGGGTTAAGCTTAATTATTTTCAGATTTTACCAGATTATCGTAATTGGTTACGCAAAATCGGCGTGATAAATAATAGAAATGATATATGGCAATTTCCTTTACGTCCATATACGCTGACATATCATGCTACTATAGGACGAACAATCGACGAAGCGCAAATAGAGCTTAGTGCCGAGTGTATATACGCTAATTTCATATACATTGGTCTTTGTTCCGTACGCCACGATTCCGATATTCATAAAATTCATGATGAACGAGATCTGGCAGGATATTTGATGACGGAGTATATGGAAACTCTTTCACTAAATAAAGACAGTGAAAAATACTATTATCGTTGTCGGTTGAACAAACGTGAAATTAATGAATGTATTGTTAATAATAAAATCAGCGAGTATCTAGATGATATCGACTGGACGACTACGAACGATATACATAAATTTGAGAAGAGCAGCAATAGCTTTATCCGCATTGAACGTAGTGAATATGAAAAGTCCAACAAAAAAGTGGATACACCATTCATGCAAATTACAAAATTTGTCAAAGAAAATCCAAACGTGATACTCAATACAATTAGAATGGCACCTGTTGACGATTTCGACAAGTATTGCAATAAGGAAAAGAAGAAGAAGAAGAAGAAACAGCAACAAGAAAATGAAAAGGACAAAAAATCACACGCATTATGTTACTTACTTGATGAATACGATCAATGGGTTGTTAGAAAAGAAAGGGATTTAGAAGAATAAGTCTGTGTACGAATACTAAAGAAAATTCATACTTTTATATTTTATTTTGATATATTTTCGTAAAAGTCTCTATACATACATGGTTTAAGCGGTTGAAAATTAATGTTACTGAAAGTATAATTACTACATTGCACATGTTTATATATTTATGGAAAATTAAACCCATTTGCATCCAAACGCGGATTAATCCGCGCGCTGCGACTGTCTTCTATCACTAAGCGCGGATTATTGTTAATGTATGTAGAAAAGATGTCATTTTACTAACAACTATGCATAGCTTAGAATTTGCTGACACGGAGAAAACAAATCGATATACTGGACAAAAATGTGTAGAACCAACAGTAGTAATTGATTATAATCAGAATGTGGGTGGAGTCGATGTTGGCGATCAAATGTTAAGTAAATTTCATATTATGCGAAGATGTAAAAAAGCCTGTATGAAAATATTTGTTTACCTCATAGACATGTTGCTACTAAACAGTTATGTAATTTTTAAAAATCATAAGAAGGATCGAGCTTTTCATATTTTTAAACGATGATTAACCGGAGAAATTATTGGAGAATATTTACTAAATATAAAAGTAAGCGAGGCATCTAATGATTCCATAACGCGATATACTGACAGGCATTTTCCTATTCGGATACGTCCAACTCCAGCAAAGGCAAGCAGAACGCCAAAGCGATGCGTCCGCATGCTTATCTAAACGTACTCGACGAGAAACGGTCTTTAAATGCCATATTTGCAATGTGCCATTATGTATTGACCATTTTAAAGAATTCCACGAGAAATAATATGATTTAATTTTCATTTTAATCTAAATAATTTTTTTTTAATAAATAATTTTTACTTTTTTCCTCTGTTATAAAGAATGTAAGATGCGATGTTTGCGAGGTAACATTGTCTACCAATCGTTTTGAACAGTAAATTTTCGATAAACTCCATGAAAAATTCGGATGTCATTTACTGCATCTACGACCGACCTCGTGCGGTGATGGGGACCAGTCGCCAGTTGAATGCCGCTGATGCCTTCAAATGGCCCTTTAAGTAGGGCCATGATGCAGATGGGTTATAGATGCGAGAATGAATTATGTGTAAGGTTGCAGTTCTGTGTCTGTGTTCTTAAAAATGTAAATTTACATAAAAATCCGCAATTTAATAATTATGTTAAGACTTCAAATTGTTGCTTCTTGAGTTACATTTGTAACATGTTATAGAATTAAATTTATGTTTTGTCATACGCCTCTTTATTCCTTTGTTGTAATTAATCCATATATTATGTAAAAAAGCAAAAGAACGAAAGGCCACTTATCCACCTACCTGCAGGACACTCGTCGCATACGCGTAAATTTACCTCGAGTTACTTCTACGCCCGACCGAAAGGGCTGTCGAGTGCAAAGGGTTAAAAATTGAGCAACCTTAGGACTTATTTCACTTAACTTGTAACCTCTTTGTATTATTATTTTACATATAGTGGAATTTAAGGGATGATAAGGGAAATCTAAAAAGCTTCAAAACGAAAAATAGTAAAAAGAACTGTCCTAATATACAGTAGCGGACAAAGGATTAAGACGAAATGGAAAAAATAAATAATTGATTTACTTTCCATAAAAAATATAAATACAGTGTTCTACTTTTGGTATTAACTGATTAGACATTTGTTTATATACTTACAAAAACAATTTCATTTTAATATTTTGCTAAGTTATAAAAAAGGAACGAAATCTGTATAATATTTCGTCGGTCAAAAGTTTAAGACTACGTAAAAAATATTAATTTTTGGTGAGAAAATATACACAATTTTTGTATAAATTCAATATTTTGTCCAATATCTGTTATTTCTTATCATTTCGGTACATCTTCTTGGCACAGCGTCTATTAATTTTTTACATTGATCTACCGTAATATTACTACAAGCTGTTTCAATTGTAGAGTAAATTTCATAAAAAATTTTTCGGTTTATAACCTTGTACTGTCTTTTTTTATGATGCTGCACAAATTCTCGATTGGATTAATGTCTGGTGATTGCGACGGCCATGGCAACACGGTAATATTTTCTTCAAAAAACTGTTTCACAACCCGAGCCGTGTGCTTCGGGTCACGATCATTTTGAAAAATAAAATCATCACTCATATTGTTGCGTGCAAAAGGCAACATCGTGTTCTTCGGTATGTCCATGTATTGAAAACGGTCCACATAATTCTGAGGTGGTTGTTGGTGAAGGTGCCCACAAGAAATACTCTTGATGTTCAACAAAAAAGGTTTATTAAACTATTAACAATCAACAGTCAACAATTTACGATCAACGATTAACTATCAAGAGTTGATAATCATGTATCTCGAATTGTGTTTGCTTCGCTATGACGCTAAACCTTTCGCAATTCGCAGCTCGTGGCAGAATGAATCTTTTGTTCGAAACCAAACGGATTCTTTTCCTCGTTGCCCCTCCATATCACCACACGCACGCTTTTATTAGATGCTGCTACGGTCGCCGCGTATGCATTCTTCCGAATATTCGGCGAAAGAACCGTAGAGATATCGATGGTGCATTAGACGTGTCACGTAAAATAAAAAGAGAAATCGCAGATGAAAATAAAGAGAGAGAGAATTTATTTCTAACACTTTGTTTACACTAATGACAGTTTACTTCCGAACTCCAGCCGTGACTTTCCAAGACTGAAGCTCTTACAACTTGACTTTCGATCGGATCTGATTCTTTTCCTTTGTCACCCCTCAATATCCCCACTATCCACGCGTTTGTTAGGCGTTCGCAACTGTTGCCATGCATGCCTTCTCGAACATTCGGCGGGAGGACCATTGGGATATTGATGCCTCATTAGGCACTTCGTTTCGGCGATATACATTGTCGCCGAATGCCGTCACATCTTTATCTCTGTCATCAGCCCATCGGTTTTGAAGCGTGTTGGTAATGACAACCGCCTCGAGAAAAACATACCCACGCCATAACGTTTCCACCACCATGTTTAAGAGTTCTTAAAACGCATTGTGTTTTCAAACTTTCGCCAATTCGACGTCTAATATATCGTATCACGTCAGAAGAGACGCGATTGAATTTCGATTCGTCTGAAAACAATACCTTTTGCCAATCTTCACATGTCCAATGCTTATGAGCTTCATCAAATGCAAGTTGTCTTTTTCGATTCCTACAACTCAACAGTGGTTTCTTTCAGGGTTTTCGTCCTCTTAAGTTAAAGTCTTCTAATCTCCTCCTAACAGTTTGAGCACTAATTTCTGTATCGTTTTTATAGTTTATCTCCGCACCAATATTTGCACTACCAAAACGATCCTTTTCGCTCAATAGATGGTCCTCCGTTTTCCCTTGATCCCAATACATGTCTGCCTTTAAAAATTTATACCAACCTTGCTTACAAGCCGTTTCTGATTTGTTCACTATATTTGCTATTTCGGTGGAGGTTTTACTTTGCTTTCGCAGCCTTAAGATCTATTCCTTTTCGTTATCAAGGAAATTCTTTGATTTACCCATAGTCTGTACCTACCTAAATGATTTTTAAACAATAAAAGCTATACTAAACAATGATTTTGACATTCCAGAATCAAAATGTTCAAAATCTCACGTTTTACACAGATCGTCTTAAACTAATGTCCACTGTTTACACTGTTTTACAAGTTTACTAAGCGCTAACTAACTGTTGTAACTCCTACATTGTTTGTATTTAACAGCCGACGGTCTGAGGTTACGAAGGTCAAACGTACAGCAACGTTATCCCAGAGACAAACCGAATAGAAAAACAATATGCGTATAAGATGTTTGTAATCCGGTTTACAAATCATCGTCTTAAACTTTTGTCAGCTACTGTATAGTCACAATAAATATATATTTGATACTTCTGTCATAATTGTTCATTATATTCTTGCATTTCATAATTTTGTGAAATATGTTAAGAAAGCTTCTTTTTAACATTTAAAAAAATATTATTTACCTATTATATAGCTAAATTTAATACACAAACAAAGTAAAATATGTCTAAAATGTTATTACAAGAAAAAGATTTTCATTGATAATTGTTTTCAATCAGAATTATATTTTTTCATTACTACTGTATTGTAATTAATGAAAGAATAAACATAGTGTTTTGGTATTCTATATAATATATTGAATTAATAATGTTCTTTATATATATAACATTTTATTTTATTTCAATACGTATGTATTATTATTAGCAGAACCTTTATATATATAACAAATCAACAGTCGACCTTTTTATTTTATTTTAGTTAAAAGTTATAATTTAGTATTAAAGCGAAAGTAAACAGTTTAATATTCAAGTATTGTTCAAGTGCGAATTAGTCTTGAGGATACTTATAAGTAAAATAATATCGTTTAATAATTTATAATATAAGTTGATCCTACAAGCTGATGACAAAGGGTTGAAAGACTTTAAATAATGTATAAGATTTTTTTACAAATTCTACAAAATATTTTGATGATTATAAATTGTTAAACAAAGCGTCAAATTTTAATCAAAAGGATGAAGATGGAAGATTATATCAGTTTACATTGTTTTTTTACTGATGGTTGTTTAGAAACCTGTAGCATTGATTTTGTCATTGTCAATTTAGAGGTACGAATTTAATTGATTTTCAAGAACGACATAAATATTCCAAAAATAATGATAAATGAAGAGTAGAGGAGAAGAACGCGATAAGTAATGTCTTTTATTTTTTACACGCAGTTTTAAGGTTCCGTACTCATTGTCAAATAATCCCAAAGTTGTTACCAGAAATGTCTGCTATTTGATTTTAAAATTAAACGCGTTTTTCTATCTTTTTTATAATTTTAAAGTTATGTATTACAGTTTTGGCTCGTATAATAAATAATAAGCAACTGGTTTCTGACTCGAAATAAACAGTTCGCTATCCCCTCTTCTTTATTTCTTATACAACTCGCCGACAAAGTGAGAGTTCCAAGCACGAGTAAGAGGTTTGCGAAAGTCAGAAGCCATCGATTTTTGTGATCGAACGAACAATAACATCGTTTAGTAGAAAACGAATAGAATATGTATAACGTCTTCTCACTCTAGCATTAGCGATTCTGAAGTGTTATATGCTCCTCGGCCAATCACTTTTTCATTCACCGCTATCTCCAACCTGTCGCTCGTTCTGCGTGTTCTTTCTTATTGCGTTCGAAAACAAAGTCAAGCCGAGTAGCATATATGATTCCTAATAAGCAACCAGTCGGTCGATCTCGACTCTATGTTGTTATAATGTTGTTATAATATTGAAGACTTTGAAGAATATTAAAGACTTGTTATAATATTAAAATATTACTTTTTTTATAGTTATATCTTCGGTTTATAAAATATGTCCTTGTTTGAAAGACGTATATCTTTATATCTAAGAGGTTCGTCCGATTTTTTAATAAATTTTTATTATAAAGTGATATTAAAATAAAAATATTGCTGAAAATATATTTATTAAGTTTTTCTCTTGTGACCTTTAAATAATACGACCGAATAGTAATGTGTCTACTTTATATGTATAATATAATATTAGCTACAAGTGGTTCATCCGAATCGTAAGTTAAGAAATGTTGATCGTAGCTGTAGGAGAGGGCACGCATGTTCGCCGGGTGGCTTGAGTTTCATAGGATGGCAAGTGAGGGTGGCGCGCCGACGATGACAGGGAGGGGGAATGCACCGTCACGTCAGTATTCCGCGAACCATCGACGAGTGTAGTTCGTGTCTTTGTTCGTTCCAATTTTCTTGTCATCAGTGACTATATATTCGTGTTCGTAATTTGATAACCGAGAACATCGTGAATCATTAAATTTATCCTCTGTTTTATCAATAACACTAATAATTTGTATGATTCGTCGTTCATGAACTTTTCTTCCGTAACCTTTTCGTCGTTCGTTCGTTGAAAGATGATGCATGGTCGGTAATGTCGCTGATTAAGGAGTACTGACTACCATTCGAGTAAACGTTGATAATAAACTATAGCAGGCAAATTTCGCGAGGCTTTGTTCGAGAAATGTGAGCGTTGACAAGACAAATTTACGCGCGATCGACGATTTTGCGCCGCGGAGCGCGAACTACGACCTCGTTGGTCAACTCGAGACGAGTAAAACGAGACGGCGTGGCGTCTGTATCAGCAAACAGCGTAGCTGCGTCTCGCGTTCGGATTGAAACGCGAGTGAGTGGTTGTTGGAGAGTGATAAAAGAGGCGGGATGAGTGCAAGAGAAGTCACCCTTGTTGGAGGCTCTCCGTGGGGATTTCGTATGCATGGTGGGCATGACCTGCATCAACCCCTTCGTATCTCTAGGGTAAGTCTATTCATCGACCGTTTCACTAACGCCGATTAATGATCTTTTGAACGTAACTTAACCGTGAATATCGACCATTTAATATATATACTACAGTTAGATTTATTTGTTTTGCGTTTATCACGCGTATACTTACGTATATCGTTTGACGTCGGTTCTACGTTGTTCAATGTCATGCGTACTTTAGCATCGTTTGCTCGGACATAGATGCGTTAACTCAGGCTTGTGGCGACAAACCTTTGTAGTGTTGTCATTGATAACTATTCAGATCCAGTCGCGTTATATCACGGTGTGAATAAACTATAAAGTTTATAAAGCACTGTGGTATTTAATTTAATGTTACGTTTTTTAAGGAATGTTATAATTAATATATTACAATATATAGTTATTTCTTCCAATTGAAAGTAGGATTTTAATATGATTAGAGACATTTTAATCAGATATAATGACATAATTTTCAGTACTGCGTAGATGTGTACCTATGTAATAGACTAATTATTATTGTTAGGTTATTCTTAATATATCCATTATTATTATTTTAATTCGAGTAAATTATTATTGCATTATACATATAGGAATATTTCTGTGTATTGCGTCTTAATTCGACCTGAAGCTATACATTTTTAATTATTACTAAATTATTAATTTAACACTTTTGACACTTTTAGTTTTGTCACTTATTTATCAAACATTCTTTAAGTACAATGAAATTTGATTTTATGAAAGATAATTTGATAAATTAATTTTTTTTAGAGTACACAAAAAATAATTTTTCTTCAGATTCCTCGACTTCTTCTATTTTTATAAATCTGGAAAATCCGAAAGAGGTTGTGATGAAATTGAAGCTAATTCTGATTCGAGAATCAGAAAAGTTATGATGAAATTAAAGTTAATTAGAGCTAAAGCTGCATAAATTATTAAATACTGAAGAGAATGTAAATGTCTACTGAAGTACTTTATATAAGCGGGCATGAAACATTTTTATATTTTTATTTCAAATTTATTTCAAATTTATCTTAAAATACTGTGATTCTCAGTCTTTGATGCTTCGCGTATCCTCTGGAGATTCGTGTGAAAATGACGTACCCCGGAAATAGATGAATAAAGCTATAGTATATAAAATATAACAGTGAGAATAAAATGAAATATACATACGTATATAGACATTAAATTTTGTACACCTAAATTACTGAAACTCATGAACTGAAAACAATGCATGGATATTAAAAGTAGTTTATACGTAAATATTCAGACACTTTAATCCATTTGTAATAACAACATGTACATTTTACCGAAGCATATAAATTAATAATAAATTAATAATTATAAGCAATATTTATCATTTTATACAAGTATCAGACTATAACGTTAAATTATCTATTAAGAGAACATAGAAATATGTGATATATATTATTATTTATTATATGTACTACTACATATTCTTATTGTTTAAATATCATTGATCGTATTAACATAGGAAGTCCTTCTATTGGTTTAGACCCTTTTTAATCCAACTTGTAATTCAAGAATTGAAAAGTCTGAAGGTGAAGAGTTTGTCAAGCAACAAACTACTTTTGTGAAGTTGGGCAATTACAAAAGCCAGCTTTATTATCGGTTATAATATATTATTATATGTATCTCTAATGACTATAAAGTATAAATAATAATTGTAGTTTGATTCATCCGTAATTCTATAATTAAAATACATTTTTATACATGTATTACATAAAACTTCAGTAAAGTGTTAAAATTTAGATAATTTAAAGTTTAAGACGTATTTCGAAATCTTTTCGACCCGAAAAATGTTGGCATGCAACTTGAATGTACCTTGTTATAAATATCGAGCCATCGATGTTTTGAACGTTGCCAGTAAATTGATACTTGGCACGGACAAACAAGACGCATCGATTTCAAACTACGCCATGTTCGTTACACGTATAGTCCGAATTATCGAAGTTTGGTTAAGATGTAATACTGGACGATAGCTTTGTGTCACGTGTTCATTCTGAAGTCGCTTACGAATCTAGTAATTTATATCAGTAGCTTTTGTTTAGTTTATTAAATTTTTTCTTCATATTTTGTAGAACGAATAAGAAAATAAATTTATCTACTTATTTATAAACTCTGATATAAAATATAATGCATGATGATTAAATATAAGAAAAAAGATCAAATAATTATTTCAAATAAAGCAACAGTTCAATTTATTTGAAAATAAACTTGTTTGCAAATAAATTAGAAAATCTTACTTGAGAAATAAATTATTATCAATACCACCTAATGGCAAAATCCGCAATCACTCGGTTGCCAACCCAATAGTTTAAATAATATACTCGAAGAGCATGCAATATCACACTATTACATCGCAATACTATATTATTTTCAGCACATACTAAGTTTAAAAAGGGTCACATTGAAACAAAATAGTCGTTATATTAGAGATAAATCGTCTTAAAACACTAGAGATCTGCTACTACTCATATTAATTTATGTACTAAATATTAAAAATTTTATATTTCGTTTATGATCGAAACTTTACTTTCTGTTTCAAAATATTGCATTCATTAAAAACATCGTAATAATTTAACGACAAACATTTTAATAAGTTTCATTGATATTTGTAAAATTAAATATAAAAGTACTAGTTTTGGCATAGTATTATAATTTACACAAACAATAATTATTAGAAAACAAGCTTATACAATTACAATATTAAAAATTGAAATTAAAACGAGTAATCTATAACCTAGCAAATAATTTAATTTTCCTACAACGAACTTGTTATTTAACTTATTATCGAAACGACTTATTGGGTAAACGAGGTTCTACTGTATTATGATTTATTCAGTCTATTTAAGTATCTTTACATGATATTAAGTTTTGAGATTTAGGTCATGAGATTAGAGATTGTCTAACAATGTTATAGGTACGCGAGCAGAATTATAATTGTGAATTATCTTATTACCAAGGATATTTAGGGTGAAATTCTGATTACGAGATTCTTTTTAAAAGTTGATTTCACATTCGATATTAGTACAATATTTTTAAGTAAAAGATATCTAAATTATTTTATTTTGAATTATTTTTTTAACATTGTATCGTATCGTATTTTATTTCTGAGTTGTGTTTGTCATAGTAATAACACTATTATCATATATTAAAAATTAAAGAATTACTGTAAATTCTAATAGATAATATTAAAGAGCATTGAGACCTTAAATCTATTGATAATCAAATAATAGATAAGTAAGATGAGGTAAAGCAGGAAAGAAAGATTTCATTTACATAAACAGTCAAAGTTAAATGTAAAAAATAGACGAGTTAAAGGTAAAGAAATATAGGGACAGACGTTAACAATATGAAGTGTAAAATCAGTAAAATAATGAATGAATAACAGGAGACAAAATCGGAGGTAGACCAAAATTTGAGAAGAACGAAAGGGACGGACCTTCGTTAAAGGCGAGCAAAGATAAAAAGAGTTCTAACGATAGAAAACTGACTGAAATATGGAAAGACGTAACCGAAGGAGACGTAGAGGAAGACTTGAAGGAAACGGATTAGCGAGGAAGAAAGAGAAAGAGGAATGTTAAAGAAATTGTGTCAGAGAGAAGAAGAGGCAAAGGAGGGAACAGTGTAGATAATAATAAACAGAATAGGAAGTTTTAGGACAGAGATAACACAAGGAAGAGAAAAGTTACAAAGGGGATAAAGAATGCAATAAGTAATTTGACCCGGAGGATAAAAATCCATATAGAATAAATGGAAAAAGAAGGAGAGGAGTCGTGCAGAATAATGGAAGTATATGGAAGATAATGGACGTATTATAAAAAATGGAAGCAAGTGAGGGAAAAGAGAGGGAGGGAGCAGGTAGAGGGGCGGAAGAAACAATTAACACTAGAACTACCACACCAGTCGAATTGACTGGTTTTACAAATTTATTTTCAAATACCTACTTCGTGTTATATTTTTTTTCGCAATGATGTAGCGAGTTTCGCAACGATACCTAAAAGAATAATATAATGAATTTTATTTTGTTTTTTATGTATTTAAACTGAAAATAATTTTGTATCAAGGCTACTTATACCAATACCAGTGAAAATGACTGGTTCTACAATTTTATAAATGTGTCGATCTTCGTTCAGGGATCATGGTCCGAGATGGGTTAATAATACCAAAAATGTACTACATAACATGGAATTCCTTCTGTAAGAAAGTAATAAATCAATAAGTATAAAAATATTCCATCGTTACGTATTCTTTAAAGATCAGTCATTTTCACTGGTTTTAACTATCGGTAGTTCTAGTGTTAATAATAGAAGTCTTGGAGAAGGTGAATAAAAATTTCGGAGATGTAAAATCGACGATTGATAGATCTGTTAGATCTTTTTGTTTAAAAATAAAAATTAATTGATATTTAACCGTGACCGGTCAAATGATCGTTCTCTGAAACAACTTATATTTCTTAATATAGAACGAAGATAATAACGAATTTAATAACGAAAGAATATAGTTTTTTCTATTTAGAAATAAATAACGTACATTTTATTCTTTTCCACTCCCCCCTTTTTTTTACAAGTTATAGGCTTCTGGATAGCATATTTTCCACGTTCTTTATATTTCTTTATATTTTATTTTTTTTTTAAATTTTATTTTTAGACAGATTTTGTTAGTCTTATTATTTTTGCAATATCTTATCTTGTATGTTTTCCGTTCAAGTGAATTTGTACTTACATTTGTGACTGGTTCCGCTGGATCTTCTTTGCCCAGCTGTTGCTCTTTTTGATATTCGGTGGCAAGTTCTTCTCTCAATTGAAAGAAAAGTTTTTGCCTCGAAATTCCTTCTCCCGTGGTTTATTTATGTAAAATCCATGCATTTATCCTGGCTAAGTGTAGTATATTGAAAAGTACATGTAGAAATCATCTCCGAGATTCGGATTTTACAATGTATTTTCTGGTCATTTGGTCGGTCACATCTACACCGAATTTGCTGCTATTATACAATTTGTATAATTTATGTATTTTTATAATTCTATTGTATAATGTAATTGTCTCTGGTACACGGGCATCGTTTTTTCCCATTTGTATGTATCTATATATTGAACTAAAAATCAGTACTTTTTTATGTGGTTTAGTTTTGTAAATTGTCAAAGTACAATTATTTGACCGATATAATTTTATTGAGCAGCGTGTTATATCGTTCTTTGTCTGTTCTGCCAATTTCGGTAGTTTCTATCTATTTGCGCGAATTTTTCCAACAACCGTAATTCTTTTTGCTAAAAGTTTAGTCGCGTTCCCAAGTGAAACTGAAGATTCTGTCCCTTCATCTTTTCCCAAATATGGAAAGCCGTTTATAATATATTTGCTGTTTATATCTGTAGCGGCACATGAATGAACGAAAGCTTTGAATCGGCAGAAACTCATATTATTATGCCTTGGAATACTAACGTTGTTTCGGTTTGCTGGGTTCAAAGGTAAACGAACTCTAGATAAAATATTATCGTCGTTATTTGTAATCGTCAACCGGACTTACATTTGAACTTTTTGTAAATAACACCGGTCGATACAAGTAGACGAATTCTTTTTAGATTGCTCTTTAGGACAACCATTAGGGTGAGTCATATACCGTTGAATAGCGAGTCATCGATAGACAAATTACGACCGGCATACACTATCTCTGTACTTGTGCATATATTAATTTTAATATAACAGACAATTACGAATCCATTACTCGTCTCTTTATTAAACAAACCAACACGTTTAATATACACCTCATATCAGACGCTAACTTATCCGGTTTATTATAAATATAAAAAGGGAGAAGAGGAAGGAAACTGCAAGCAGTGGAGCTGTGACAGGAGTTAAAGGAGAGTGGGATTAGATTAGAATAATGAAATAGACTAGCAGGAAGAAAAATAAACATAGAGGAAGAAATATGGATTATCTGAACAATGTATAGCAATAGAGAGATGGGAAGGATAACAAAAAGGTAAAGCAGAAGTTGGAATAGTTGGAAAGCAGAAATAGGAGAAGAAGGAAACTTATAGAGTGGAGTAGAGGGGAACATCAGTGATCAATGTGAAGTGGTGACAGTCACAACAGGTCACAACTGACAGAACTAGAGTTTTATTTAGGAAATAGAGTAAAATTCGATTACTAACCATTAATCATAGTGATAAGATTAAAAGGTAAAAAGATAGAAGAAGGGAAAGTATAATGGAACTTAGAAATCGGAAACAGGTATAAAATTGCAATAAACTTCAAAATATTGAAAGAGGAGGAAGAAGTATTTAGTACAAGAATGGGAAAATTTAAAAACATCGGTGAAGGAGACTATAGATAGGAGAAGGATAAGAACGAAATAAAAGAGGATAGGTCATAAATACTGGTAGGGCAGGTAATGCAGCAAAGAGGAAAGGAAAGTGAGTAGGTACTATAAGAAAATGACTGTTCCAAATAACGTTGCTTTGTACGATGTTGAACTACTGTTAAGGTACAATAGAGGTATAACGAATACTAGTTTCAGGTAGTTATCTGAATGTCAACTATTAAACTATCGAGTCGTGACTAAGCTGCTGCTTAATATTTTTGTTTTGCATTAAGGCACGTCTTTGTAATTTGTAATATATTACGTCTATAATTTGCGGTTCAAATACATTAGACGTATTAGCTTGTTGAATATATACAAATATATGTCGGAGATGAAAGGAAAGCCGAAGCCTATCCTTGGAAGTTTTGGGAATATCCTCTAGTACTCTATCCTAGATTTTATCGTAGCCGTAATTGTTCGAGATTCGTGATAGCGAGATTGGGTTCGAGATGACGATTGGTCGCCGAACGTAGCCACGGTCGCGGGATGGACGTTTTGCCTAACGGAGGTCTGGAGTGGTAGTATGGGTTTTCCGAGAAATGTGGTTGTGGCGGCACGCGGCCTCGAGAGCGGGCCTAGCCACGTGTGATGTTGCCTCGGAGGTGCCGATACGATGGGACATACATTGTATTAAGAATCAAACTCCAGACAGACATTGCCTAGCAACGGTGTTTGGAACTTTCTCGATGCTTCGAAACAGGTACAGAAAACAAATGCAATCGTACAGCGAGAAAAATCTCCACGACGCTGGCATTCGTGCGATTGCCTTGGAGAGTGACACATCGAGCATTTTTCGACAATCGCATTTGCGCTTAGTAAAGAGATATCCCGTTGACCGTGGATTCGTTTGAACCCAAAAACATTATTAATAGTATTCATTAAACTTATCTGTTAATCTTACTATTCGTACAATTTATTAGGCATTAACTTTATTATTAATCAAATTTATTATTCATTTATTAGTCTTATTATTTGTTAATCTTAGTGATAGTCTTGTATATACGTGTAAATATAATCTCGGCTTTGAGGAACAATCGCTAGTCCACGCGAAGAGTTGTTACGCGCCCAAAATTCCAATCTAAACCCGACATATATATGTTCGATTTAAATGTATACTTCTTTCATTACTTCTCTCACTAAATCTACGGACACAAATTTTTCACAGGAAAGTTATTTGATTTTATAGACGAATTGTAATAGAATATGTAGATTTATAATATAATATTATAATATTATAATATTTATTGTATTGTCACGTCTCGCGCTGCGCACGCGCCGTAACAAAGGGCTAAAATCTACCAATAGCGCGAGACGGCGCCTCAACTCGAAATAAAATCTAACGATTCGGTTAGAAACCGAATTCTAGCTTCGCAAACCGCCACATGACACCCCCCCCCCCTCTTCTATGTTTGAACAAACTATAAATACACGTAGCAACATGGAAGGACATTCATTATTATTTAGATCGAGTTCATTATAGTTCATTTATTTCTTCAGATTGTATTCATTATTATTCAGATTGTGCTAATTATTATTCAGATTATTATTTGTTCATTATTCAAATAATTCCTTAGTTCTGTGTGATTAGTTCCTCAGTGCTTGGTGATTGATTCCTGGATTCTTGGTGATCAGTCCCTCAACTTTTGGCAAGTAATTTCTTAGTTATAGCGATTCGCTCTCAATTCGTCAAGGTCTTAATATTTCAGTTACTTTGACCTCTAGTTCTTTAGTTCTTTAGTTCTTTAGTTCTTTAGTTCCTTAGCTCCTTAGCTTTAGTTCCTTTATCTTTTAGTTTTCTCAGTTTTAGTTCTTAAATACTTTAATTCTTTAATTCTTTAGTTTAATTCTTTGTTCCGTTTAATTCTCAGTTCTTGTCAATTTTTGTTAATCGACGTGCTCGTATTTGTCAATTTGCAAACTATCGATAATCACGCGAATTTAAATCTTGTAATCAGTAAAGCGTATCACGATCAATTGTAAATTCGAATATTCTAAATAATTCTGTTAATAACCAATCAAAATCAGAATAAATTCTTGTTGTGAAAATTAATTGTTTTACAATATAATCAGATTAAACGACCATTTATCTTCGCCAACTTTCATCCTCTCCCGTGCCAGTACTCCTGCGCATAGCGGGTTAGCCTAAAGGTGGAGTTTAGTCGAAAGATAACGACAACAAAAATTCTAACTGAAGCAATCCTTAGATTGTTTCTGGTGGCAGCAACTACTATTTACCTGAATTTCAAAAATAACGGCAACGGAAACCGAACAACAGAAGTAAAAACGTAACAATATATTTCATTAAATTTCTTCTATTAAGTTCTATTAATTTCTTCTATCAGACAAATTTCATGTGAAAAATTTCTTAGCGCTTTCAATAATAGCACATACTCTGCCAAACATAACTATTAAGATAGTTGCTAATATTTAATACAAATACTTTTTTATTGTTGATACGAATAATTTTATAGTTTAGGTCGATAGGTATGTATTGTAGATTATTGTAATTTGATCTTAGTACTGCCGCGAAGTATTGAGATGAATTGTGGCGAAATTTAGTAAAATATTGTTAAAGAATCTATACTACTTTATCGGTTACAAGTAGTGTTAAGACACATGTTTTAATAGAAATTGAATGCTTTTTACTGTCCTTATTTTCTAGTTATTTTATTGAGTTGGCAACTAAGCGATTGCATTACCATCTAATGAATCTATTATTTTATTCGTATTATACATTTAATATAAAATACTATATAAAGAGACATTTGTTAGAGTTTTCGCGATAAATGTAACAAATAGACAATCTGATATTTTCTGGCCAGTAATGCATATACATATTGTATATTAAGATTAAAATGAACAAATGTGCCTGAATGGTAGATGGACCAGTTAGAAGACATATCATATTTTTATTCTGCTAGGTATCATCAGTTAGTTCATTTCATTTGTTATATTCAATATAAAATATATATTTAATTTAAATTCTTACTTTAAAAAGTTATATCTAATTAACATATGATATAAATTTTTAAAAATTTTTATAAACATTTCATAAAAATTAGGTATTTATATAATATAAACATTAGACATGTGTGTAATTTATACATACATCATAGTTCACACTCGATTGTTGGATATAATCAATATTAGTTTTACATAAATTATGTATAAGTAGTTATACATAAATTAATAAACGTATGGAAAAACCGAATAGAACGAAAGTTTTAAAAAATGACACAACAAAATCCGATAAATTGGCATATATTTGAGAATCGTACTGTGAACGGTTTGTTATATTTCTTTCCCTATGGTAGATTATTCTAAGAATCGTTAAAAGCAGCTTTCCTTGAGTTTTAGAAATTCTGTAAGCATATCTTTCAAAGAATGACTATCGATTTCTTTTGACCTTGTACAACTTGTTTCGTTTAGTGATTCTTGTTCTCTCTTAAGCAACATTCTCCTGTGCATAAATAAATATGTAGATATTTTGCAATCTTGTAACGAAGGACTTATTTGAAATAGTGGCGTATCTCCTTTTCGTTTATACAATTGTCATATCTATGAAAAGCTACTAAAATACTAAACAGATTATATTTTTCATATAGAATAAAATAATATCGAAAACAGCGATTTTTTATTTATAATAAAAAATGATGAAGTTTAAAAAAATGATTTTGAACGCCCTCCATCCGAATGGCGGATTTCTTCATCACATTGCAATATTGAAAGTAACTGCGTTTAACCAATATCTCATTAAACGCATATTTAAATAGATATACAGCGATAAAAATAGATATAAGAGTTCCTAAAAATATTTATGAAACAAAAACGAATATGAGGAAAAGATTATGTTTGTAGCTTAATTTAATGCCAAATTATATCAATAATGGAAAAAATATTTACAAACTTATATTTTTGTATCAAAATTTAATTTTCAATGTTATTTTGTAATTTTGCAGCATTGCTTTTATCCAGAAACGATAACTAGTTTTTTTGCAGACAAAATTTCACCTATTTTTATTTCGCACGAAAAGTATTCGTTGAATTCCTTGCATTTATTCAAAGTACAAAAGCCTTGAAAACATACAAATTTATCTAAAAGTAATCAGATAAAAAATAATAAAAATTCTGTGTTCACATTTTTCTGTTTAACTTTTTTGTATCTAATTGAGCTATTGTAGTACAATTATCATAGATAATTTAGCGGCATATATAGTATATGTGTAAATGTACAGATATTTGTATATGTATGTAGATTATAGAAATGCGATAATTAGAAAAAAAGGTATACATACCTCGAGAAACATCCGTAATCTGAGGATTCCCGCAATTTTATTTTATTATTTTTCATTTATTTCAATATCCACTTTATACAGTTTTATACACTAAAATATTGTGATATTTATATGAGAGACATTATTCAAGTATCATAAATATATTGCATATAAATTTATAAGATTTATAAATCAAAGATATAAAATTATAAATTAATTGAGGGCTACAATAGTTTTGCAACATCGTAAATAGAAAATGATAATCTTTTTTTATTTTTTTTGTACGTGGAGAAATCCTCATGGACACTCCGCCGCTGCGGCAGGAGCACATCAGTGTCGGAATCTTACCGACTAAAACTCCACGATGGTCTGCCTACGCGTGTGACAGCAGTACCCCGGGATCTCTCGCGAATTACTGCCAGTGCACTCTCCGCGTTTTCATTGATAATGAGCCGATCCTATAAGTTTCCTAACTGATTAATCTGATGCTAGGTGAGGCTATTGCCCCTAGTGCCACCCTCCCTGCTAGTCGTGGCCCGAGGGGGCAACAGTGGAGCGCCCCTGGGCCGCCATCACCCTCCGCCGCGTTACTCTACAATAGTAAAAGTTTTTTCTCTCTCTCCCTCTCTGCCGCTCCTTAAATCTGGTAAGTGCCGCCGAAAGACGATAGTGTCCTATTTTATATATGCCTTCCATCCTTGTTTAGGGGAGTGCTAAACGTCTCTCCTTTCATACTATAAAAAAATTTTCTTTTTTTTTTTTTTTACGTGGAGGAAATCTTCATAGACACCTTCTTCTTTTTCTTACCGCTCTGTGGACCGGGGGAACACAGGGCGGCAGAAGGTAGTGCCGGATTCTTACCGGCTAAAACCTCCACGGGCGGGACGATGGACCCAGTGCAAAGTTGATGGAGGATCGTCGGGGCCCTGGGTGCCGGGGTAATCCACAATCCACTCGTAGTAAAGGTATCACACAACAGTCAAGTAAGCTTGGCTTGCCTGTTGTATATTACTTTTATAGAGTGAGATTTTGGGTTTTCCCCCGTCCTTTGATGAGAAAATGTATCATATCCCGGGCGAGAGGATTCGAACTCGTGACGCAGCGTCTTCAGTTCGAGGCCTTAACGAGCGTAGCCGGCTGCCCCACCGGAAAATAAGCATCTGATAGTCTTTCAAATATTGTAAGTTACTCGATGTAAGTTTCTGTAGGAGAAAAGAATCGTAGATCTACAATATAGCATTAACAATTATTAAAATCTAGTTTGTTTAATTTTTTATGTGCTCCTGAGATATTTACATGAAATTATGAATAAATTAGAAAAATATTGGTATGTACGACCCATTTGCGTTTACATTGACATTATTTACAATATGTTTACATTGTGCAGTCGGAGAGAGAGAGAGAGAGAGAGAGAGAGAGAGAGAGAGAACGAAGAAAGAGTAAACGAATAGTAAATGAAGAAACAGAAAATTATTTCTTAGTACATGAAATAGATCATCTAAAACAAATTCAACTATTACAAAATTAGTTACTGTACGAAAAAACCTTTCAAGCAAGAGTTAAATGGCGTCGTAGGGGGTACAATTTGTTATTAGTTTCCTTGCAGGTGGGCACACAGGAGAAATATGTAGATCAACTACAGTTTGTAAGAATAAAATCACATTTATTTACGTCCCGATTGATGTATCTCGTTATTCCATATAGGGAAGTATTAAGTTGATCATGCCAAAAAATCAAATCAGGAGATATTCATTATTTTCGTTTCAAAAGCACAATAATATTGTACTTCATTTGTATAATATTGTGATAATGTATTAAAATATCTCCTAAATTTAATACTTTCTTCTGAAGCATTTAAATAGGAACACCTAAATATATATCTCCGTTATTAATTTTCCGTGTGGAAAATCTTTAGAGATAAAAGTTATACTTTTTAGAGGGACATTTAAATTTTATTTCAGACATTTAAATTTGATGAAATTGAAGCTAAAATATCTATTAAACTAATGCATAGCATTTCGGCATAAATAGTTTAATACCTTTTAATAGAGAATGCCAAACTGGATCGATTAATGTATTAAAAAATATGTAGTTCCATTTAAAAAATGTTAATGAGCTTGAAATCTCATAAAGACATGACTTTGAAAAAAAAATGTTATCTACCATTGCACGTGCCCCTTCAGATAACTTTGTTCTCTGCAATTTTTCGTATAACCATTTCCGTTATTAATATAATTATTAAGTGTGTCATTTAAATGCTTCACCCTGTGTTTATCATATATTAAAATATTTCTTGATATATGAACTGATGGTTTTTGACGTAAACTGCTATTAAGCGCTTGGATGAAATTATGAAATGCATTGACCAACACAGGAATGTGATTGTATTATATTTAAAAAGAATGTCATTGATTTTATGTATTCTCTACGTATCCAGATACAATGATACTAATAACGTCAAATCGTGTCCTTTTCGACGACATTCAACAATTTTTTAAAAAGTTCTTCCATGCAATAAGTAATTTTGCAAGTTGAAAATTATGAAATAGGTGCGTCATTCTATTTAGAGTAGGTTATCGTGGTAAGGAATGCAATTTCTTGTTTCCCCATCAATATTACACTATTTACTTCCTATATCATTGCGAAATGTAAACATATTGTAAATAACGTCAATGTAACAGCCAATGGAGTTTTAAGATATTTTTCCAAGATAACGGCTCATTTGAGACTTGTATTCCTCGAGACGAGTATAAGAGAGTGCAATAATAATAATTAAAAATCTTGAAATTCAAATTCGAGGTCAATATTTTAGCAGCACCTTTTTTTAAACAGATCTTCAATTAAACAGATCGGTCAGATGAAGAATCGATCGGTGTGGAATCAGTGTAGACATAGCAATTTTTAACAGCTTGTTACAAATGAACTCAGTTGGTAAACGAACGTTAACTTTTCCTGATGAAAGTCTCTGGTTATTATGAAAATTACTTACTCTTTAATGAATTAATTACTCTTTGACCATCTAAATTCTGTCTTCCTTCAGCTTGTTGGTTCTTTGTCCTGAAACCGCTCACATCAGAATGATGAACAGAACGGCAAAGGACACAGTGAATGCCTTTCATTCACGCGACTTATCACAAAGTTGAATATCGTTGGTACTTGCTACGGAATAATACTCTTCTCCCATCATATATGATTCGTAGTAAAAAGAAGAAAGATAGGAGTTTAATCGATGCCCGTATTCATAATATGTCCGAGCATAACAGATATATATTTTTAACATTTATATACACTTTTATATAGAAGAGTAGAAAGCACCTATTGTGCTTGTCAGCTTGGAAGAAATGCAAACATTGCGTTGCATATCTTCTGATACACATATAAGGACAAAAAATAAATATTTATTTCATCTCTAAACCGTATACACATTGTTACAGATATTCGATTATTATAAGTGTTGAAGTAATTACCTCAAGAAAAATTCTGCACCTTTTCTTTTGTATATTCATGACCTGTAGACCACTGTTACGAAGAGAATAGAATTTAGTGAAACAAAAAATTCTAAATAAGGAAAGGTCCATATTATTGTGCCCTTGAATATAAATTTTGTTTTGGATCACAAGATCTAGAAAGAAAAGAGTTAAAAGTAGATTTCTATTGCCGTTTCTTATAACCTTCAACTAGAGCTACAAAGTTAACTTTTTGGTAACGTCTTTTGCTATAAATATATGAACGTAATACTTCCTATCGCTCTTCTTCCTATTGTATTGTAACACTGTAAGAGTGAGGATCTGGATCAGCGTATACTATACCTGTATCTATATTTATACTTATACCTGTGCTTATTTCAATATATTTTTCTATTACAAATTCATCCACTCGTTCCTCTATCAGTCAATCTCAACAATATTGTTCTTTCGTCCAGTCGCGGGGAGACGCGATCGCGTCGAAGCGCGTCAACGGGAGTCGTAAATTCCCGTTACGACTATAACGATCGACACCACGAACAGGTCGATCCCCTTATTTCTTGTGGGATAATAGGGGTATTTGTTGTGGAATAAAACTGTAGTCTACAGTCTTATAATATTTATATTTTTAACAGCTTGTTACACTCGAGGTTCCGTCGTGGCGGAAGAGATAATTGATACAGGTGATGAAGAATAATATACTTGATAAATGAGTAGTAGTAATAAAGAATAGATTAAGATAATATCAGTTTGATCGAAGCGAGGACTATGTTTTAAGTTGACTACGCGAAGCTTATAGGAGCGGTCGTGTTGACTGCACGACGTTTGGTAGAACAGTGATGACCCGTCTCGTTCAATTACGGAGGAAAGCTCGGTATGGGTGTCCCTTTTAATGGGAAATACCTGCTGTTTTTAATGGACAAACAACCGCTTTCTCCGTAAGTTATAAGAGCGTGTAATAAACCTAAGGACTGTTTTAAGGACCATCCATAAACCGAAAATACTTATGCGAATAGAAATTAAGCTAAAAAGATTCGGTTTATGGTGGTTTCTTAGGTTTATCGAGGGTCAGTATAACGGTGTGTAGGCCTCGGCGGTCAGACCATGAGGACCGTCGCACGGACCGTCTTACGCGACGTAACAAATATCATATATTAAATTAATAAATAATGATAACAATCTATTTGATCTCGAACTCATACATAACACCTGTACTTATACTTGTTTCAATATATTTTTCTATTACAAATTCATCCACTCGTTCCTCTGTCAGTCAACCTCAACAATATATATCTGTACATTAAAACAATGAATACAATCGTCTTAAAAAGAAAAGAAATACTAATCTGCTTGCTAATGTCCTAAGACATACTTTTGCGATTATATTTATCTTATATAAATTGCAACAAGTGTTGTCTTTAAGAATAGAAATATGTAAAAACTTCCACATGATCGAAAATATCATTTTAACTATTTTTAAAAAGTTGATACATATTATTCTACTTAGATTTAAAATTGAAAGCATTCTATTTATCTAGGTTTTTCAAATATTCTATATTTTTGTAGACTGTGATGTAGTTGAATATGTATTCAAAACACATGTGTGATTGTTTAATGTATATGGAGCTTGTCATGAGTATGGAGCTATCCACCAATGCTTATTCATTGATAGATTACTGATGCTGCCTCTGGAGATTTTAATACGCTTTAATAAATCACAATCTTCTTATCAAACGATTTGCAAGATTAATACGTTATTCTATTGCTGTTCATTATTTTATCGTGGAACAGCGATGTTCATCGGTAAAAAGCAATTTATTCATCACTTGTTTAATAAAAGATTTGCTAAATGTTTCAATTACGAATCATTACAATACAGCTTTTCATTTTTCGCTTTTATTTTTTTTAATACAAAGTTCAGTATTAATTGGTAATTATAATTATTATGTTATGATACGGATATGTAGTTAACAAAGCAACATCTTCGTTACTTTTAATGATACGCAAAAGTGCCAAAGGAATAAACTGTTTAATTCGAAGAATGTTATGGTAAACAAAAAATTTTCTCGAGGTTATATTTTTTGAGACTGCAATCTCATCAATGTTTCCCTTAATGGGATTACATATTTCTATCATCATTGCGTAATAGCTGAATTTGAAACCTTATACATGACCTTGTAATATGACCTTCACGTAACGGTGAATATACAAAATTCGGAAATGTATTAATCCATCCCACATGTAATTCCAAATGTATTAATTCAGTATTGCTATTAAGCGTCGTATCAAAGCGGTTATTAGCGAAAGGAACATAACATAACCACGTTTACATTCGGTATAAATGAACGTTATTGATGCTAAATTATGGCAACCTTAGGATAATGATCAGAGGTTAGTCAATTTTCGGTATTGTGCAGATTAATTTGAACGAGTTTCGAGTACACTTGGATGTATGTAACGTTAGTACTAGGTGAATGCCAACTATATCTAAAAAAAAATACCTAGACATACTTAGAGGGCTCTTGCAAACTATTAAAATAAAAAAGAATACGTCCGGTGATTAATAATGTTATTAAGGTTTGGCAGCAATTACTGTAAATTTAAACTTATCTACTAGAGAAATAAATAGAGATAATGGCGTCAGTAAATCTTCAGTTTCAAGGTTTTTATTTTACTTAGTAATAGGATACATCCATGTCACATTCCTTTACAGCAAGAAATAAGAAAAAGTGATTTTATCCAGAGAATAAATTGTTGCAGTTGAATGATAGCGAAATTAGCTTAGGATAGTACATTCTTGTCAAGAATATTCTTCCCAGGCGAACGAATTGTCACAATACAGAATTATGCACTTAACTCGAAACCCACGCTCGCGAAAATATATGTAGGAGAATGGCAACAGTGTAACATATACGCTTACTGCTACATTGAAATGTCACTCGCCATCGATGAGCTAGAAGTATAATTTTAGGCGAGAACACAGAGCGGTTTGGTTGCTGTCGAAGGACTTCAAATTTGATATCACAATAAAAGAAAGACGATTATCGAGTTCGACGATTCCGTTTTCTTACGAGCTCCTGAAGCTCCGTAACAGAATGTTTTAAATAACCTTATCTTGGATTATGCTTACTGAAATGTAATTATCATGTAATTTTTTCTTAATTTAAGATTGCATTCGATTTTTTTTTTTTTTTGCGAGGAGTTATTGGGGAATTACAATGAAATTGATCATATTCTTACAAATATCGAGACCTTTTCTCTATTTCGTTCGGTAATTTTCATTTTTAATGCATTAAATATCTTTTTCTATATCGTACTTTAAAATTGATTAACGATCACTTTCTACAGATTAATATTACTATTACTTGATTTTGGATCGCTCTGCTGTGAATATGTCGAATGTAAGAACAAAGAACAAGGAAAGCAATTGAGATACGATGAGACGCTCTACAGAATTCGTATTTACACAAGCCAGTTTAATAAAATGGAAATTAATTTAACTCTCGTATTGCAATGCCTGAATCCCTTTTGTGAGGTTTATTAAAGAGTAGACTTTTTCGACAAAGTTCAAAACACGTGAAGATACGAGCTTGTTCTTCTGTAACAGCAAAAATTCTCGCGAATGGGCGATGCTTATTTCGCAATCAAATTAGCAAATGGTTAGAAATTAACGGAAATAATTTTGAACATTTGTTACGATAAACTTTCCTTCGGTAATCTCTGTATCGTAGTTGTTTTATTATTCGCATCTATTAGCAAACATTTTTTATCTTTTCGTATCCAGGCCCACGTTAGGGTCATAGCGTTATAGGTTGTTGGATTGGTTTCAGTCTCAGTTATTATTTTACGATGATGGAAATGTGTAGTGCCGTTAAAAGAGAACATTGACGGGATTGTAATCTCGAAGAATATGACTTTGAGAATATTGTTTATTTATTATAACATTTTTCGAATTGAACGGTTTATTCCTTTGGAATTCTTGCATATCATTAAAAGTAACGGATATATAAAATATAAATAATAAAATATAAAAGATATATATAAAAAAGCAAATTTATAATTAAAACTATTTGATACTTTAATAAAATAGATATTTCATCCATATATGTATAATGTAATATGATCAGGTAGATCATGAGGTGGTAGTTGATGAAGGTGCCCACAAGAAATACTCTTGATGTTCAACAATAAGGGTTTATTAAATTATTAACAATCAACAGTCAACAATTTACGATCAACAATTTACGATCAACAATTTACGATCAACAATTTACGCTTAACGATTGGCGATTAACTATCAACGATCAACGATTAACATGTTATAAAATTAAATTTATGTTTTGTCATACGCCTCTTTATTCCTTTGTTGTAATTAATCCATATATTCTGTAAAAAAGCAAAAGAACGAAAGGCCACTTATCCACCTACCTGCAGGACACTCGTCGCATACGCGTAAATTTACCTCGAGTTACTTCTACGCCCGACCGAAAGGGCTGTCGAGTGCAAAGGGTTAAAAATTGAGCAACCTTAGGACTTATTTCACTTAACTTGTAACCTCTTTGTATTATTATTTTACATATAGTGGAATTTAAGGGATGATAAGGGAAATCTAAAAAGCTTCAAAACGAAAAATAGTAAAAAGAACTGTCCTAATATACAGTAGCGGACAAAGGATTAAGACGAAATGGAAAAAATAAATAATTGATTTACTTTCCATAAAAAATATAAATACAGTGTTCTACTTTTGGTATTAACTGATTAGACGTTTGTTTATATACTTACAAAAACAATTTCATTTTAATATTTTGCTAAGTTATAAAAAAGGAACGAAATCTGTATAATATTTCGTCGGTCAAAAGTTTAAGACTACGTAAAAAATATTAATTTTTGGTGAGAAAATATACACAATTTTTGTATAAATTCAATATTTTGTCCAATATCTGTTATTTCTTATCATTTCGGTACATCTTCTTGGCACAGCGTCTATTAATTTTTTACATTGATCTACCGTAATATTACTACAAGCTGTTTCAATTGTAGAGTAAATTTCATAAAAAATTTTTCGGTTTATAACCTTGTACTGTCTTCTTTTATGATGCTGCACAAATTCTCGATTGGATTAATGTCTGGTGATTGCGACGGCCATGGCAACACACATGGAAAGATCTAAAAATTCCAACAGTTAAAGAGGAAATCGCTAGATACGCAAAAAATACAAAGAAAGACTTGCAACACACCCAAACCAGCTAGTTGCTGAAACAAATGAAACCGCAATAGAAAGAAGACCGAAGAAGAAGCATCCCCCAGACCTCACAATGGAAATACAATAAACAACCTGGAAGATGGAACCCCGCTGGGGGTAACCATCCACATGCTATATTTTTCAAGTTATAACATTTTACCAAATGTCCTTCTGGACAAATTGTAAAATCCAAATAAATAAATAAAAAAAAAAAAAAAAAAAAAACATACGATGTCGAGGAGTGTCTGTTAAATAGAGATTACCAGGTATCCAAAGAGCAAAGTTGTAGGAGATTACATAGAGCTGTGGTGTAGCTAATATGCAAACTTATTCTATATATACATATAAGATGATTTAAACCTCGTAATGCGAGAATTTCTATCAGTTTCTTATATTTGAAATTGCAATACCGTGTTTATTAATTGTATAATTATTCTGATCATTGGCTATTAATTTAGAAACGTATGGAAATATATAGCTCAGGAAATTCTGAAATAAATCCAATGAAGGTTAATATTATACTAGGAAATAGTAATATTACTAGTGATTTGAAGATTCCTCTATTGTTTTTCATAGTATCTTAAAACCTGTCCTGAAAAGTTGAGTTAAAATATTCGATCACAGAAAAATATAAAATTCGTTGAGCTTTCATCTTCTTATATTCTAATTTAATTTAATTCAGATCATCGGTGATGTGTTGATACTTTATTGTTAATCAGAATTGCACCCCATATATCTGGACCTCGGAGCCAGAATGTATTAAGCCACACTTTTCAATTTTTGCAGGAAAGTAAATCAAAGTTGTAAAAGATTTCGGACAGGACATGGACTTAATATCGCTTTTACACTATTATATTAAAAAGTAAACGGCATAGAACGAAAAATCTTTTTTACCGAGGAAAGTGAAAAATTTGATATAGGAAACACGTAAAAAGTCACTTTTTTAAACACAATAAAATTAATAATTATAAATAATATTATATATAATACAAAATAATATTTAAAATAATTATATAATATATAATAATATTTTTTTGAAAATTGAACATTAAATATTTATCATACGCGTATAGGTACTAGGCTGATTCTCAACTAAATATGTTCAAACTCTATTCTGTTATTAATTATCGTTATAATAATATTTTATAAAGTGGAAATTAAGAGAAAATATTTTCCAAAATAATAATTAATATTCGAGTTAAAAACGTAAAAGATAATTAGAAGGAAAAGGGACTCGATCCATAAATTGAAAAAGTTATTTAAGGATTAAACTTTGTGCGATTTCGTCGGCCAAGTTCTTTTGCTTTTAATAAAATTTCGTTTCTTTCTACACATCAACTTATTTATCACTTTTCAATACATCGCAAATATGATTTTTCAATAAGTAATACGATTGTCTTAATTAAAACCGTTTTAGTCATTCTCAATTGCGTTCAATCAATTTTCGAATATCAGAAATTTCCTAAATATTTTGATCTTTTATACTTTACTGCCACCACTATAGCGACAAGGATAATATAAAAATTGTCTTTTGCATTTATTATTATTGGTAAAATTTGAAAAAGAAAAGATGATTAATGTATAATTAGAGTTTGCAATATTTATAAACTTTTTGTTTTCAAAAATTTTCGATATACAAGTATATTGGAATTTCTGGTCAATTTCTATCATCAAATTTTTAGGTCATGAAGGATTGAACTATTAAGTCGTTTTACAAGTTCTGTCATGAATTTATTCATTATTCATTATCGATTTTCAAATATTGTTTTCTACCTGTGAAACTCAAATTGTTTTTAGATATCTATTTTCTTAATTTGTATTTAAGAATTAAAAGCAGAAGGAAGTTAATTTCAAGAAGATTAACAGAATTTTAAAAGCAGTAAGAAATAACAATCGGAAGTCTAAACGAAGAATATTTTTCTACATTGTATGCTACATTATCTCGTAAAAAAAGATAAAGCAATAGTGACAATTAAAAATATTAGTTTAGTTTATCCGGAAGCTCCGTTTCCCAAGTTTTAAGAAGAAAATCTTCATCAAAAAATATGGACCAAATTCCAAATGACAGACATTTTGTAAGATACAGCTAGGAAAGTTAGTTTTTAAATGGGCAAGGATGAGAGAAAATGAGGAAGAATACAGTACCTGTCCGGGATTCTGGTATTAGACCCTAATCGCATTCATTGTCGCATTTATTTCTCTATATGTCTTTCCTCGTTCTATCATAACCACCAATCCAATCATCAACAAATAATCGTTCTCTACCTGCCAAGGTATCTCGAACAGTTACCTATAATAAGTGCCAATTATTCTGGGCAATTATTCTATCACCCTAAGTGCAGTTATCGATTCGTATGAAGAAGCCGATCAGAGAATATCCATAAACAGACCCCTAGCAGTGGTCGAATCGTCCATTTAATCTTCTGTCGCCAAATCGGTGGCAGTTTGCGATCAAACGATATGAGATTTTTTGAAGTGATAGAAGAATTAGTTACTAGATGACGTATAAAAAAATTTTGAAAAAATTGCAGTTGGTCGGAATGACGAAAAGAATAGGAACGAAAAGAATAAAGCTACTTTAGTAATTATTTACAAAGCGGACGACGTCGCTGATTTCAATGACCTTGAAATATGTCATCAGGGTCAACACTCTGAACAACTTTTCCCTACATATGTTACCATTACTTTAATAAAAATTCAAATAATATGTTTTGCAGATTTATGTCAGTTACTTACATGCTGAAAATTTCATCATAATCGGTTAACGTTGCTATGATGAGAATCGCAGTTTTTCACGACATTTGACTTGTGATTGTAATAAATCTAAAGATTTTTACATCCTTCGATGCTTATCGCTTGTTTCTGCATCAATCAAAATCATGTGAATTATTAGGTTGTCCGAAATGTTTCTTTCGTTTTATAAAGGAATAATGGACGCAGAATTTTTTTCATTTTATATTAGTTTATTGAATTATGCACGAATATAATGATAGAAATAGAATTAAATGGATCATACCTAATTCGATAAAATTATATAAAACAGAAATTGTTGACAAGTACTTCTTATCGATTTTAATATCCTTGGAATATGTCGTTCAGGTCACCATTTTGGATAATTTTTCGCTATACATATTACCATCGGTTGGTCTTACGTTCCAAGATATTCACAAAAGCTACAATTAAATTTAATTTCTATTACATTTCACTCTGGCGATCGCCTCGCGACGGCCACATCTTTATATAGCTCACCCTAAACTTGACTAATTGGTGTTAATCATCTTTAATATAAATAAAAGAAGAAAAATCAATGAGTTATAGATGTAATAGTTAAATGGTAGAGTAATACTCGGCCCACGCTGGCCAGTAACGCTAGCGTGGCTTAATTTTTATTTCATTCCATTTTGTAAATGTATCATAGATACTTTTGTGTATAGCTCAAAATTAAGACTATCGATAAGTTGCGCGTGGTGAACATATATGCGTATATGTATACATGTATAAATATCTGTTAATTCTAATTATTAATATGTCGGAGTGAGCATTAAGATTAGGGCTAGGGGCGTGCAATGAATATTCTCTCGAATTAGCTACCGAGGTTACGTAATAGAGAAAGCATCTACTTGTACGGATATGATCGTTACAGAGTCTGACAGATAGCCGTGGTAACTAGATACTCGAGATGCTAATGACAATGATCCTAAGTTCGATAACGAATCCGCGGCCAACGGGACAACGAATACACCCTCTTCAAGAGTCTAAGTCAAACTCCGTGCCAAAACGTGAATATTCACCGATCGTAAAGACGCCGTCCCACTCGCGGACGAGATCATACAAGAATGTGTCTCCCCGTCATCGTGATGCTGCAGAGGTAAACTATGACGGGGTGTGTCTCAGGGCACGAGATCATCGGATTCGTCGAGGACAACCCTCGTCCAGAAAGTGAGGAAAATTTTTTTTTTTTTATTTATTTATTTATTTGGATTTTACAATTTGTCCAGAAGGACATTTGGTAAAATTGTATAACTTGAAAAATATAGCATGTGGATGGTTACCCCCAGCGGGGTTCCATCTTCCAGGTTGTTTATCGCATTTCTATTGCGAGGTCTGCGGGATGCCTCCTCTTCAGTCTTCTTTCTATCGCGGTTTCATTTGTTTCAGCTACTAGCTGGTTTGGGTGTGTTGCGAGTCTTTCTTTATATTTTTTTGCGTATCTAGCAATTTCCTCTTTAACTGTTGGAATTTTTAGATCTTTTCGGATATCATTATTTCTGACGTACCATGGAGCGTTAACTATCGTTCTTAAAATTTTTGCTTGTTCCGTCTCTATTTTATTTATGTGACTCATTGCTGCCGTCCCCCATAGTGGGACTCCGTATGTCCAGATTGGTTTGATTATCGTTTTGTATATATTTAGTTTATTCGTTGTGCTTAATTTAGATTTTCTATTGATTAACCAATACATCTTTTTCCTTATTTCGCGTATTCTGTTTATTATTGATTTTATGCGATGCTTCCATGTAAGGTGTGTGTCTAAAAGTATTCCCAGATATTTGACTCGCTTTGTACGTGCTATGTGGGCGCCGTTCAGTTGGATATCTGGTGTTATTCCTTTTCTAAGTGCAAATGTTGTGTGGTTGCACTTACTGGTGTTCGCTTTTATTTGTTTTCTTTGCAGCCACTTTTCTATTTTTGTAATGTGTTCTTGTAGTAGTGCGGCAGCCGTTTCTGGATTTGTGTGCCTCACTAGTATGGCCGTATCGTCCGCGAACGTAAGTATTTTACTGTTAACAGTTATTGGTATGTCTGCCGTGTATAATGTGTGCAGTATTGGTCCTAGTACGCTTCCTTGCGGTACTCCTGCCTTCATATTCCTGATTTCTGAATATGCATCCTTTATTTTTATTATAAAGGTTCTATTGTTTAGGTAAGATCTGAGTAATTTGAAGATTTGTGTTGGGAATTGCTTTTTGATTGTTTGAAGGAGCTTTTCGTGGTTAACTTTGTCGAATGCTTTTTCGATGTCCATAAAGAGTGCCGTGCAATATTGTTTTGTTTCCAGTGCCTGTAGGATTTCATTCACGAGTCTGTGCATTTGTTCTATTGTGGAGTGTTTGTTTCTGAATCCAAATTGATGGTCCGGTATTAGTTTATCTTCTTCTATTATTGGTTTTAGGCGGTTGTATATTACTTTTTCCAGCAGTTTGGAGAACGCAGGTAGTAATGATATTGGCCTGTAAGATGCAGTTAGGTGTGGGTTTTTGTTTGGTTTGAGTAACATTACGATCTGTGCTATTTTCCATAGTGTAGGAAAGTACTGTATTCTTAGAATTGCGTTGAATATTATTGTTGTTAATCTTATTGCCTTTGGGGGAAGGTTTTTTAAGATTTTTCCATTGATCAAGTCAAATCCTGGTGCTTTACTTGTCTTTGTTGCCTTAATTAAGTTTGTAACTTCTTGCGCTGTTGTGCTGAGTATGGTGCAGCGTTTATCCGTTGTGTTGCTGGCATTTTCCACTTCTTCGTTTGTTTGCCATCCGGGGATGCTGTTATTAATTTCATACGGCGAGAATATATTTTTTAGGTGCTTTGAGAATTCTTCTGCCTGCTCTTCGTTGCTTCTGGCCCATGTGTTGTCTATTTTTCTGATTGCTGGGATTGATTTTATTGTTTTCCTCGCTTTGTTAGTGACTTTCCATAGGGAGTAGTTGGTATTCTCATGCGGGGAGAGTGATTCGATGAATTTTGAGAATTCGTTATTATGATGTTCCCTTATTTTATTTTTTAATTCCTTTGCAAGTTTATTTAGGTTTTTCTTGTTTTCACGTGTTCTCTGTTTTTGCCATTTTGCTTTCCCTTTTCTTTTTTCCCTGATTTTGTCTAGGATGTCTTGCGGAATAATTTTTGTTTGCCTGTTATTTGATTCATAGGTGGTGGTTGCCCGCGCTGCTTCCTGTATTATTTCTGTCAAAGTTGCTACTGCCTGCTCAATGTGTTCGGGTGTTTTCAACGGGATATTGCAATTGATTTTGTTTTCAATTATTTCTTTGAAAGATTGCCAATTGGTGGTCTTATTGCATAGTGAATCTGTCCTGTTATAAAGTAGTGGTTTGCTTGTGTATTCTATTATAATTGGTGTATGGTCGGAGTTAAGCTCAAGGCTGGGTGTTACTTTTAATTTGCTTGCATTTAGCCCTTTTGTTATTGCAAAATCCAACAGGTCAGGTATTTTATTGAGATCTGTCGGCCAGTATGTTGGTTTTCCTGTAGATAGTACATTGAGATTGTTGCTTCTGATGTATTTTTCTAGTGTTTTACCTCTCGGCGTATTAATTCTCGAGCCCCATAATGTGTGCTTTGCGTTAAAGTCTCCCGCCGCTATGTATTTGTCGCCTAAGGATTGAAAGTACTCTTCCCATTTTTTAAGTGTCATTTTGTGTCTCGGAGGTACATATACTGCTGATATCTGGAAAATTGATAATTGTCATTGGTTTGTATTGTGACGGTGGTTGCTTGTAAGTGTTCTTGATTTGTTTGACTATGTAGATGATGCTTGATGTCATTTTTTATTATTACTGCAGTTCCTCCATGTACTTTACCTGAGGGATGTTTGGTGTCGTAGATGGTGTAGTACGGAATTTTCATGTAACTTTTTAGAGTGAAATGTGTTTCTGAGACAAGTAGTATATCAATATTGTTCTTATGCAGAAATGTTTTAATTTCGTGGACTCGCTGTTGCAAGCCATTGGAGTTCCAGGCTGCTATTTTCAACTTGTCCATCTCTATTTTTTACTTAGCAAGTTTGTGAATAGTTGTAACATAATTGTTGTTTGTTGTACTTGTTGTCTTAGTACTGTATTTAGCTTACTTGCCATTTTACCCAGCATTTCCATACCTTTAGTGGATTGTTTGAGCATTTCTTTGATTTCTGTAGCGTCTTCGATGTTATTGCTTTGGTTCAGATTGTTTGTTACCGTTGCTTGGCTAATGTTTTTGGTTACTTGTGCGTAGCTTCGGTTACTTTGGGGGGCTATGTTACTGGTTATAGCGCTCGGTTCATGTTGTGCTTTCAAGGTCGTTTCATTTTCCGTTATACTTTGTTGTGGATGGTAGTTATTGAATGTTCTGTTGCGAAGTGGTGGAAACAGTTTACGTTGTAATTGTTTCCTGATTTCGCATCCTTTATAGCTGGCTGGGTGGTTTCCGTTACAATTATAGCATCTAACTTGTTCTATTTTTCCTGTGTGTGGGCAGTGTATTGTTAGGTGATTTTTTGCACATTTAACACATGCCGGGCTTCTGTTACAATAGTTTTTTGCGTGGCCGTATTGTTGGCACCGCATACATTGTGGTATTTCTTTTTTGTAACGAGGTGGTTCTACTGTTACAATTGTATTTAGTATCTTTTTTATTTCATAAATTTCCTTGTTATTAGTTCTGGGTTCGAGTTCTATTAAGAATAATGGTAATGGTTGCTTCGTATCGTATCTTGTCATATTGTTTATTGTTCTTGTTTGATGGCCAATTTTTGCTAATTCGTCGCTTAATTTTTTTGTGTTTGTTTTTGGATGTAATCCTCTTATGACTATTTTGTAGCTCCTTTCCGTTTTGAGCTGATACGTGTGGTATATGGCATTTTTTCCCCTTAGTTCTTTTATCACTTTCCTATAAGCTTCGGGGGTGTTTGTTTGTATTTTTATTTGTTCAAGTTTTGTTTGTTTTATGGTGTAGTTGTCCTTCCCGACTGTATTGTTTAGTAGTTCAATAAGCGGGTCTATTATTTGGGCTTCGACAAATATTGGTGGTGGTTTTGATATGTAAGCTGGTTTGGTTGTGGTTTTACTTATCGGGTCATTGTCGATTTCTTCCGTTAATGAGCTGAAGGAGTTTCTTAGAGGTAATTCTTGCAGCCATCGCTGCTTTTCTGTGTCTGGGTTTCCGGCAGCACTTGTGCCTGGAATTATTTTACGTTTTTTGCTTGTTTTTGCTAGTTTCCAGTTTTCGTCCTGGTAACTCCTTTCGTTGTCGTGACTGTGCTCCTCCAGTCTCCACTGCTCTTCCATTTCTTCTGTTTCCATGTCGTTGTGACTGTTACTATTTTGCTGTTGTTGTTTCGAGCCTGGTAATTCTAACGACCCATTTATATAGTATTTATCACCTATGGTTGCAATCTTAATTGTTGGTATCTGTTGCTGCATTTTTTGGCACTTTCACTTTTCTTAACACTATTCTCTTTCACTTGGCTGGAGCACTCGTTTGCTTACGCACATCTGTTCACCTCGGTTGCCCGAGCGGGTCTACGAGAAAGTGAGAAAAATGGACGTTGCTGTTAATTGGTTAATCTCTAGGTTGGTGGTTAGAAAAGGATGCTAGCCGTCTTTGAGAGAAAGTTGGTAACGGGAAGCGTCGCCCGTGAGGAAAAACAGATTTCCCATATCTTCCCGTAGCGGGTGGTAGACTTGAGGACTGTTAGGATAAAGACTGTTTGTTCGTTTGGAGGACCTTAGTTAACTAAATGTCCTGTGAAGATGCATCGACATCTGGCAATCGTCTTGCCCGAAGAATAGGGTCTGCGTGTGGCAAGCCACGTGGCAGGGCCGTTGGAATGCGCACTGTAGAGCATTGGTACTATTATCTTTTCTTAAGGAGGGCTAAGCAATTCTATACTTCCACTAGACAAAATATCCATCCCGTGACCGCGGCTACGCTCGGCGTTTTGTCTGGCGCCTCGAACTCAAGCTCATTGTCTCGGTGTTTCCTAAGAATTATAACGGGGAGGCCCGATGTCTTTTCGTCTCCGACAAATACATATGTACGTGACGAACAGACAGATAAGATGTACGGTACTCGTAAACTACATTATGTTTGTTATATTGCAGAAGTTTTATTTCGACGGTAATATAGTTCTGATAATCAAATAATTGGATTTTTCGGTATACTGATAGAAATATTTCTAGTTACATAATATTAATTATAATACGGATCAATAAATTTAACAATTATAAATTCTAATATACTGATTTCTCACTTATACTGATTACTTACTTATTTATACTGAATTATCTTACTGATAATTTAAGTGAAAATTAAAAAAAAATACATAGTATTAAAAGTACATAGAGATAAAGATATTTTTGCATATAGCTTGGTGATTTTGTGCCGAGTAATTGTAACATGTATTAGGTAAAGTTGTTCGGAATGACGATGTTCATAACATATTTTAAGCATTTTGTAAATAATTATTAAAATTATTTTACAAATTACTAGCTATTTGATCATGTTACGCGATCTAAATGTAATAGTTTAAAGAAATTTTGTAAATATCGGAGAACAGCTTCGATTATTATTCGTGCTAATCGTTGTTAATACCTGTTACGAAACTCTTGCGCCGGAATACGCTGTTAACGGCTAACAGTCGGCATTGGCATCGCGTTTCAAGGTTACAGAAACGTTGCGAAATAACAGTGTGCACTTTATGACGTAATGCGGTGCGCAGACACGCGCGGTATAAGAGCGCCTCGAGGTCCTTGTGCAATTAGCTCCGTCCATCGTGTACGGTTACGCAACAACGCAAAAGGTGAGCGCGGCCTGTTCTGACAGCTAGTCGCATTAACGTGTCATGCTTGTCGCTGCTGGCAATGTCAAGGGCGTACGTATGATGTTTATATCTGCAACCTACCGTTACAGTATTAAACGAAGCTTGGAACGTTCTGTGACTAAGTAAAGAGAAGCGGATAGCATAATTGGCACGACTCATTCTTAAACGACAACTGACCTCATCTAAATGTAATAATCGCATTATTATTAGTTACATTAGTCACTCCTGTTGACTTTATGCAGGGAAAGAACCATAGATTCACGTGTCAGAAGAACGTTTTCGTTGATTGCTTCGTAAAGTAATTTCTTCCACTCGTTTGACATGGTTGAATATCGTTCTATAATAAGATAATAATAAAAAATAACTCCTTGGAAGCGTTTATTCCGTTTTTCGAAAAACTTCTGAAATTTCTTAATATCAATATAAAAATACTTCAAATGAAGCAACATTTGTTCTTTTTCAGTTAAAAGATGATAATAATATTTATATCTAGAGAAAGAATCATGGATTAATGCTAATGTATCGGAGGAAACGTTTCGCTTATTTCCTTGTAAAATAATTTCTTACGTTTGTTTGAAACAGTTTGAGTAGCGGAAATTATTTTTTGTAATTTTTGTTTTTGATTTACTTTTCCTTTATTTTTACTAGTAGTAAAAGTTACGTTATCAAGTTATTCCATAAAACATGTAGCGTGTAGTTGTATGAGTTTAACACATTAAAGAAGAGACATATTGAATTTATTAATAAATAATATTTGAACAATCTATTATCTATTTTTTTTTTCTAAGATAATAATTGGATGCCATTCTTCCTAGGCGGAGAAAGAGAATGTCTATCAAATCGAATTTAACAAGATCACGTTGAAATGGGATTATGTATTTGACCATTTGTTGTGCTATTTTCAAAGGCGTACAGTGGTATCACCTAATTTGAAGTTGCATATGTAAGCAAAAAGACTAACGAAATAAAGAGAATAAATATAATGAAAATACTAATAGTAAGTGACAACATTAGTGATATAGATTAATATTTGTTGTAAAGCCAATTAGATTAATTATTTACAACATGTGAGTAATTTTTAATAAAGTACAAAGTAAAGTAAAGTACGAAAATTTCATTTTGACGGTAAAAATGGAAAACCAATTAAATTATTCCAAAATTCTAGACAGAGCAATCTTAACATTACGTTTTAACATTTTTGTTATTTAATGATGATATATATGTAAAATGGAGAATTAGTGAAATGTTTTAATTATTTAAGAATTCTAGGCAATTCAATTGGTAATTATTGAGATTAGGGGTGATTACACCTGTTCCAATGATCTTAAAAATATGTTGTCAAGGTCAACATTCTGAAAAACTTTTTCCTTATCCATATAACCGCCGCATCACTCGGTTTTCTTTTCCAAAATATTCGTACAAAACCAATTAAATTTAGGTTAGGATTACACTTCATTCTATCTAAACTTAGATTACGAGAGAGATAACTTCTTAATATTGTCTAAATAGAAAACAAAAATTAATGGTATATATGTAGATTGGCCTAGAATAGTACCCCCCAAACACTATTAGACGGCTGGGAACACTAACATGCAACAATTTTCCATGAATTGATTAATATATGGAATATCGAACTTTATTCCAATTTACATTTGGTCATGTACATGTAACAAATATACTCCTTATCATTGAAAAATCGCTTGGAGAATAAAAGTTTATAAAATGAATTGTTAAATAATACATATAATATTAAATATAACTTGCTTTATAATCTGCAAATTAAACCCTAGCGGTGGTGTTTATATGTATAGGGAAAAATTGTTCAGTATTGACAACATATTTCAAGGTAATTTTTAGTTCCCTGAATACTTCTGTTGAATTTTATATCAGGAAAAGTTGAAATGTTTATAATATTTTTATTATTTAATTATCGGTTATATATAAAAGAGAATTTTTATTGAATGCGGATGCATGGTGGATCAGACGTTTATTTTTCAATGAATTCATGAGCTATGAATACATTTAAAATCTGTAATAGTGAAGATGGTTACTCTTTTTAATTGATTATTTAGAATTGTTTCAAGTATTATAATAGTTGATTAGCAGTACAGCTGATATCATAAGTTGAGTTTTATAATTTCTGGAAAAGATTGGTTTAGCAATTGTAACGTTTATGCGGATGTTTATGCAAATGCATATATCAATAGAATATAAGTACGTAAAATTTGTTTTGTCGCTAGACTATTACAGAAATGTATTTTTTATGTTGCATATTTTGCATATGTTTAGCGTATTTACCCGTTTTAGTCCTAGGGGTCTTTGAAAAAACAAAAGTGCTCGTCATATTTGTTATTTTTATGAAGTACATCTATATTATTATACATATGCGTACTATGCGTACTATTAGTTTATAAATATTTTAAGTTTTGTTCAATAAAAATTACTGAGAAGATAACAATAAAATACAAAATACGAAATACAAAAATTTCGACACTAAATCTAAACAGCGCGATCGCGTTGCTTGGGACTCAAACGGTTAGTGAATATATTGACAAAAGGAGAGCCAGACCCAATGATTTTGACCTTGATATATGTTACCTTCATTTACAAAAATATAAAAATATGTACTACTAAGTACATTGCAGTCTGCCTATACATAAATTCCCAGTATGTATCTGTGAACACGGACGTAGCTGAAGCGATAGTCGCATTTATCTCCCAGTTGTTATTTTAAAGAAACATCGCACGCATTGCGCCATTTGCTTGGCGAGCTCCGTTTGATCGTAACGGTCTAGTCCAATCCAATACCAATTCCACATACGAGAGAAGTGGCTCTACTTTTGGTCAAGAAACATCTTCCTTAAAAATTCCTCGCTCGCCCGCTTTGCCTATGCGTGGATTTGTTATTGGAGTGGACTAGATTTTTACGAGCGAGTGAAGCAAGCGTGCAACACTTGCTGTGTTTCTTTACCATACATATCCGAAGATTACTTAGAGAAATATCTTTGACAACATATGCCAAGGTTGAGGTCATTAGATTTGGGTCTACTTTTGTCAACATTTGCCTCATATTTTGTTATAAAACTATGTGTAGAAATATATTACATATATCATATACATTTATCATAATTTTTTATATTTATGATGAGTTCATAAAACTGATGCTAACGTCTTTCAATTCATGTATCATTTTCCCATGTTTTCTAATTAAGTGATCGTATATGTATACAAATGTATGGAGTAATAGTGACTCATTAAAAGGATAACAACATAAACAGATACATACATACATACATACATACATATACTCTCTCTCTCTCTCTCTCTCTCTCTCTCTCTCTCTCTCTCTCTCTCTCTGTGTTATTCTTTTAAAGAATCATTACTAATCCATACATTTGTGTATACCATATATATAATATATTATATAAGTTATAATACACGTTATAATCAATTTGTAGAAGCTAAATATATCGGATAATCTAAAAGTCAGTGTACCCATGATTTTTTAGGCACCTTCGATAGCCGGACAAAAATATGTTTCGAATAAAAGTTTATCAGCTTTCTATTTACTACAAATTATAATATTATCAATTTCAAAAAAATTCTCCTTCGATGAAAAGTCCAGGTCACCTATATTCTTTTATAGATGGAACAATGCACTTTTTAACACTCCATTCAATGCACTTTTAATTTTCTACAAAAGGATATTATGGTAGTTGGGTCCGAAAATTATTACTTTAACAAATATTTTAGCTTTAATGTTATAAAATTTATCTCACGAAAGACAAAGGAAACATAAGAACAGAAAACTTTCATACGATAAGTTGCACAAAATTGCAGTTAAAATATCCTTTAAACTAATCATTTTTCGACCCAATACTTTTTTTTTTTGCAAAGAATTTATAAATTCATTGAATGCCATATACAAAAGTGTATTAATCCGTTTTAAAAAATGCAGGTGATTTTGATTTCTCATTGAAGTAAAATTTTGTTTAAGTTCTTAACATTGCATTTGTAGTTGACGGAAAGCTATTGGACTATTCCGACTATTGGAAGTGCCCGAAAAATCGTGGAAACTAATTTTTAGACCACTCTGTAGATTCAATTAAATCAGATATCGCGATTCGCTGTCGCCAGTAAGATATAATACCACTGAAATGAAATATACGAAATATTTAAAGTAAAGAACAGGAGACGTAGAAAAATTAGATCGACTCGATAACAGGACAATGTTTCACGAGTTGCGGAAATATTGTTTAGTATGAAAATATGACAAAATTCGTTGTGAGAAGAAATCGTAGTTGATACAACACTGAAATATGTATTCTCGTGAACATAGAAGCAAAGTTCAGGCATAAAATAATATGGGAGAATTTTCACAATTCAAAGATACTAACGGTCGAAAAACAATAATAAATGTGTAGGTCGAACTCAAACTCCCCGATTTTGATGATTTTTTAATATGTGGCGAGAAGCGTCATTGTGAGCAACGTTTTTCCATACATGTTGGTGACGTTTGACCTTAATTTCCGAGATACATCTTCGCAAAAAACTGTTGATATCAACACAGTGAATTCTGTCCATAGTTGTGCATGTGTGGCAACATAGGCATCAATATTGGTTGCTGGCCGCCGAACGCTTATCTTCTGTTTATAAACGAGGGTCGGGCATGTTAAGGGACCCATACACAACGTGCACATACGAGGCTGCAAGAAATGTTTGCTATAACTCACTTAAAAGTGAACATCATCAATGTATCGGTTAATTTTTTAAAATATGGCCATAGGTTTAGGTAACAGACAACAATATAATTTGTTATTATTTTACGGAAGCGTTGCAGGCCGCTTCAGCCGAGTTTGAAAAACTAGTTCAAACCCAAATTCAATACATTGATGATATCTACCTTTAACTGAGTTATACGTTGTAACCGACGTTTCTTACGACCTCGCATATGCTCCATGTGCACGGGGTCTTTAACGGGCTTGCTTGACACTCGTTTATATAGAGGAGATGAGCGGCCGGCACTCCGAAACCATTACCGATACATACTCTATCACAGATGCACAACTATAAGCAGAATTCACTATAGTAGCACCGACAATTTTTTTTGCAAATATGTATGTCGAAAATTAAGGCCGATCGCCAGTAACATGTGTAGGGAACAGTTCGGAACGATGCCCGTTACCGCATGTTGGGAAATTATCGAAATTGGAGATCTGTATATTTATGAAAACGACTTATATGGATACGTATAGTTATTAATATATCATGGCGAAGCTCCGATAACGAGATACGACGAAATTTTTTGGCTAAGTATAACAAATTATTCCAAATAATTCGACGTTGCGTAAAAATTACCTTGGTGATTGTTGTAAATTGGCGATTTACAATATTAGAGAAGATATTGCTGAAAACAATGTGTGGATTTTTGTTGATGAGACAATAGATAAAATAGATCGAAATATAGCCAAATTAATGATTGGAAAAATCTCTGAGAATCAAATATCGGTTTCCATATATCTTTTTTTAAGGAATTAAAACAAACAAGTTACGCAACTGCGTAAATTAGGCAATACGAATACTATGGTGAAATAATAACAAAGAAACAGTGTTATTGTTGTTGAGATATGCGTAATTTTGTGTGCTGAGTTGACTGCGTAGTATGTAAGTATGGGTATGTGTGTGCGCGGCGTCTCGAAGACAAAAGAACGTAAACTGTTCTGCAGTCAGTCGTGTATGGAAGGGCATCTCTGGTATGGAAGGTAGTGTGAGAAGGAAGTGCTGAGACACGTGCAAGATCGTATCGTTTAATATTGTTGGAATCGTTCACTAAATAAATGCATAATTATTATATTGTGAATATTAAAGGGATATTTAGTGTTTCTATATCTTTATTTCGGCGATAAAGATCCATAATCATTAACAATTGTCGATAACAGATGTAGGTATGATGAAAGCTGGAAGACACCTGAAATATTTTATCCAAACATGATGCATCTAAAGTGTATAATTGATGAATTATATAGAGGTGCGGGAGAAGTACGTTTACATTTCCCATTAGTAGATAATGTAGTACCTTCTATTAAAAAAGTATTTATAATAGCACCACTTTGGGTCGAATGTTATCGTAGAATGTTAGAGAACATTCTATTATCACCTGAACCAATTTTAACGAGATGAGATACTTGGCTTGAGACAGCTATATTTTATACCACACTGGTATTTGGGAAATATTAAAAATGTTGTTAAATTTTTCGACGCAAATGATGCGCTAGTAATTAAAACAGCACAGGATGTTCTTCAGAATGAATTGCTGATTCAAAATCTAATGTTTATCGTTATCCACTGTGGCGGCACTTGACAGCAAAATACCACCACTCGACACTAACTAGCATCGGACGACGGCAGCGCAATGGTTAGCACCTTAGGTTACGAACGTTCGGGACTCGGCTTCTCAAATCCTGGCGATCGGAGTCCGATTTTTCTTCCACGACCCAAGAAATGAGAAGAAAAATGCAGCAATACCTCAGCAGCGACACCGGCGACCCGCAGCAGTACCTCAGCAGCGACACCGGCGACCCGCAGCAGTACCTCAGCAGCGACACCGGCGACCCGCAGCAGAACCTGTTCCACTCTACACACGAACAGTAGCGCACTATCACCACAACTATACCGGCTAGACAGCAATAAACAAACATGTACACCTCACCACTTTGGGATTTTCTCGGACAATGTAAAGAAACTAGAAACAATTGGAATGTCTTTCACTGAATCGGTGAAAGTAACAACCGTCACTGATATAAATATTTTAGGAGCATTCCTGGAACTTGTGCAGTTAAAATTGTATCAAAATGGAATGCAGTTTTAGCAGGAAATACTAAATTCCAAATAATTTAGAAAGTTAATGAAATTTTTCCAGGTTAGACAGTTGAAGAATTGAATGAGGTTAAAGTATGCTACTGCAGCAAATTTTAAATATGTCTCGATTACGTCTTATGATGATGAACGCCCATTCTCAGCTTATATAAGTTGATCTTAAGCGATAAACGTTATCAATTAATGCTCAATAATCTTGAAAAAATACTCCTAACTTATTGTAATTTAAATTGTAATTGTTAACTATTACATTTAAATAATAAAATTAATATAGCATATTTTCTGTATATGTTGCATATGTTTATATACTCTCGTATATGTTGACATATTATTAACACATATTCGGCATACGTTATTTGCACATTTTGACATATTTTATTGACATAAACATCCGCAGTCTGACTGTGAGCAGCAAGTTCAAGTCAAACTGTAGGTACTTGTACGAAATTGATCAATTAACTGATGCATTAGAAAATAATAATGAAGAAATTGTTATTTATGAGGTTATTCTATCCATGTTGTTCTGCTTTATGCTGTTTAACACTAGATCTACCACGCCAGTCAAAATAACTGGTTTGACAACGTTCTTTTAAAATTCCTACTTCATGTTACATTTTTTCTTCGCAATGATGTAATGACTTTTTCAGGGATAGCTAGAGGAATAATATAATAAACTTTAATTTTGTTTTATTCGTTCAGAATGAAAATAATTTTGTATCATGGCTACTTATACCAGTATCAGTCAAATTGACTGGTCATTCTGTAGAGCATTCTGTCAGTCGCTGGAATAAGACCTGATTTCTCGTTTTATAAAGCAATATTTTACAAGCCTTGAAAATGTAAACAATTGGAAGCATCCGAATTGTTGCAAACCAATGGAATGCTCTGATATCGAGAATAGTGAATTCTCTAAGTGTGAAGGAAGTGAACCAGGGGAAAAAGAAGTTGAAATTTGTAGTGATAACAGAAATAGTGACATTAGTGACAAAGAAAACGAGTCCTCGGAAAGTGAGTCAGAGAACATTTTGAATGTACGCAAAAGAAGACGTGCTCGGGTACTTTCAAGTTCTGAAAGTGAAACTGAAAATGTACAAGCTGGTCCAAATGATATTGCCGTAAATGGAACCAAGTGGGAAAGAATTCAAGAAGGGTCAGCTTCTGGGAGGTTACCCTTGCACTATATATTCGAAGACACATTCAGCCTGGCAGGATATACAAAAAAAAGTATCATGAAGGATAAAGTAATTAGCGCATTTTCTCTAGTAATTGACAGCCATATGTTACAATGTATAATATCTTGCACCGAGGCAGAGGCCTCTCGAGTTTTGGGTAAAAAGCGGACCCTTACAAAAACAAAATCGAAAGCATTCCTTGGAATATTGTACGCACGGCGGGCATACGAAGTGAAAAATTTGAAACTTTCATGTTTGTGGAATACAAAATGGGGACCAAGCTTCTTTTCCAGCACAATGAGTCGGAATGAGTTTCTTGAAATATTGATATTTATTTGATTTGACAAAAAAGATTATAGAAGTCAACGTTTGAAAAATGACAGATTTGCACTAATATCATTCGTATGGGATAAGTTTATTGTAAACAGGCAGAATTGCTATAAACCTGGCGCAAACATTACAATAGGCGAGCTACTTTTCCCAACCAAAGCCAGATGCAGGTTTACGCAATATTTACCGAATAAACCCGACAAATGCGGAATTAAATTTTGGCTGACATCTGATGTTCAAACAAACTATGCTGTAAATGGATTTCCTTATTTAGGAAAAAGCGAAAAGGGCCTACCTGAAGCGGTCTAATTTTATAATAAAACAAAATTTGGAGTAGATATAGCAGACCGAATGGCTAAAAAATATAGCGTGAAATCGGGATCAAGAAGATAGCCACTTCAAGTATTTTTTAGTATTTTACATTTAGCTGGAATAAATGCCTGGACTTTATATAAGAAAAGCACAAGTGAGCAGATATGCAGAAAAGTGTTTGTTTCAATTAGCAGATGAACTTGCCGCTGACAGTGAAAAATCACGACTAGAACAAACAGCATCTGAGATCCAAAGTACGTCAAAAAACTCACCTTATTCACGCAAATGCTGTCAGATAGGGTACTGTAATAATAATAGAACCATCACCATTTGCAACCTTTGTAAAAAATATGTATGCGGAGAATGCACGCAGAAGAAAGTTAACGTTTGTAAGAAATGTTACGAATGATAACTTTTGTACCTAATAATTTAAGTTATATTTGTATTTTATTTCTTCTATTATTATTTATTATTATTACGTTTATTATTATATTATTATATTATACTTCTTATATTTACCAATGGAAATTTAATTTAATATCTTGTTGCCAAAAATTTGGGTACTAAATATTCTTCATTATTGTACTTATTGTTATTATTAAAGTTGTTATTATATAGTTTTTATGATCTCAGAACATGGAGTTCCTTTTTAAAGATAATAATAAATCAATAAATATAAAAATATTCCATTATTACGTATTTTTACAGATCAGTCATTTTGACTGGTTTTGGTAGAGATGGCTACCTCTCAAACGTTGGTAGTGCTAGTGTTAAATCGTTTATACAATCGACAGTGCTTTACTGTTCGATTATGATTGTATGATTAGGTTCTTACCCTCTTCCGCTCTGTTCGCTCCTTTACGAGCATTATTCCTTCGCAACAGGGGCGGACTGCGAGGAACTCATGTTGCACCCTCAGCATCGTTTTCATAACTGACGTGGGGTCCAATCTCTCGCCAATCGCTAGTCGCAGAATACGACGGAAGACGTCCCACACCGGACAAAACTCCAGCGTGTGCTGGGCCGTGTCCTTGCACTCTCCGCAGTGGTGACAGGTGTTCGTCACCTCTCTTCCGATTTTCTGCAGGTATTTCCCAAATACTCCATATCCTGCGAACACTTGCGTCACCCGGAAGGATAGCGGAAGCCTTCCACGGTCCTTTCAAAAAAATCTGGTAAGTGCCGCCGAAAGGCGACAGTGCCTTACCACTTATATATGTGTTCCATCTTTGTCCAGGGAAGTACTAAACTTCTCCCCTTTCATGTTACAAAAAAAAATTTTTTTTTTATATTTTCGTGGAGGAAATCTTCATAGACACCTCACTACCCTGCGGGTAGGTGGAGGCACAGAGCAGCAAAGCGTGCCGGATTTCTACCGACTAAAACCTCCACGGGCGGGACCCCAGGTGCCGAGTATCCTCAATCCCTGTGGGTGCTTCCCCAGCACCTCTGGGTGCTTTCTCCAGCACCTTTTTACCAAGCACTCGCAGAAAGTACTACAAACACGCAAGGAAGGAGTGGCTACCTCCTTACTTGTTATGTATTACTTTAAGGAAAGATTTTGGTTTTTCATCCCCTGAAAATTATATCTCCAGGGCGAGGATTCGAACTCGCGACGCGTCGTCTTCACTCCTGTACCGAAACGAGCGTAACTGCCATGTCCCGCCAACATTCTACTTGATTGGAAAGTATTTAATTCGTAATGTGGCATTGTGTATCAGTAACTATTCTAATTGCTTTAGAAGAAAGTTCCTTAATGATTTTATCGGTTATTAAATCAAAATTGAGAATGTTCTGGCTTAATTTTAATTTCAGCAATAGTAGCTCAAGTAGGTATATATATATATATATATATATATGTATGTATGTATGTATGTATGTATGTATGTATGTGCGCGTGTGTGTGCGCGCGTGTGTGTAAACTTCCCAGAGTTCACGTGTGATAGGGACTCTCTCTGTTTACGGATAGCACGACTTTCTTTGTTTCACGGACAAAGCGACGTTCTTTTGTTTTACGGACAACCATTTTGAGAAACACTCATTTCCCAAACGGACGGACAGAGAGCAACATCAGAGATAAACAAGATCACAGAATAATTATTTAAAACATGGAAGGTTGAGGAAGAAAGATCGGTAGCTCAGGACGTTGAAAATCGATTCTCGATTTTCAGAACTTGTTATTTATTGTTTGTTGTTGTTTGCTCCTGTATACCATTTAAATATTTTCACAATAAACTCGATTTTCAAACTTCAGAATCGATCACTTGAATTATCCCGAGATTTACGACATTGCATATATATATATATGTCGGAAATGAAAGGATACCGGGCCCTCTCCTTTGGAATTCTTAGAAAAAATGTCAAGCACTGTCCGTGTAAACTTTTAGCGTTTATAAATCTTTATAAACCCTTTTCAGTTAAACCGATTGTAGTTGCGATAATGAGCTTGGATTCAAGGCGACAACTAGTCGCCGAACGTAGCCGCGGTCACGGGACAGACGTTTTGCCTAACGGAAGTATAGAATTACATAGTTCTCCTTAAGAAGAGATATCGGTACCGACACCCAATAGTAAACAGTCCAACGGTCTCTGCCGCGTGGCTTGTCACACGCGCCGACCCTAGTCTTTGTCTGGCAAGACGATAACCAAATGCCGATGCATTATTCCCAGTATATGTTCGGGTGGCTTGGTGGTCCCGCCACAGGTCCTTCAAATTTATAAACAGCCCTTGTCGGGAAGATACCGAAGGCGTCCTTCGCACGCGCGATGCTTCTCGCTAGCGGCTTTATCTCAAGGGCGGCTAGCATCCTTTTCTAACCACCAACATAGAGATTGGCCAATTAACGGCGGCGTTCATTTCCCTCACTTTTTGAACGAGGATTGTCCTCGACGAATCCGATGATCTCGTGTCCTGGGACACACCCCATCATAGTTTTCTTCGGCAGCATCACGATGACGGAGACACGCATTCTCGTGCGATATCATCAAGCGAGTATAACGTTTGCGATCGAATACCTTAATTGACGAAGAGTCTAATTTGGATTCGGTAGAGACGTGACTGCTATCTCGTTGACCGCGGATTCGTTATTGAACTTAGGATCATTGTCATTAGTATCTCGAGTGTCTAGTTGCCACGGCTGTTTGTCAAATTCTGTAGCGATCATATCCGTACGAGTAGATGCTCTCTCTCTATTGCGTACCCGCGATGGCTAATTCGAGAGAATATTCATTACACGCCCCTAACCCTAATCTTAATGCTCACTCCGACATATATATATATATATCGGGTTATAGTTAGGCTTAGAGGTGTGTAACAAATCTTCATTCGGACTAGCCATCGTTGTTGTACAATAGAGATTATATTTACTGGTATAAATATGATTTTTACAGAGTTTGACAAATAACCGTGGTGATTAGACATTCGAGATGTTAATGACAATGTTCTTAGGTTCAATAACGAATCCACGGTCAACGGGGTAACTCTTTGTTAAACGTAGAATATATTTTGAAGCACAAAGTAACGTTCGCTGTGACGCTCGGTATATACTGCACGTAAAAACGATGTGGAAACTCTCTAAGGTGATCGCAAGAATAAAAGACCGATGAAAACTTTCCTCTCCTTACGATCGCGTTCGTTTTGTTGTATATTGGCCGGGGATACCAACAAAATTCCAGCCGCCGTTGCTAGGCAGTCGCGCGTAGCGGCGGTATTGTTCCTGCTCGGGATTTGATTGTTAATGCAACGTGTGTCCCATAATATTGGCACTTCTCTGTTAGATAAAAACGTCCATCCCGTGATCGTGTCTACGTTCAGCGACCAGTTGTGTCACCTCGAGCCCAAGCCCACCATAATATATATATGTCGGAGATGAAAGGACGTCGGAGCCTTTCTTTCGGAATGTTTGGGATAGTCCCAAATACTTTAGTCTAGACATTTTATTACAGCCGTACTTAAACAATAAAACCGAGAAATAGCTGTTCATGAGCTAAGTCGAATACGATTATCCGAGATTTATGACAGTGGGCTTAGGCTCGAAGTGACATAATGAGTCACTGAACGTAGCCGCGGTCACGGGAGGTACGTGTACCTAAGAGAGGTATGAAGTAATTAAATTACTCTCATTAAAAACAGGGATTGACCTGAGGGATACAGAGAGATACGAAGAGGAGTTCCACTTTGGCTGCAGTTCAGTTCAGTACAGTTCAGTTCAATTCGGTTCAGTTCAGTTCAGTTTTGTTCGACAAGATCGACGCGTGTGCCGAGTTCAATATTGCATTTTGTCATCCCGTTGACCGTGGATTCGTTATCGAACCCGAGACCCTTGTCACTAGTGTCGCGAGCGTCTAACCACCAAGACTACTTACTATCCTTGTAACAGACCGATTATCTTAATATACTACTCCCGCGTTGTACTGCACCAATGTCAAATCCAAGCGCAGATTCATTTGACGCCCACAACCCTAATTTAAGCACGAATCCGACATATATAAAACTTAGTAATATATATACTATATTTAATAATATAGTATAATATCATATAGCATATATATAACATATATTTAGTTATTGTATATATACAATAAAGTTAAAAAATACACTAAATTCTTCCAGAAACTATTGTTAGTATTAACGTTATGAAGAATTTTTATAATTTTTAATACGTAGAAAAACAAAACTTTTTAATACGTCAATGTTTACACGTATTTTCCTTATTTTCTAGTAATTCATTAGAAAGACCTCAAGGCTCCCTACTCGAGGAAACGATCAGTTCATCTCCTAATGGAACGTATCAAATATAGGAGTGCCGCCTAATAGAGGGACAGGACGTGATCTTTAATCCATTTGCGCCTATAAACGTAAAGCAGCATTCATCGCTGTAACTATGCTTGTGCACATGTTAAACATTGCATCCATTTGTTGAGTTGCTAAGAGAGTAACGGATTTAAAAAAATTTCAATTTTTAGACATTTTTAAAAAATAACTAAAAATGTATTCTTTCTTAAGCATCATAGTTATCCAATAAAATTACACTATTTAACAGAAACAACGTTATAACTTAAGATAGCAATCATAATAATATTTAGTAAATCAAACAAATATTTGCTTTGGTTCTATTCTTTAAGCGTTATTTTGAAAACTATGAATTTGCATGAATATTTGCTCCCTGGTTATACATTTTCTAGCAACATTCTTTCAAAAAATCTACGTTATGTATTTGAAGATGAAAAGATTTTATGAACCAAGGAAAAGGAAATAAAAAAAGCCAAGTTCTTGTTTCGTATTTTTATAAATTATTTCTTTAAGAGAAAGAAAGTGAAAAATGTGTTAAAGAATAGAAGATGAATTTTGAAAATAGATTTAAAAAGATAAATAGACCAAGGAATATAAAATCAGTGCACTGAAATCGGAAAATAAAAACGAAGAAACTGTCTGCGTAGTTTGCTTAGAGATCATTGATGAATATTGGATTCAATGGTTATAATAAAATGGCTTCTCGAGGTTTGTGTCGACGTTTTTGTGTGTTTTCGGTGACTATTTTTATGATCGTTGTAAATTATTTTGAAGCTGCCCTGCGTTACTTATTTCCGCTATGTCCGATACTAGGTGCCACTCTATGTTCCTTTAAAATCAATAATCAACGATTAATGCTAATTAGATCTAAATATTATGAAAATTTTATTTATCTTATTTCTTTACTTTGATTTCTATTGTAGTTGATTACTGTAATTACTGTAATATTGCAATACTGTAATACTGTAATTAATGCAAAATAAACAAAAACAAGACATTATTTCTTTTGTGTATCTAAGGAAAACCATAAGTGTCCACTAATAGGGAAACTCCCCCAGGCCGATTTCATTGGTCCCAACAATGCCCAAAAAAAGCTATAAAAAGTTATGAAGTTACTGGAAAAAGTATTTTAAAATGGGGTGTGCAAGATAATTACTGAAAGGAGTTTCATTTCATCGCATCGATTTGGCTTCAGGAGTAAATACGCCACGAACAAGTACATAAGGTAACAAACAAGATCATCAATGCACTGGAGCTAAAACAGTACTGCACTATCCTACTTTTGAATGTTGAAAAGGTATTTAACAAAGTATGATGTGGGAGACTTCTTGACAGAATTAAACAAAACTTCCCTATCGAGATTTTTCTGTTTGTTAAATTATACTTTGAAAATAGAATATTCTTTGCTGAGTATCGGACACTCTTTCAGATTTACATACTGTCAGTACTGGCGATAGTCAAAGTTATGTTTTCATAACTACATTGTACACTCTGTATGTATACAACCGATATACTGGCCAGCTCTAAAAATACTTTATTTTAACATTCGCGGATAATACTGTAATTCTAGCCACCGAACTAAGGCTGTATCAACTATATTGCAGCCACACATACGATTGCTGGGACACTGGTTAAATCAGTGGAAAAAGGGTATACTGGCAAATGTAATCACATCACTTTTCACGTTAAGGAAGGACAGCTTACCCTTCCACTCACAAAGAATTTTAGGCATGAAAATAACATGATATAAAATGGAATCCATAAATTTATATAAAAAAAATTATAAAATGATTTATTAAATACGATATTATTATATATACATAAATTTTTATGTTTATGTGAAAAGATTCAATTAACTATCCAAATTGCAAACAAAGTTAATGTATACAATGTTAGCAATTCTTATTTAGAAACAAAAGTTATATGATGCGTTAATTTTTTTGTTTGCTATTTAAGTTTCTTTTTTAATGTGTACACAAACGTGTGTTGAATTTTGGGCAGTTTCTTTATACGGTAGAATTTGACGCGAATTACGTGTAAACGATACAACACTACAATGTGTGACAGATAATGCTGTTCTCTATGCAAACACATTGGAATGAAGTTTTTGATAATTAAATTATAATTTTTCTTAAAGATATGATGCATATACTTTAACTTTAATAATTAATAATACAATTGAGTGTGATATATTTTAAAGCACGGTACGACACATAAACCCACGCCACAATTTTCACACTCATAGCGCGATAGTGTTTTTCAAATTGCTCTTCGTTTTCTATTTTGAAGCGACGTTTTCAGGTTGAAGATTCTAAAAAATTGTAAGGATACGGATCGGCATGTTAGAAAGAATATCTAATAATGGTATATTTATTTTAACGGAAAGCAATAATTGATATCTGACACTGGCGTATCAGGAACAAAGACTATATATTCTGCCTGTATATTGTTAACATTGTTATAGAACATTACGAGGACAAAAAAAGTGTGAAGCAAGGCAAATGAAAAAGATCAATTAGTTCAAACGCTGAGCGAATAAGTCGGTAGAGTGAGCCACTATAGTGGTGCACCGTACCTAAAAGGTTAAGGATATCCTATTGTAGATTTCATTGGCAATATATCTCATGTCATACGTCTTTTCACCCGTACTTTAATGGTAAACACTCACGATTGCGCAATTATCGTATAGGCAATGTGTCACAGAAAATCAGAATTTTCGGAGAAATTTTCCATAAGAACTTCGATTTACTTATATTAGGTCATCCCATAAGTTCGTGCCGTTTTTCGAGCGGTTATATATGTTAAGATTGTTTACATACCTTTCAGTTTCATGAAAAAATGTAATCCCCCTCTCGTTGTACAACTTCTTCACATTTTTCTGGTAGGGCCGTTCTTCCGACTCGATAGAAGTTCTCTTGTTTTTCTTTAAAATAATTTTCTAAACTATTTTTGAGAATGTCGATATTTTCAAACTTTTACCTACTAAAAAGTGTTGGAATGCTCTGAACAGGTGGTAATCAGATGGGGCAATGTCTGGGGAATATGGGGGATGTGGTAAAATGTCCCAATTAAATTCAAACAATTTTTTTGTAACGCTTTTCGCGAAATACGGTCTAGCGTTGTCGCGATGAAAGATAACGTTGTTCCTATTCGCTAAACCTGGTCGTTTTTCAGCTAGTGCTTCCCTTAATTTTTCTAACTGAGTGCAATATTTGTCTGAATTAATGGTATCACCGCTAGATAAAAATTCAAAATAGTGTATTCCTTTATAATCCCACCATACACACAAAAGAACTTTACTTGGATGTAACCCTGGTTTTGCACCGCGTTGAGGTGGCTGATTTCGTTGGGACCAGCTACGTTTCCGTTCAGGGTTTTCGTAAAGTATCCACTTTTCATCACCAGTTACCAGGCGTTTAAGGAATGGCTCGTGTTTATTACGCGCAAGTAATGACACGCACGCTGTCGTTCGTTCAAGACGGTTCCGTTCCGTAAGTTCATGGGGCACCCAAACGTTCGACTTTGACATCATCCCCATTTTTTTTAAACACCTATGAATCGTTGTCTTAGGTATTTTCAAAACATATGTCATCTCTTGAACTGTCAAACTTCGTGATTTTTCAACAAGATCCCGAATTTTATCTTCGTCTGTCCGAGGAGGACGCCCGGAGCGTTCCTCGTCTTCTAAACAGAAATTCCCAGCTCTAAAACGTTGGAACCACTTCCTACAGGTGCGAGATGAAAGCGCATTTTCTCCGTAAACAGCACATATGTTTTTCGTGGCAATTGTTACAAAACTTCCTTTCAGAAATTCATATAACACGAGACGTCGAAAATGGACAGGCATTTCATTCATGATTTTTTACTGTTAGAAGTCACTGTGTTCACTATATTACGATCTTATACCCACAAAAATCTGCTCTAGCCTGTTCTCGATCAGCTAAGCTCAAGTGCATTGGTCCCTTATCGCCGTATGTTTATAAATCGACACATGAAATGTATACACAAAAGTCGGCACGAACTTATGGAATGACCTAATAGATTATTATCTTATAGATTTCGTAAAACGAATTATGCTTGCCTGTGACGTTAGGAAATGTAAAAATTAATATATAATTTCAGATGAAAAACTTGTAATTAATAAATTATAAATTTAAGCATCTTTAAATTTATCTGTAAATATTAGGTTGGCAACTAAGTGATTACAGATTTTGCCATTAGGTGGTATTGACAAAATCCGCAATCACTTAGTTGCCAACTCAATAATATTTATGTCGTCGTAGATGCTTTAGTACGATTAGTTATAGGTTTATAGCGATCAATGAAAGTGTTGGCACAGATTGACTTGTTTTGTAAACTTTTATGCGAATTCGTTTAAAAAAATACAATCGTCTGTTTAACTTTTTTGTAAAATATAAGAAACCGAGGTCGAAAACACGTATGGATTTTGCTTTTTACGTTATTTATGAACTTCTATTTTGAATAATTCTTGTAAGGAATTTCTGTTTCTATAACGATTTCTATTTTGGTTCTTATACACGTTGTTTCTAGATTAATTATTTACAAAACGTTATTATTTCTGAGCAATTCTAAAATTGTTTCTTGTATCGATTTTATAGTAATTGAAACATTACGTTTCTATAAAAACAGTTCAATATACATATATCTTTTATTATTTAGTTTAATACTTTAGGGTCGAATGTTATTTTGCCAAAGAATTAAATAAGGCATCGTATGTTTTACAAATTTACTCAGCATTTTATAAGAAAATCTAGTTCATGCATATACCTAGTGTATGTCTTTATCGTTGTTCGTTACTATTGGGTTGGTAACTAGGTGATTGCGAATTTTGTCATTAGGTGGCATTGACAAAATCCAATATTTATATATTGGATATTATATCCAACCCAATATATGTTACACTTTACGAAAAGGAATATTCATATTTATAAATCATATATAAATCATATTTATGATTATAGAGATATGTATTTTATGTGCTAGATTGACCGCGTAGTAGTTATACATGTATGTGAATATGAGTGCGTGGAAGTATGTGCGGCGCCTCAAAAACAAAGGAATGTAAATTGTTCAGTTAACAGTCTGGTATGGAAGAAGGTGGGACGCGTGCAAGTGTGTATCGATGAATATCTTTGAAATCATTTATCAAATAAATATATAACTATTTTAATATAAATTCTAAGTGTAAATTTAGTGTTCCTATACCATTATTTTGGCAATTAAGATCCAAAATTCCCAAGAATGATTTTTATATCTTATTAGTATTTTATAACAGTAATAAGTAACTGAATTTATTAGAAATTTGTTTCGAAGTATTAATTATACATATTATCTTTATGTCAAATTTACTCTGTTTGTAAAAACAGAAGAAGAAGAGCACGATCTACGACATATGTCGATATGGATCAATGTGAGTTATTCGAAATACAGAAATGGGAAATCAATGACGAATATGTTTACTCATTTTGCGTATGTTTCCTGTCTAGCTAAAGATCGATAAAACCGTGCCGCGTTCGTTCTGTGTTCCGGCTATGCTCCAGATTAGGTTCGGTCTCCATAATTTTAAATCGGAGTTGGGCAAAAAGTAATCTGGTTGATTAACGATTATGACTAACGTAAAATCATGTTCATAATTAATGATCACGATTATTAAGTAATCTAGCAATCGTGATGATTACCTCAGAAATTTGATATGTATTATGGTAGTTATAGTGATATTTAACAGTTTTTAGAAAATCCACATTTGTTGAATAATTCAACCAAAAAATATTTACATAGTAAATGAATATAAATTATGATCTTGGTGTGCGAGTGGGAGTACAGTACGCTTTTAATATGACTTTCATTAAAAATATTTCATTTGAGAGTCCATGCGCCTTCGGTTCCTTTTCCATCGTTGCATAATAAAAGGATAGTCTGTTCACGGCTGCTGACGTTGGTAATGGCGTATTACGTATAAGAAAAAAACATTTCTTATCGATGGATTCTGATATGGAAGATATAAACCTTGCTATTTTTCACATAACAAATATATTAGGTTGTCCGACAGGTTTTTTTTCGTTTTATGAGGAAATAATAGACGCACAACGTTTTTTGTTTTATATTATTTTGTCGAATTACGTACGATCCATTTTGTTCTATTGAGATGAACACCGTGACTTTTCACAGACTTAGTTTCACGTTTGTACGATGGTGCATTGTTGTAAAAAATACGTTTGCGAAAGAAAGAATTTCTAACTCTGTCCTAGATGCAGGTAAAGTAGTTTCATTATAAAGTAGTTGAATCGGAACTGAAGCTACATTTTAAATTAATCTCATATGAATACAGTCACTTAGTTGCCACCAACCCAATAATATTGAAAAGTTTCTTTTTGAGATAACTTCAGTAGGGAAGAAGCTCTTGCGCTTCCGAGCGTTCTCGCTCTATAGAAGTTTTATGCCTTTTGTATTATTGCAATGTTTCTTTTTTATATTGCCGTTTAGGATGCATGAAAAAGTTAAAGAATGAATTTCCAAAACAGCTTGTTGAAACATTCTTCGGTTTACAGTTTAATCTAAACGATTTTACCACAATTCGTTTCACTTTTCTGTGATAAATATGAGGTGGTATTATTTGTTTGTAGTAGCCGCTTGCCGGTATTAGTTTCAATGTGTAGAGTGAGACAGGTTCTGCTGCGGGTCACCGGGTGTCGCTGCCGCTGGGGTACTGCTGCATTTTTCTTCTTACTTTTGATGCCACGGAAGAAAAATCGGACTCCGCGTCCCCGGGAGATTTGAACCCGGTTCCGAACGTTCGTAATCTAAGGGGCTAACCACTGCGCTGCCGCCACTCGACGCTATTTAGTGTCGAGTTGTGGTATTTTTGTTGTCGAGTGCCGCCACAAATATTTACAAAATTTACTATCTACGATTACTGAAAGTTTTATTTTTGTACCTCCGGAATCGCCATCGATATGCTGTTTTCTATTACTTGATAACGATATTTTATTTGATAATGAACATGTCGGATTGACAAATTCGGGATATTCTTCATTATTCAAATAAAGTTGTCCAAATAAAGTTGAGCAAATCAATATACTATACATAAAGTACCTATTAGCTAATAAGATGAATTATACTAAGTAAACCATACTTTATTCTCTGTACTATTTCAATGTGAGGCACTATTCCAACTGGCGAGCTAGTTTGCAATAGAACAAAAATCACGATTACGTGTTAGACTCGGAATATTAACAATAATATTAATTCCCGTTTACTCGCTTAGCAATTAATGATATTAAGGTGCGATAATAAATAAATATACACACATATTAGGTCGGCAACTAAGTGATTGCGGATTTTGTCAATACCACCTAATGACAAAACCCACAATCACTTAGTTGCCAACCCATGTAACTATATACAACGTTGATTTTGGTAAAAGGTAATCATTTCGTCAACGATTAAAAATTATGGATTAATAATTACAGAATACACAGAAGTATTCATGAAATTTCTCTTCGTGATATATTAATTGCTTTTGAAGACGAAATTTTCCTTCTTCTCGGTTTAACCCACAACGTTATGTAAATTAAATCGTTTTCTCTACCTTTGTTGCTCTATTTCTCTTATTTCTCTTCTTCATCCAGTAGTATCGCTATTGTAGCTAACTGTAAGTCTTCAATTGAAAATGGCATTTTGTTGTATGTTCTTTTATAATGTTTGATTTCGAACTGAGTGGGCACATTTATCTCGAGTACGTTCCGGACGGTCCCCGATCGTCCATAAATATTAACGCATAAACGCCCGGTCACGGAACGGACGCGGCACGGTTATGTGTAAATCGACCTTAATTCTGCTTAGGCGACACCGGAAGTAAGAACAAGTTACGCGTCGCGAAATCACGATACGTCGGATGCGTCGACACACCTCGATTGTCGACGTAGCGCGGCATTGACAGATCGGCGAAATAAATTCTTATTTCTTATTCTATTTACAAGATGATACTTTGAACATAATTTTTTATTGAATGGAAGTTAATTATGTTAAACATCTTGATATATAAAGTATCTTATAATGTATAATAATAATCATATATCTCTACATCTTAGGTTAATTTTTACATTAATTTTTATACTCGTATGTATGATTTAATAGACATATAAAACATCTTTTCAAATGATTAAAATTCATTCATATATTGAAAATTTTATGATCGTTATTGTATAGTTATTGGATAATATTGTACAATTTCGATATGCAAAGGAACGTAGCTTAATTAAAAATATTTAACAAAAGTTCATGCAATTAATTTTTTGGTTAAAAGTTTATTAAAACCAAATTTCCTTTAGAGCAATAAAAATAAATAAATAAAAGCAATATTTTCTTTAGACAATGGAAGAAGTGTATTTAAAAAACTATGGTAAAAATTTTCAATTACTGCAATGGACTGGGAAATATCAGTTTGCTTTAATAAGAATACAATAATTTATTGAATGCATAATAAAGAAAATTATATATAATTATATATACTTATGTAAATAAGTATATGTAGATACTACCAATGTTATAGATTATTTTGGAAAGTATTTGTACTAGCGTTTTCCATAAATTAGGTGATCATCTGTTTGATAACAACAATAAAAATTCTTTTTCAAATTAGTAATGAAATTATGACAAACGATGCTAGAAATTAAAAATATACGTGTACCTATCTCTAACTGTTTATAAGAAGATCGAATACCTGCCAAGTATTTTTTCAACACGTTAAATATAGCATTTTTACAGTAAAAATGTTATTCGACGTAACCCTTGTTATTATATTGATTAGCTCGAAAGGCGGTGCGCACATTATATCTAGTTTTATATTTCAGAGGTTACGGTTACATATTGCTTTTATGTTCGGCGATGACGGCATCGTAATTCAACTGAAATAGATCCGGGAATAGGTATAAGTCGGTCAGAATTCAGAACACCTATAGATCATTAAAGTGTTCCTGGAATATTTATTATCACACGTAAATACATTATTCATAAAATAGTTATTACTTCATAGCATTTTAACTAATACCATTAAATGCATTCATTACCTTTTTCGGTGTAGCTGCATATTGCAAAAATTGTTGGTCTTAATCATTTTCTCTAGCATAAAGGGGACATTAAAAAAATAATATTTGTAATAAAAATACAATTATTATCTCGATAATCCGAGATTATACGATAAAAGAAAAAGCGTTATACCAAAAGTGTTGTAACTTTTTGTTCAAATTGAAAGTGCTAAAATTCAATTTTTGCGTGTGTCTTAATACGGCCTCTATCTTTTTCAAATTCCTCGATTCTTTTTTCTTTATCCGAATAAAAGCAATTTTATAGCATAGTTACAAATTTTTTGCGCTTAATGAGTAGACTTTGGATTTTCATGTATTTGTACATAAAAATTATCAATCTGATAATAACATAAAACGTGTACTTTTAAAAGTTAAATTAAAAGAAGTATAAAACTAACATTCCTGTAATCTTCGAACAAGGTTAAATTAAATCGGTAAATTGCATGAAAAACTTTTTCCTCGCGATGTACATACATGTAAATATATGTAGTATATATAAAAGTATATATGAAGTATTTAAAACGTAGAGCTACTAAAAGTAGGACTTACGCAATGATGGTATGTTTTTCTCACATACATGAGAAGTCATCTACGAATGGTAGCTGAAATATTTTCAATTATGTCGAAAACATAGTTGAAGTGTCAAACATAAGTTGAATAGTTCCGAGCCAGGCACTAATAATATTAAAATAACATAAAATAAACATATAAAGATCAAATTTGCTTTTCTAAATGGAAACATATCTGTTAATATATTAATCGGTGGATCTCGAGATGCTTTATGAAAAGATATTGATCTACTTATGCCGAAAAACTGTTAAGCAGATATTTTAACTTCTGTTTTGTCAAATTTATCGTATGAAAGACAAGATTATTTCCCTGTTAAAAAGTTCAAATATCTATTAATTTAATAGCTTTTCGACATCTGTAGATCAATAATACTTTATAAAGAATATCGACTTGCATCGATTAATCAAAATGCATTAAAAAATATATGATTGAATTTAAAAGAGCAAAATTGATTTTTACATGACATTTACGTTCCTACCTACAAAAAAAAAAAAAAAAAAAAAAAAAAAACTAATATCATTAACAACACTTTCCAATATAATTGTATAATATTATCGAAAATATTTCAGTTTATTTCTACTGTTAGGCGACTCCCTGTATACGCGTTTTATTGATTTAACCAATTTAGAAAATTTAGATCGAAATGTTTACCTATCATAATTTCAGAAACAGACAATTTACACAGAAGCTACGATAAATTGCTTCGTTTAAAACAAATGAGTTCCAAGGAACGCGTGTGCGCTATATTTATCGCAATCACCTGAAGAGATCGAAGGTTGTCTTTAGTAGTTTTTGCCGTGTTACTTAACACTAGAACTACCGTCGTTTGAGACGTAGCTATCACTACCAAAGCCAGTCGAAATGACTAATCCTTAAAAAATACGTAATAGTAAAATATTTCTATATTTATTGATCTATTATTATCTTACAAAAGGAAGTCCACGTTCTGAGACCATAAAAACTATATAATAACAATAAGTACAATAATGAAGAATATTCAGTACCAAGACCTTTGGTAACAAGAATGTTAAAATAAATTTCCATTGGTAAATATAAGAAGTATAATATAATAATAAGCGTAATAAGCGTAATGGAATAAATAAAATACAAATATAAGTTAAATTATTAGGTACAAAATTTATCATTCGTCACATTTCTTAGAAACGTAAACTTTCTTCTGCATGAATTTTCAGCATACATATTGTTTACAAAGATTGGAAATGGCGGTGGTCTTATTATTATTACAGTATTACCATTTGCGTGAATAAGGTGAGTTCTTTGACACACTTCGGATCTCAGATGCTCTATGTTCTAATCGTGATTTTTCATTCAGCGGCAAGTTCATCTGCTAATTGAAACATAAAATCTTTTCGGGATATTTGCTCATCTGTGGTTTTCTTATATAAAATCCAGGCAACTATGCCAGCTAAATGTAAAATATTATAAAATACTTAAAGTGGCCATCTTCTTGATCCCGACTTCACGCTATATTTTTTACCATTTGGTCTGCTATATCTACCCCAAATTTTATTATAATGTTTTATAATTAGTCTTGAATGTAATTTTTTTTAAGTATATGTAGTCCCTTAATAGGAAATACTAAAGATTGATAACTTGTACCAATAATTACTACATTTGCACAAAAGATTTATAATGTTTTATTATAAAGTTTGACCGTTCGAGGTAGGTCCTTTTCGCTTTTTCCTAAATAAGGAAATCCATTTACAACATACTTTGTTTGAATATCAGATGCCAACCAAAATTTAATTCCGAATTTGTCGGGTTTATTATATAACTCTATGCTGGTTATAGTGGTATCTTTTGAAACATAGGCAACGAATACTGGTTAGGTTGATCTAGTCATCGTTGACTCGCGTTGCTTATTTAATAGCGGTTTGTGTGACCCCAATCAGAAACGTAGATTATCGCCCTTATTATGCAGCTCGCGTTGCTTAACACTGTCACGGTTATGAAGGATAGTCTACACGGTACAATCAGTTTCTTGACTCTGTGAAAGAACGTTGAGAGTTTTATTGCATTTTAAAACGTGACTGATATCGAATGATACATTTCTAATAAATAAATGTATTTTTAATTAGTTAGAATATAAAAAAATATACGTAGTGATCTTTTCAATATCGAGTTTGTTGTCAGCCTGTGAGAAAAAATATTTTTATTAGTTATGAACAGTTAATTATAAATGGGAAATAATAACAACACGTAAGAAAGATAGAAAAGTCTGACTGATGTGTATTTTTACCGACAGTTTCGAAAGAGGCGGAAGTTTTATAAAATTCAAAACTTATGGCTCCATTAGATGTGTGTTTTTTCGTTATAAATTTTAAATATTTCAGGGCAGACTCTATTACATGCTATTAATTTTAAACAATTGAAAATACAAAAAAATTATGGAAATGTCAAAAGACAAATGAAAATCAACAAATTAAAGTTTTTCGTCAATTTATAAACGTTTTGTTTAACTTGGTTCTCTCAGAATAAATACAAATTAATAATTGTGTGTATGAAAAGTATCGTACAATTTAAACGTTCTGTCCAAAATTGAATTATATTCGATTTGTATGATTCCGTCTCTGCTCTCCTATTACTTCTAAACGAAAAATATTTATGCAAATGATTTATTACAGTAGATACATGACACTAAAATGTATTATTTATGAAATACCATTCTTTAATTTTCAAATGTAGTAATTATTGGTACAAGTTATCAATCTTTAGTATTTCCTATTAAGGGACTACATATACTTAAAAAAAATTACATTCAAGACTAATTATAAGAAATCGACTATGATTTATTTGCATATATTTTGTATTATATATCGCTCTTTGCAACATAACGGTCATTTGACATTATAATCACACATATTTTATATAATGATTACTGTAATGAAACTCAAATTGAGTATAGAGAAATTCTGACAAAAAAGTATTTAAAATTATTTAATTATTTATAAGCTTAAAATAACATTAAAAAAATTACATCAGTAAGTTTTACAATATTTCTGATGTCATTTTTGAAAACATTGTTTTAAGGGTAATTTAATAATGTTCATGATAATTCAATGTATCAAACTAGCTTCGCTGTTTAAAAGATTTTTATCGTCAAAGTGAGGATGTGGACACTAGAAAAATTGTACTTTTTAATTTTTAATTACTAATTGTATACATGTTACCTATGCACATAGACACTATTAGTCAAAAGTTTGTTTAATGGAATCTAAGAAATTAAAGAACAGATCAATTTGAATTTCTGTCGTTTTAGAAAATTATTTAGTTAAAAATTTATTGGAATAAAAAAATTATCATTGTACATGTGATATTTCTGGCATTAATTTCAAATGAATATATAACAATAATTAACAGAAAATTATGGTATGTAAATTACTGTAAATGAAAAAAATATAGATACAACAAGGAAAGTCATAGTAAATTTTTGCTAATGTATAGTATAGTTGTGTTTGTTTGTATCAGTCTTTAGCGTCAATACCACATTGATTAATTCTATATGGTAATAATGAGACAAATCTTGGCTAAGCTGTCAAATATAATAAACGCAATTCTTAATATTTGAATGCCACAAGTAAAAAACACGATAAGTCACATTTCCTATTTTGTACGCAAAATTATTTTAAAAGTGGCAACTAATTCTACAATAAAATTATCTTTTTCATTTTATTTTGGGATTAAATCTCGTATTTTTCCCCCTTCTTGAACATTTAAAAAATATAAATAACATTAGCAGAGAGAAAGAGAGAGAGAGAGAGAGAGAGAGAATAAGAGAAATTAAAGTAATAAAACAACTAAATTAAAATTATTTAAGTCTTACAAAATATTGTGAATTTATCATCCATTTTCAAAAAGCTTGTATCTTGGAATGTATCAGGTTATTCCCCTTTTTAACATTTTCATATTAAAATATTTCTTCTTAACCATCAAGCGACATAAAAGTCAACGAATCAACAAAAATCATATTTTTATCGTGTTATTTATTTTTCCTGTATAAAAAGTTGGTTTCTATAGAATAATTATTTTAATATCAAATCCAAAAAATCATAGAGTTTGAAGGATGATTACTTTTTAGCAATTTACTTTGAATTCTTCGTTATTTTTTCAGATTGTCGAACGGTTAAATAAAAAGCGAAGGCACTTTTTCTGCTTTTCTTCTCGCATAGCACATGCACATTTAAACGGAATTTCGAATTCCACGATCGTTAAAATTAGACGTTGACGAGGTGCGAGTGTTCGCATCGGAACATCTCGTACGGAATTCGAAACACGCGAACCGATTGCTTTGGCCGCCCTCTACGCATTGAATACGTCGGGGCTACGGGTCTGCCACAAATCCGAAATAGAAGTGAAATTTCTCCGCCGCACGTCGCAACGGCTACGGCGATTCACGTGTTTCGACAAATTAATCTTTGTACGGTAATTTAATCTGGCGAGCATTCACAATGAAAGTTGCTGCGCTATCAGGCAACTTCGGTTAACCAGTTGGAGCTGGTCGCTGCGGATGCGATCACCAGGGGTTTGGAAATTGCTCTAACTTGTTATTTGAGATCCTCGATAGACGAATTAAGAGTTCGATCTAATTAGAAGGAGCGAGAAGTTGTTTCGCTAGGGATTCCATTTTCTATTATAATTGGAAGTTAGCTTTTCGATATAAAAAGAGCAAAGTGACTTAATTGAAGATAAAAATGATGAGAAATTTATAAATACATAGATTGTAAAGTAGCTCGTATAATTTATAATTTATATTATGAAAAATTTGAAGATTACAGGAAAAAAACATGATAAGTACATTTTTGTTGATTTACTGATTTTAATGTCACTTTATGACTAAAAGGGTATTTTGATATATTCGGTTGGCGACTGACACTTAGACGTCTCTTCGTTGCTTTCCTCCCCCCAATCCACACCTCTTATATCCACATTTCTCCTCCTTTTCTCCCTTTCTGCCCTATCTCTCTCCTCTTCTACCCTCCTGATTCTACTCTCCAGCTCTTTCTTCTCACCTCTCCACTTCTCCCATTCCCTCTCCCATCTCTCCCTTTCCGCCTCTTTCTCTCTCTTCCATATCTCCCTCTCTTCTTCTCTCTCCTTTTCTCCTCGCTTTCTCTCCTCTTCTCTCTCTTTTCTCCACCTTTCCCTCTCCTCTTCTCTCTCTTTTCTCCACCTTTCCCTCTCTTCTTCCCTTTCTTTCTCCCACCAATCTCTCTCCTCCTTCCTCTCCTTCCTTATCATTTCTATTAACTCCTCCAGCATTTCCATCCCCCTCTCCATCCGTACTATCCTCTCCTCCCACACTTCTGTATTTCCCTTTCTCCTGGCTTTTTCCTTCTCTGCCGCTGTGTATCTCTCCATCGTATTCCTTTGTTCTGCCTTCTTTCCCATCTTCTCCATGATCTTCGGTCTTCCTCTTGACGCCATCTGTCTTTCTTCCTTCTAACTAGCCTCTCAACTCTCTATCACCTAACCTCTACTTTTTCTTCTGGTGTTCCACACCTTCCTCTGACTTCTTTAACGCTTTTCCTTCGCTCTCCCTGCAGTCTTCCACCCTTTACCTCCTTTCCTCTTACTCTTTACCTTACTTCTCCCTTATTTTTCCCTTTACCTATCACTTTTCCCCACACTCACTGACCCACGTGTTGCCCTCGCTCACCACCAAACCGGAAGTCCGATTTGATTGATAATATAACAATATATAAAAATTTGAAGTTGCATCTTTTAAAAAAATGGATAATATGGTTTGGCGTTTTCTTTCTCTGAAACTTTGAATTTTTACAATAGTATGTTTTTTACACTGTAGAATTTTATTGTAATATTTAAAATTCCAGCCTATATAAGTGATTTTAACCAGCATTGTATCTTTCTTCTTATATATTTTTGTTTATATTACATTTTGTATATACTATTTATATTTTCAATATATTTTGATTGAAATATTTACTTGAAATATAATACTTGTTAAAATCTTATAACATGGCTGGTTATGAAATGTAATTTATGTCAAGCGTGACAAAACGAGTGAAAAAGAGAGACATTTCATGTATACAACTTGAAATGAAGATAAATCCTCTTTGTAATTTGATCTATTATATCATTATTTATGAAATTGTAAACAAAACATTTGTATTATGTTGCGGCCTTTGAAACATGTGTATAGAATGATTAATTATTTTTTTTTTTTTACATCTCTTTTGTGCACCTAACATTTTAAGAAAAATGATCAGTGAACTAAAAAATTAATGAAAACAAGTTATTCATAGTTTTTGCTGAATAATACTTTAGGAAATTTTATTACTGCCTTAGAAATAGGATAAAATTTCCAAAGATCGAGTATCAAAGAAAAAAGTGATTTTTATGATAAATTATTTGCACTATTTTTTGTTAATTTCATATATGAATTCTATCGTGATTCTTACACTTAAATTGTTCAATTACACTTGACTTTTATTGGTAATTTTGTATTAAAATTGATTTATACCTAATAATCGATAAAAGTCAAAGGAAACTTTGAGTTTAATAGGTCAAATAAACAAATAATTTCATTAAAAATTTAAACGTTCATGTACATATGTCAGTATTGAATAAATTGTAAAAGATTTTGTTAAATTAATGGTGAAAGATTTATATAATCTACCCAAAACCGAAGTTTTCGTTTAAGTAACAGCTGTTAGATAACTTCAATGAAAGTGATGAAAGAAAAAAGAAATCAATAAATTTCTTGATATATTCGTACTATTTGTTTCTGTATTATTATTATAATATATTTATATTATTATTATGAATAGTAATAATAATGATATTATTATTACATTATTGTTATTTAATATTATTGCTTAAATTTCATTTGGAATCAATTTTAAAAATATTATTGTGTAATACTAATCTTTTTAGAAAACGTTAACTAAAAGACACCTAGTATTTACATTTCACTACAATTAAACTGATATCACTTTCAGAAAATATTAATAACAGTGTAAAAAGAGTTAAATTATTCTTAATTGTTAAGAGAAAATTTTACTCCTAATTTCTTTCAATAAATTCTATTAACACTATTGTCTTTAAAGATGCTACAGATATGTGAAAGGATTAGTAATTGTATATTACAGCAATCAAATTGATATCAGAGTTCGAATTAATTACAGTCCAGAGGATGTTAAATTACCAAAAGAATTGGTTTATTTATCAATTGTTATTTAAGAAAAATATCAATCTTCGGCTACATCTGTTACAGTGTTGAAGGTGTTAAATGAGAAACAGGATATTTTTATTTCCCAATTGCCATTTTAAAGAAAACTTCATTTCAAATGTCTTCCAAAAATTTTAACAAATTCCGTTAATATTCGTCTGTTTAAAAAATCATATAGATCTATTAAAAGGACTAGTAATTTCACGACGACCAACTTGATATCAGTATTCGAATGCGGTAATTACAGCTTGGAAAATGTCAAATTAACTGTAGTCTTTCTACAAGTAAAAATTCTACTGTAACTTTGATTAACGAACTCGATTTCTGAACCGCTCAAACACTTTTCTCCATGATTACAGCATATATTGGCGTAGTTTGGATTTAAAGCTGCTTGAGTCACGCCTACTCTTATGCAGCCCGGCATGCAGGTCTGCAGTTCTGCTGCGCGAGTCTGCAGGCGTCGCGATCGATTACTTTTACCTCTGGACACGACCAAAGAACGTTCCACCGTGTTTCCCAAGGTCTCGCGGCGAATATTGATAGGGACACTTCTCTCTGTCTGTCTGCCTGTCTTTCTCTCTCTCTCTCTCCCTCTCTCTCTCTCTCTCTGTTTCTATCTCCACGACGAGTCGACGTAAAAATTGCCCTATCTACAATTTTCTACGATAAACTACACGCAATATACTGGACTGCGTGTAAAAGTGAGACGAACCGATTTTCCAAATATTCTGTATGGTCAACTGACGACCCTGGTTTCTGAAAATTTATATAATGGTAGGAATTTTATTTAAATTCAAATTTCTAGATCTTTATAATAAGCTATGAAAAATGATACGACGTATGTAATTTTTAAATTCACTATGTCGTGATTTTAAAATTCAATACGTCAACTATTTCCATATCATCAATCTTGTCTTTTTTATTTGTCTTTCTTAAGCTCTTGAAAGATATTGAATGTCAACATCTTTTTTCAACTACTTCATATAAAATACTTTCTTGCTCAAAGGTAGGAAGACACTAAAAATAGAATCATTTTTTTCTATTTAAATTATAATACATTATTTAAATAGAAAAGAAATAGAGAAAAAAATATATATATCAGAGATTTTTATTATTATTAACTGTAATAGAGTTTTTAAAAGTTAGTCAAAAAGTTTATAAAATACAGGATTTTAATTAAATTTAATGATTTTAATTTAGTAAAAATACATATAAAGAAAATACATAACGCATCTTAGGATTATACAAATAATAAGAGGACCATAAAGAGGAAAATATATAAGAATAATATATAGAAGGAAAGATTTCAGCTCATTAGACATTTTGTTTATTATTTTTCTTGCGTTTAGGAATGACAAAAAATTAAACACTGTTCCTCTATTCACCAGCATAATAATATTAAGTAAATTTTTTAGCATAGTCGAATAGCATTAATTTAATAGCGTAAGTATTCTTTGAATAGCATAAAACTTTGTAAAACGTTGGGAAATCTGTAGAAAAAACCTGCTACCTTGGCCTCGAATTTTGTAAAATTCTGTGAGTCGATACAGTACATTGTACTTAAGGGGTTAGATTTAATATTTTTAGAAATTACTGAGTTTTCCCGTAGAATAATGTTTTTTGTGCTTTTGCAATCAGTAAATTTAAGAAAGAAAGATGTAAAAATTATTTGCATATATTATCGTAGAAAAAATTTAGAAACATAATTATATAATAATTATATAAATTATGTGATATATATAGTTATATTATATAATATTTATTCTAATAATTAATCTATAATAATTACTTCCATTAGGAAAAAATCGTTTTATATGTATATTAATATAATAATATAGTTTATTAAACGCAATAGAGACGCAGTCTATTTTATTTATTTGTTTTTGTATTTATCAATTTTACTTTCACACTACGGATTGCGCGGATCGCAGGACGAGACAGTCACAGCTACAGCAAACGTTCCACTCAGATTAAATTGCTTAACTTAAAACCTAATCTAATCTGGTAATATAATTCTATACACAACGATACTAAAACAATTTTGTAGTAACGTCAATCGACACGAAAACAGACGATATTTACCAACTCGAAGCATCTAACACACAGCGAAGCATGTATGATCGACGATTATTTGTCACAACAAATGTAGTTTTCAGTCGCGTACGGCACGATCTTTCTCGAATTTTAGTGGCGAGATTGTGTTAAAAGTTTACAACTCGTGCCTAGAAAAGTATTGAAAGGTATCAATTCACAGTTAAATACACGTAATGACAAATATACTTCAGTGAAATAAACATTTTGCGAGAAGAATACGTTTTTGAACCGCATCGTAAACTAACCTATATTTTCTAAGTGGGACACTTGTGGTAGCCGTGATTACCTTTGTTCAACTCCCTCACTCGTAAGTTTTCCAATGGTGTAACTTACACAATATTAGAGAAGGTTGGGGCAAATTGAGGGAATTAACGGAGAAGATTTCTCAGATAATGTCGAAAGTAGTATAGTTAGTGGACTAGTGACGTCTTGACTCATACTGCACTATTTGTTTTTGTATTTATATGGATATTATATAGATACCAAACTTGTTAGTTTCTTATTTATGTTGAAAATTCTTTCTTTAAATCACCTTTCTTCTCGTAAGAACAAATTGCATTTCGCCATTATAAAGCTTAATTTGTCAAATTTAACTAAATTGTAAAAGACAAAAACAACATAAACATAATACGGCTTCGCATCTTACATTATCTTTCGCACGTTAAATTTAACAAATTAAAATTAAAATATCTGCTAAATTAATAGTTTTTTTAAACATAAATTGGTTAATACCTTTTTACAAGGAATGCCGAGATGGATCGATTAATATCTTAAAAAATGTATGGTTTCGTTTAAAAAAGTGAAATGCACCTTAAAATCTTCCCCACTACTCTACTCGCAAAAAATAATTTGCGCATGAACGATGAACCAAATAACTTTAGTTAAAACTTTTTTTGATAACCTCAATGGTACCAATCATTGCTAAAATATGCTTAATATGAAAATTATACATAATCGAATCTCATTTCCTCATTTATTACAACTTATTCATTACGTCCTTTTAAAAACTTTTAGAAAAAATAGTTTATAAATTAGAAAACTATTTCATTAGGCTATATTAAGATCTAAATATGATTTAAGTGATCCAGTTAATAGAATATTAAACATATCCAATACATTCACAGATAAGACTTTTTCTGTAGCAAATTCAGCAACAATATTCATTGCTTATAACAGTATTCATTGTTTCAAGAAGTTTTTATACAATTAGAGCTCTACGCACTATTTAAATTATGTTTTTAGTTACAGTATTCTTGTAATTACATTATATTTAATTATTATACTGTATATTATGTGACTTTTGTTTCTTTTTTTTTTTTCCTTTTCTTTTTTTTTTCTTTCTTTTTTTTTTTTTTTTTTTTTTTTTTGCTAGGGCGTCCGACAAGTATCAGGAAATTTAAGGGGTGATATTTGAAGCTGAAATAAGACGAAAATCAGGAATAGAAAAATTGAGTTTTTAGCTTTGGTTTTTATTTATTGACGACTAAAAATCGGCCAAAATATCCCTGCACGCGAGCAAACTTTCTTACACGAGCGAAAGGAGATTAACGTAAGCAACGGGGCGCACAGTGATCCTCAATCCGAACGGTACATGGGCGGCAGTTCACCTCGTACAGGTCGTGAAGAAGGAGACTATGATATTCAGAGACGTAAACAACCCCACGCGATGTTTATAAAAGATATGTTATGCACCTCTCTTACAAAAATATTTATCATATTTATCTTGTTTTAAAATGTACTATAGACACAATAAATATTTCTAAATGTTTAATTAGAGCGTATAATATTGCTCATAAGTATTTATATATTAACTGTAAGTACGTGAATTTTATTGGGGCGTGTCAATTAATGGCAAGTAAATCACCAAAAGTAAGATTAACGAGCTTCTTATCAGTCTTCAATCTTCATTAAAGATAACAAAACCACATTAGTGGCTGTTACGAATAATCGAGTTTGTTTTTATATGAGATTAAATTTGGGAAAAGACGGGTAATATAGTTATTTTATTATCGTCTAATAATATATTACATGTAAATAATTTTTTAATCAAGATTTTTTGAATTCGAGAATTGATGTTACATGAAAATCTGAAATAATTGAATCATAATAGTTAGAAAGATGAATTAAATCATGTATGTGCTTTTTCGACATACTATCATACCTTGGAAAAATTAAAATATTGGAAAAAATATTTCGTATGTACTGTACAATAATTATTGGTTTTAAATATCATTGTTTGATTTTATATCTTAGAATCTTTTTCATCTAAGTTATGGTTTATGAATTAGATATACTATATTGTATAGTTGTAATATATTTTTATTGCTTACCATAACGACAAATATCACACACATAATATTCAAAACAGTGTAACAAAATATAATAAAGAATACAAATTATATTTGTTAATTTGCGAAAAATCAAAATTCCGTTTTATTCGTATTTTGAGTTCAGGTGTGCTGTCTATGAAAGAAACTATGTGAAAATTAATAAATATTAAAATAGAAATAAAAATAAATACAGAAAATATTAGCAAAGGAGTAACAATTTTTAATATATTATTTAAAACCATGGACTTCTTCAAGATCTGTTATGAGAATCCATATTTCTCGTTCAAAATTTCTCATATCACATTTCTCTATCTCGAATAGTTGCCGAGATATTCCAAAATATATCATTTCAACGTCAACTTTGACGACTGTTTTCATTTCCAAAATGTGAACGATGACTCGTAAAAAAGATATGTGTCGAATATTTTTAACCATATTATGTCTAAAGTTTTATCAAAATCGGTGTATCACGCTTGAGTGATGTCCTTTGTAAGTGATAATATGCAGAATGAGATAAGCTTGGTAGCCATTAAGAGAAAAGATGAGATAGAATTAAAATGGAAATAGAGGTGGGGTTTTGTTAGCTTTGCGGAATACTACTTGACGCAACGCTTTGAAACCAAGTTAGGAATGTGTCGATGCTGATATCGCGATATGAAGTATTTTTGGGTCAATGATCTTTCCGGGCTGTACATAACAATACACAAAGAGATTAGAAGAAGGATATTATTGAGTACGAAATGGATGATGGTGAGCAATCGTATGAACTAATTATTTGAATAATTTCAACAGCAGTAAGGAAACTAGGAATGGAAACCACATTAGGAGGAGGAGACAGTAGATTTGAGAATAGAAAACCACGATTTAACAGAGAATAGGGAGAACTCAAACAGAAGACAAGATATTGGTAAAAACAGATGAAAGATAAATCTAAACACTCGAAACTAAGCAAGCATATGTAAAGAAACTTAATAAAAGTAAAAAAAAAAAAAAACATTTATTTTAAGTAGATGATACATTTATACTGTACGTGTGAAAGTGTATGTGAGCGTTGAAGGACGTTCTGGTCTCAGTTGAGACGAAAGTGATTAAAAGCGATTAGAAGTTATTTAAAAACCGTTAGAAATGATTAGAATCATCAGAAGAAAGCAAATAACCAAGCGACTAGGTTATCGAGTCCTTCAGAGAGTAGAGCACGTGTAAGGTGGAATAATTTGTAAATAAATTTTAAACTATTTGTTTTTCCAAATCCTCTCTATACCTTAACAATTTAAACAATCAAAAGAGTTCTGGTCAATCATCAAAATTCCCCGTGGACAACGAAATAAAAGTCCAAATATCAGCAAGGAAAACTGTGACGAGTATTATAGTACAATACAAGACAAGAAAACCTATATACCTACAAATTAGTGATCCAAAACGACCAGAACTGGATCGAGAAATATTAATGGATCGTCTTATCGTACTCTCAGAAAATCCCCTATTTGATAATATACTGGAAAGGTAGATATAATAATAGTTTGGATTAGATACGTTTTATTCAGAATAACACCCCAAAGTAACTCATCTACGTAGATATCTACGAAATAAAGTGAGTCCGAAAATTAATGGACCTCTAACATTTTTTTCCAAGAGAAGAGATACGTGGTTTCTGTGAGATACTTTATCTTCATTATGAGTAGAATATGATACAGTGAAATAAATTTGACCTTAGCTTTAAAGTCAAGGTCAATTGTGATTACTTTTTGTCAGATCTTTACTTATCCAGAGATGTTAAATAACTATGATGCTCTTGACAAATTATTTTCGAACACCCTGCATATGTGTTTTTTGTCATTGTGGAAGCAAATTATTTTTCTTTAACAGCACTGTTACGACCGTTCGCGGAGAGACGCGGTCGTAAGGAAACGCGTCAGCGAGAGGCGTAAATTCTCGCTACGATTCGTATAATCGACGCCGCGAATTAATCGTTCCCCTGTTTCGGTTAAGATAATAGAGGTGGTTCAATAAATTTAACACTGTGTTAACAGGTTAATATAGCTATATTTAACAACAAATGATGTAATAATAAAGACGTCAGAAATTGTTTAGCGACGAATACAGTTAATACGTTACAGAAATTCGACCCGACTTTACGATATCTTTCGATATTCGTTAGACCTCTCGATACGTGCAGTTCGAATTCTCAAAAGAAACTGATCGCCCTTAGATCGTTTCTTTGTTTTCTCGGAGAGACGACCCCCACTACGCTCGGATCACGCCACCGTTTGCCCTATGATCACATGTGCCACCTTTATGTGTATGAAATAACGGTCCAATATCGACGTTTCTAGAATTCGTTGCTTGGTTACAACTATGCGTTCATCGATACATTGTATGGCCCTCGTCGGGCAGATAAGACGATCTGTCTGCGACGCTATTGGACCGCGAGCGACGGTTAGAAATACGATCTATACTAAGCCTCGTGGCGTAACAAGCATGATGTTTGAAGAGTTTCTGCATAAGAGAAATTTTTCCTTGTGAAAAGTTCTAGTTGGCAAACTTCGCATTAAAATAGATTGTACAAACTAGAAAAGCCCGTGTCTTATCAAACTTCCGTAAAATTTGTTGCAATATCCGCGTTAGTGAGAAGGAAGTCAGGAAAAAGGAGCTTCTTCATTTATGAATTTAATTTCCGAGTATAAAATATTATTTTAAAATTTGTTATTTATTATCTTTACTAATTTGGGAATATATTATATAAGAAATAATAGACGCACAATGTTTTCTGCTTTATATTAGTTTACTGAATTATGCACGAACGTAATAATAGAAATAGAACGAAATGGATCATACCTAATTCAATAAAATAATATAAAACAGAAATTGTTGTTCATCTATTATCACCTTATGAAACGAAAGAAACTTTTCGGACAACCTAATATGTATAACAGTCCATTCATTTTTATGTTTTTGGTTTATACTTTTTATTTTGAGATTACTAATTCGGGATTCGAATTTGGAACTTTGGCATATCGGATGGTTGCTTTTCCATGCTTTTTTTGGGAATGTTTATCATGTAAAAACAAAATATAATATTATTTACAAGGAGGATACAATAAACATTATGAATAAATTTATTTCTAATGCACTTGTGGTGGATGGTGTAGAGAATTAATAAAATGTGAGCGAGAGATTGCTGTTGCAACCCGTTAAATATATTTGGAATAAATTAAATAAGTTAATAAATATAAATACTGTCGAGAGACGCTCGTATAAACGTATTCGCAGACAGTGTATGATCGCTCGCGATAACTCGATGACTCGTATAACTCCGTTAATCATTGTTAATAACTTGTATAATAACTCGCATGATAACTGACTCGCTCGCGATCGATTTATACTCTTCGGGGGAGGGTCAGAAAATTAAAATTCGTCTTCGATCGATGGTTGCACGTAGCAGCGACATTGTTTTCCCCGGAGTTTATTTATCATTACGTTTCGTGCGTCAAGGCGGTGTCAATGTCCCGAGGCAAAACAATATGAGTCGCTCTCGATTCGCATCGTCCTCTGTCTCATGTGTCGCTACACACTTATTGCTACTTGTGATACTTACACTAAGTTTATTTTACGCAAAAAAAAAGCTATGAGGATATTTGGTTATGCAGTATGGCACGGAAACTATGTAGTCAGCCTTTAGTATGTTATGAGCTAGGAAACGGAAAAGTTTATATTAGTATTGATGATGATGTTGAGTTATTACTTTGGAAATTTACGTATAACTTAAGATCAGGTATAACCTAATATATTTGCTGATATAATTGCTTTGGTCATCTTGACAACTGTGACTGTTCTCTGTCACTCAGACTTAACACAGAACACAGAACTGGCACGTTGACTGCCGCGTCTCCCATATTCGGTTGACAGTGTCACACGCTCAAGAGGGCCACCCGCTCAGTAATCAGCTAAACGAAACATCCTGTATACCACAGCTATCGAAACAATAACTAGTTAGTAACGAAATAGCCGCCTCTGATACACACCTGACGATAACCCCTCCAAAGGGACTAAAAACCTCGGTATAAAAACCCTCCTAAATTAGCGCTCGACACATTATTCTGCTGTAACACTTTGACCCGTCACTCTGTCAGATTTATACAATAAACTTCATTACCACGTACAAAGTTGAATTTCTTCACTTTATTCGTGAAACGTTCGAACTGCGACGCGAGGACATCACCAGCGATCCTATCGGTTTCGTGATCTCTTGTGTCTCCGACGTGACAACAGCAAAGTTTTGATCGGGCCGCATCACTTATATTCGGGTGACTCTTATTCTACTACTTGCGAAGGATTGTCGTTGGTAATTGAAAAGATATTCCACAGGAAGTGATAAAACTACTGAATTGTTATAAAAGTAATACGAAAACCGTTTATTAAGAAAATTATTTAGAATGTAAAACTTTGAAGTATTCTATACAAAGCTGAGGTTGGTCGAAACAATTTGGACAATAAGTTGTTGTTTTTTTTAAATTCTCTCGTGTCTTTGATCGGTCCGTTCGACGTCTTTTATCTGCATAACATGGTTTGCATGCGCGTCTAATGTTTCTTCCGGAATTATTTTTCCGAACGGCGATACTATGCTGATGTCACGTCAGAGACACAACAGATCGCGAAATCAACGAATCGGCGGCGATTTCCTCGCGTCGCGGTTCCAACGAAATGATTCTTTCGCGAATGGGATAAAGAAACTAGAATTTTGTATGCGACAATGACGTTTACTTCAGAAATCCGACAGAGTACGGTTACAATCGTGTGGTTCGGAATGTCAAGACGGACTGACTCGAGACGTTACAAACAACTGTTTAGCGCTGGTTTTTGGAAGGTCCTTCTACCAAGGGTCTAGTCCCTTTGGAGGGGGCTTTGTTATTGTTTTAACAGATGTGGCATGCGGGATGTTCGGTCGAGCTGGTTACTGAGCGAGTGGTCTTCTTAAGTGTGTGACACTGACTCCGTGGAAGACAAAGTTTTTTTGTATTTTGAGATAACCCCAATAATTTTGTAGCTAATAATTCTTTAAATCTTCTAATATTTACATCCTTCCTTGTTGCAATTTTGTAAACCGTCAAAGCGATTACAACAGAAATTCCCAGAAGGAGTTGAATGCCAAGTTTTCGGTACCATTTGATACCTTTTCTAATTGTGGTGGCATAAGAAACCATTTGATCGGAATGATCTATACCACACTCGTGGCCTGAATATTTCATTGAAAATACGCGCGGCAGTTAACATGTTAGAGGTGTGCAGATTGTCCCCAGTATCGGGACGTATCGCTCGAGCTCCCTAAACTTTCGGGAAACTCGATTCAGGTATCACACATAGACCTAGAAGAGAGGATACAAGTGTGGGATACCCATTTTATTTTTTTATGTACGGAGTCACAGTATAATCATAAATAGAAAAATCGAACGTAGAAATTTGGATATTTTTACTTTTTCTAAATGAAGACACATTTGGACTAATACAAATTCGAGTAGTAATACGAGACGGTGTTACTTCGAAGGAAATAAAATTATAAAACTGAGTTAGAACATTAATAATGACGCAAACATAACAGAACGTTAAATATAATATACTATCGTAAACTATTATGATTAGTTTATTAATACTAAATGGATTAAGCAGATATAAATTAAACAGAAAACAATGGTTATTTAACATGAACTAATTGCAACAACGTACAATAATTAAAACAACTAGACAATTAATTAACAACTCTCGTCAACACAGATTCAACTCTCTCTCAACAACGCTAACAACACTATCTCGACAACGCAATCCGCACTCTCTGACTTCTCAACTCATACTCCTGTTAATTCGTTTATCGTCCCCTAGCAAACCCTTGTCTTTTGTCTTAGCCTCATATCTCAGCCTCACTACGCACATGTTCAGCAGCCGCTTGTTTACAATCCTCACTACATACATACTACAATAATATCGTAAGACGACCATAATTAACGAAATTTAATTTGTTTTGCAATAGTTGCTTACACAGACTACGTATTCTGGATGCGCATAATTATGGCTCCATAAGTGGCATGATAGGCACTGAATTCACAATTGGCTTTTATTTATTTATTTTAATTTTACAATTTGTCCAGAAGGACATTTGGTAAAATGTTATAACTTAAAAATATAGCATGTGGATGGTTACCCCCAGCGGGGTTCCATCTTCCAGGTTGTTTATCGTATTTCTATTGCGAGGTCTGCGGGATGCTTCTTCTTCGGTCTTCTTTCTATCACGGTTTCATTTGTTTCAGCAACTAGCTGGTTTGGGTGTGTCGCGAGTCTTTCTTTGTACTTTTTTGCGTATCTGGCGATTTCCTCTTTGACTGTTGGAATTTTTAGATCTTTTCTTATGTCTTCATTTCTGACGTACCATGGAGCGTTAACTATTGTTCTAAGAATTTTGGCTTGCATAGTCTCCATTTTGCTTATATGGTTCTTTGCTGCCGTTCCCCATAGTGGTATTCCGTACGTCCAGATTGGTTTTATGATTGTTTTGTATATCTTTAATTTATTTTCAGTGCTTAGTTTGGACTTTCGACTTGTTAGCCAATGCATTTGCCTGCTTGCTGTTTGAATTTTGTCTATTACTGATTTGATATGCTGCTTCCATGTGAGTTGTGTATCTATGTGGAGTCCTAGATATTTGACTTGCTTTGTTTGTATTATATGAGTGTCGTTTAAAAAGATGTTTGCGGGTATTGGTTTTTATGATTCGCTTCAGAGAATATTTTGTTTTAAAATATGCACATTGCATCATTTGATTCTGATTGGCTATTAGAGTTGTTTGGTTGAGTATTAGCCAAACCATTTACTTTAATTGGTGTCGTTATTGATTTCCTATTTCTTTTACTAAGCAATGCATGTTCTTTCGAGATGTCGCAAAGACAATTATCTTTATATGATGATATCATTAATAATGCAGAACTTGCTACTTTACGGTATTCATTCATAGCCCTGGGTTTAATAGATGGGATTGCCGATATGTTATCAGGACTTACCAATTCGGATATTTCGATCGAAGTGCTTGACGTTGGGCTGGTGTCTGGGAGAACCTGAATATTGGAAGTGCCAATCACATTAGCTACAGTTGTCGATGGAGTTAGGATAGTTTAATATTCTATTTATTATTATTTTCAGATGCAAATTGCCTTCCCTCGTCAGTCAAAGAAGCTGCATTCCGAGTTAATGCAGTAAAATCTGCTTTTAGAAAAGTTTCCTTGTTCAGTGAATAAATTCTAGTCGCTCGGGTTCAGTTTATTGCTATTTCAGCTCTTTGTAGTTTTATGTACGTCTTTTCTAATAGTCCTATTATATCAAAAGGCCTTGATGTTTTTTGTTTTTGACGCAGAAATAATCGCACCTCTACAAAACTTACTACAGAGTAAGTTTTCTATGGGCCTATGAAAGTTTTATTAAGAAGCTGAAGTTTCTGTGTAGAATGTGATGGTAGGTATACGATTGATACATAATTCTTTTCGGCCAATTCAATTACACTTACATTATGGATGTGGCTGCAATGTCCATTCGATATCAACAAGATAAAAGATTCTTCTAGAGGTTTAATAAAATTAGCGAAGTGTGGGAAGCACTTTGTAAAGAGTGGTGCTTGAATTCAGTCAGATGGATAATATATACCGATCGATCTATTGAGTTGAAGTGTCATTACCACCTAATGACAAAATCCGCAATTACTTAGTTGCCAGTCCAATACATGCCGCCCTCTTCGTGAGTAGCCTATTTTCATTTTTGCTCGAAAAAGTGATTATAAATGGCACAAAAATTCGTGCTGCATTCAGGTAATCAACAGGACACAACCATTATCAATGTACCAGGTTCTGCTGCTGTTCGTTTGCCTTTTTCCTTTAGGCCAACAAATTTTGATATTTTTGACTGTGCAACGGTAAGCATTGTCTCATTAACATCGTAAATTTCACCAGGAATATAACAATATTTGTCATACTCTTAATCAATAGTATCAAAAGTGTATTTACATTTTCTCTACTGAAGCTGATAGTTGCTCTACTGATAGCTGAAGGGTCTGTTTAATATCTTCAGTGAAATGTTGCCTTAATGACGGGTCAAAGAACAGTCTATCCAGTCTCTTCCTGCCGTGCTATTCTGAGAAGGATACTTGATATCATTTTTAACCGATAGTTAATGGTCTATTAATTTGATATCGTTATTAGTTATTCCATGGAATTTTTATTTCATTTTCAAGATGTAATTAAGTAATTGGGTTTCGAGGTCATCTCCAAAAATTGTTTCAAGTTGCATTCTTAGTACTAATATGTTTAATAACTTTGGAGCATATACGGGATTACAGTTGATCGTGACATGTTAAATACTTTTGCCATTTTAAAGTGGCCAAACTTTTTTAATTTGATAGCTTTAATAGCTTGTATCGCATCTTTTCCAAAATAATTCTTTCTTAAACTTTCCTTTTCTTTATTCAGTTTCGTTCGTAGCATCTGAAGGAATGATCGAAGTCATTTTATGGTTTAATTATAAATTATAATATGTATAAATAAATTATAAAATTATAATTATAATAAAATTATAATATGTAATAACTTATAACAAATAATAATAAAATCTACCAACTTTTTTCTTTTTTTTTTTTTTAGATCATAAAATATACGAAAGTAAACTTCACTTTGAGAAGCATTTGTAGAAACTTTCTATTATGGCCAAAGGATAAAATGTTTGTTAAAGAAAAAAGTTACGACTATCAAGAACGGTTGCTATCTACAATAATTATTAAAAGTATCAATATTATATAAGGTCAAAACATCGATATTTCTATCCCAGCTCATATTCGTACCTTTTTCTCTATGTATCGGCATGAGCGGTCAGTCTAACTTCTTGTCAGTTGGACAAAAGTCAGACAGGATTGGATCTACAGTTCGAGATCCAGTTATTAAGAGGAGATAAAAAAATAGAAAAAAACAATAATACATAAACAAATACCATATTTAAAATGTAAAAAGAAAGTTACTTTTATTGTGAAAATAATTATTTTTAATTAATTACAAAATGTACAATAACTTAGCATAAAGGTCAAACTATGTATAAAGACAAAATAAAAAACCATAAACAATTAAAAACATATTGTCCGCTACAAATTCTATACAAAGGAATCAAATATCTTACAATCTGAAATTTGCATACAAAAACACACGATCACACAAACGACGAGCAAACGCTTACTTTCTACCGCTTGGGATATAGTTACTAACACCAGGACAAATTTGTTACCGGAAAACATAGAAGAGTTATATCTTTTGCACGCAAAATTTATGATTACAAGTCATTTGTTTTCTTTATGTCGAGTTTGTAGCGTACAATGTTTTTAGTTGCTTATAACTTGTTATTTTACTTATTATTTTTATATATATTTTCACTTGTATGTGAAGTTATTACAGCATTTTGTAATTAACTTAAAATTATTATCAGAATAGAAATAATGTTTCTTTCCGATTTTAGATGAACGATTCACGAGAAAAAGAGGGGATATTAAGTTTTGAGATTTCTCAAGAAATAAAAAATTTTTTTTTCAGTATATAAAGCCACCGTATCTTCTCATATATTAAATTAAAACATCATTTTATTAATTTTATTCTGCATTATTTTCAATTTTTATCTATAATTTTAAGTAATATACAGTCGTCTCGGAAAATAAGTTGATTGTTTTACATTCCAACTTTTAGCGAGAGCGTTACCTTACTCTCCGAGGTGACATTAAATTCTAAAAAATCAGAATTATGCATTTCTTATATCTATCGTAAAACTCAGAAAATCGTAATTCGTACTGCGATATAAATATTGATAATTATTTTAATTAATTGATTAATTGTCGTAATTATCAATATATCACCCATCTAACCGATTTCGTTGATTTTTTCACATGCTGTAAAAATCAACATTTCGAAGAACTCTTTCTCATACATAAAACCATCACTCCACTATAGTTTTCGAAATGTTTGTAAAAAAAACTGTCGACACAACTAGAGTGAATTCTGTCTATATTTGTTGCACTCGTTGCAGTGTGTGCGTCCGTATTAATTGTTTTCTTGCCAACGAAATACAGTATGAGCAGGATACATGTCACGTTTCGCGCTGCGCACGCGCCGTAACAAGGGGCTAAAACCTACCAATAGCGCGAGACGGCGCCTCAACTCGAAATAAAATCTAACGATTCGGTTAGAAACCGAATTCGAGCTTCGCAAACCGCCGCATGACACACTCCCCCCTCTTCTATGTTTGAACAAACTATAAATACACGTAGCAACATGGAAGGACGTTCATATAGTTCATTTATTTCTTCAGATTGTATTCATTATTATTCAGATTGTGCTAATTATTATTCAGATTATTATTTGTTCATTATTCAGATAATTCCTTAGTTCTGTGTGATTAGTTCCTCAGTGCTTGGTGATTGATTCTTGAGTTCTTGGTGATCAGTTCCTCAGCTTTTGGCAAGTAATTTCTTGCTTATAGCGATTCGCTCTCAATTCCTCAAGGTCTTAATATTTCAGTTACTTTGACTTTTAGTTCTTTAGTTCTTTAGTTCCTTAGCTCTTAGCTCCTTAGCCCTTAGTTCCTTTATCTTTTGGTTTTCTCAGCTTTTAGTTCTTAAATCCTTTAATTCTCTAATTCTTTAGTTTAATTCTTTGTTTCATTTAATTCTCAGTTCTTGTTAATATTTGTTAATCGACGTGCTCGTATTTGTCAATTTGTAAAGTATCGAAAATCACTTGAATTTAAATCTTGTAATTAGTAAAGCGTATCACGATCAATTGTAAATTCGAATATTCTAAATAATTCTGTTAATAACCAATCAAAATCAGAATAAACTCTTGTTGTGAAAAATAATTGTTTTACAATATAATTAGATTAAACGACCATTTATTTTCGCCAACTTTGATCCTCTCCCGTGCCAGTACTCCTGCGCATAGCGGGTTAGCCGAAACGTGGAGTTTAGTCGAAAGATAACGACAACAAAAATTCTAACTGAAGCAATCCTTAGATTGTTTCTGGTGGCAGCAACTACTATTTACCTGAATTTCAAAAGTAACGGTAACGGAAACCGAACAACAGAAGTAAAAACGTAACACATACAATACGCACTACACAAATTACACATCCAAATTACTCACGTCGGAACTAAATAAAAAAATTTTTAAAGTAACAAAGAATACAAAAATAAAGGAAATAAAAACGTTCAAAGAGCTAGAAATGAAAAGGCTAAAAAAATTTACTGCAGAATAAGTTAAACCTATACTGAATCTATAATTAACTCTAACTTTATGTTTATAGAATTCTTCTAATTGTCTTTGGCTGTGAAATGGTTCTACCTTTCCAGAACTGTTTTACTTTTTTATCAACTTTCTAAAACTACTAAAACGTGTTACGTAACAAGATAGTAGTGCAGATTTCATTCAGAAAAAATATTTACAATATCTGTCGCCCAACGCTTTCGTTTTTTTGTATATCTCGAAATCAGTCAGGAACAGCCACAGTATCTAAGATATTATTTTACATAATATTATTGTATAATTATATAAGATATTTCTTACTTTAATTAACTATTATTATATAAGATATTTCCTTTAAAATGCATGGTTGGGTATGCCTATTGAGAAAACAAATAGGTTGCTCACCAGGTGTGTTTAAAATGATTAGAACTACCTTGCAAGGCTAATATTATTTCAGCATTGAAAGCGAAAACTTAAAAGAGCTACTCAACGCGATAAATATAATTTGTCATTTGATTATACATTAATTGACATTATTATACGTTACTCCATAAAACGGGAGCTTAATTAATCCTTCGAATATAAATCGGAATAATTTTTTTTGTTTTTAGCTTTCTTGTGTTTCTTTCCATGTATGTATGTATGTGAATATTGATGACTATTTGATGAGCTTTTGCTTCTCTTCCTGGTATTGATTGGCGGATTTTTTTAATTCTTTACGAATTTATTTTTGGTTCTTTTTAGTATGCTATAAGGCATGTGTATTTCGTTGTTGTATCTGCGTAGTCTGGATTTGTCAAGTTATGCTATTAGCTACGACTACTTTTTCTATCTTCCTGTTTATATACTTTTTTAGGTTATCTCCCATAATGTTTTTTCGTATGGTTTTCTGTGCGGCGGAATATATTAAGTTATTAATGTTTACTAGGTAATTGGTGATTTGTTCGTTGGTTAGGTTTACTTTTTCCTATTAGATTAGAAGTGTGGATTTAGTGCTCCTCTAGTTGTTTTTCAAATTTGGTTCAGTCAGCCTTCTTGTATTGGAACCTGATTGTGTTTGGTCATTCCTGCCGTATGATTCCTAGGACCCCTGCTGTTGTTGCTATAATTTCTATTGCTTTTTGATCGCTATTGTAATTTGCGGTTTGTAGCTTGCCGTTTATTGTCCGTACTGGATATATTCTGTTGTCTGCTGTACAAATGTCCAGGAAGGAGCCCGCGCTTAGAAATGATACATATTTACATACGTATGTACATATTTTTAATTTATAGTGTATTTATTTTTCTTTTCCCCAACTGCGAGTGAAACCGCCTCTGAGATTCGCTGCTGTGTCTCCCTGCTGCAAGGATATAATAATTACTGATCTCGTTGAATTTTAGATTCTAGAACACTGAGTTTTATCTTTTTTCACTATTTGAACCATGTTGTTCGTACCATGCGCACTGATGATGTAGTGCTGTTGCTTTCCGTATAGTCTTTAGTATCACGGTTTCGAATATCTTGTTTCTTTTTATTGCGGTGGAGTGTATTTATATGTATGGTATATGTTTCTCGATTAGGATTGCCATACCTCCTTCTTGCTTGGCGTTTCGGTCTGTTCAATCTTAGTATGCTGTAATCTGCACTAGTTTGTTGTTTAGTTTAGTTTCGCAAAGTAGGGGTATGTCTAGTTTCTTTTAGTCTAGGAATTTTTTTAGGTTGTATCTCCTTATGCTCCTTATTGTTGATTTTAAGTTGGCTATGTTAGATTATATTTAGGTGTCTGATTCTTAATTCTATTATATAAAATGTTTAGGTTTCGTATTGTTAAATTGATTTTCATTGGTCCTGGTGTCTGCTCGTATTTGTAGGTTGCCGCGAGAAGAAATCTATTATTTTGTTTTTGGAGCCTTCGAGCAAGTATTTTATGTTCGGTTGTGTTGTTTCTTCGCACTTCGGTAGATTTGTATTGTGCATATTTGTTATCTCGGTCTTTATCGTGTTACGAGCGTAATTTCGATGAGTTTGTGCTGCATGGTAGTGGGTTTTGTTTAGTTTGATGGCGGGCTACGATCTGTGGGTTTATATACTTGGATGTCCTGTGGACTGTGCCTAACTTTTTCTCTTTCTCAACTATGTTTTTCGCTTATTGTCGCTCGTGCAAATTTTAAGAATGTGCATCTTCTGTAGTTTGCTGGATGCCTATGTCTGTTCTACTGCATTGTTCAGGTATTTGAAGGTTCAGGTTGTTGAAGGTGAAGTTGGTTATGGCGCAAGATGTGTCGAGTTTGTGTGTTATGCCTTTAATACTTATTTATTAGCTGTATATTGGTAACGGTTCTATTTTTTTTATTTGTTCTTTGAATGTGGTGTTTAACGGTTGTGATTGGAGGTTAGCTTCTCTCTATTTTTCCGCTTTCTCTTCGTTTGCTTGCTGAATTTATATTTTTGATTCTTCGTTTCGTAGATGGCTAAACTGGTTATTTAGTTCTACCGGTTCTATCATTGTTATATTTTTCATTTTCGTTTGACTCAATGAATATGTTGGTTGGAGCCATCTTCTTTCCATGTTTTCTTTGTTTTCTTATTGATTGATAAATGTGGTTGGTGTCTCTCTGATTTTTTCGCCGTCGGTAGGGTAGGTATCTTTTCTCCCTCGTTTATGTTAAGATGATATTTTAGGTTGGTGATGTCTTCGTCCAATTCTTTAAGAGCTTTATTCTAATATTCTAATATTTCCTGTCAAGTTGTCGGATGCTGCTTTTATTGCTCTTACTGTTGTGCTTGTTTTTAGCGCAGTCTTGCTTGCACTTCTTCGTGTACAGCACGGCGCCATTTTATGGTGCTCGTACGGCGCGGTGGGCGAGACTGGTTGATTTCCTGCATCTTTGTACACGATATTTTTTCTTTTTTATTTTTCTCTTGTAGCAGAGGGTATCCCTCTCATAGAGACCACCAATTTTTCTCGCACAGTTACCATGAGGCGTACGCTGTTACATTCTTTGGAGGTTAAGTTGCGCTTACTGACCAGAGGTGTCGATGTTTTGGTCGCTCCCGCACGATTTTGTGGTTACTTTCTGGATTAAGCTACCTAGATCGTTAGTGAATACTGTCCTCCAAATTCTTAAGCGTCACTAGGCGGCCCCTTATACGATTGAAGAATAAGTAAATACACAAAAATATATATACATATTTATCATATATCGTTAAATATAATATTAATAAATAAGAAGATATTTCTTATTTATATAACATTATATAAGATTCTTGTGTTAATATCAATAAGGTCTTTGGGTCTGGTATTTATTGATTTACACAGATTAGTTTTTCTATGTTCTGTATTTGGCTTCCTCGTACAACGTGCGAGCACTCCGGATACGCAGAGACAATTAACACGTGGTCGACGTGTAAGACAAAGGAACGTCGTTAGAAGTCGTACCAACTTAGGTTGTAGGAATTAGCGATCATACCAACCTACCAAATCCTCAACATCTTGTGGGATTCGATTCTCTATTTCTAAAGATTGTGATAATATGGTATTGGCCTTACTTTTATACGTTGAGTTTTTATGGATTTGTAAGCTATAAAATTTTATAAGTTTTCAATTTCCACGGGATCAGTAGTGGTTGATTTACTTTGTTTAGTTAGGAGGCTGATGTTATTGTAGCTATTTCCTTGTATAGGTTTCAATTCGTTTTTCAAAGACTTTTATTTGAAGTTGAAAATACGAAGTCCAGCCATGACTGCTTTTTACTTTCTCCTATTATTTTCCTCGATTTAGACCTAGCTATTTTGAAGGCGACGAGCTTTTCGAAAGTCTGACAACATTCATATTTATCTGGCAATATTCGTTTAGTATTCTTAATTGTCGTTTCACAAGCTTCGTTCCATCAAGAAACTGTGGGGTTTTGGGCGTCGTTTCAGATTTGGACTTCGGGAACGAAAACTCAGTTGTATTGTTTATTATCAACTTAAAATCTTTAACTAATTCATCGATTTGCAGTGCACTCGTGAGCGATGATCGTGCATGCAATATTTATTCTTGTGGACTAATTCGAATTTCCACCGTAGTGGTGTAGGCTTGAGACTTTTAGGAGGTGATTTGGGAATACTGTTGTTATTATAGTGAAATGCAATTCCTGCCAATGTTTCCTTGCCAAAGAAAAAAAAAAAAAAAAATATTAGTTGGTTTGAAGTTATTGAGGAGGAGCATAAATCGGTAGTTCTAGTGTTAATGAACACAGCATTGAAATTAGACTAATCAAAATTTCTACAACGACCTAAATTCTATGAGAAATTCTTAAATGAAAACCCATACCCAGAAACTCAAGGAACATCTATGGAACAACAGACAATTAAGTTTTTCAAGACAAGTCACAACAAAAATATAAATTTTAACGATACAATCGGAGCATTCAAAATTATCTTATTTGACGCAATACTTGCAAGTAATGATGTCAACGTATTAGAAGAAAACAAGCGTATCCTTAGAAGAGAACAACTCACAAGGGAGGTTTCTCAAGTGTTAATAATCGATTTTGATGAAATTTACAGATGATATAGTTTTCGAAAAAATATTTGATCCGTATTTTTTGTATCGACAATCATCCATATTTGGAGGGTGGAGACAGTTCTGGACCTTGGGAAAGGAAATCGTATTTTTCTCAATATCGTGAAAATTTTTCGTAATACAAACAAATGTTATATACAAAAATTATTTGTTTGCTTAGTGGCAAATTTCACCACGTAAACTGTTTTCTAAAATGTCTATTTATTTATTAATTAGAATAAAAATATTTTTTTGTTAATTCTTTATGTAAAGTATAATTCTACTTTTATCTAATTTTGTTTATTCAAACTGTAAACCAATATATAGTACATGGATATTGTAATGGTTAACACCATTTTGGCTTCTATCCATAATTCGTCCAGTGAGTGTAGTCGCTGGTTGTAAATAGATGTACGTGGATGATGACTTGCTATAGACTAATCTTCGAATTAGTACAGTTCAAAGCTCATATGATCGAGCCAATTAGATGACAGATAGAAGCGATATGTCATTAAAGCAACATGTAAAATACCTTAAAAATCTCAATTTTACATGGACATAATCATGTGTTTGAACCAATGGGTTCCTCTTTCAAAAAATTTATATTTTCAGATTCTACATATTGCAAACTAAAAGTTTACAAAATAAGACTATAACTTTTTATCTCCTAAAGTAAAGTTTAACCGAAATAAATATTACAGTGGAGGGAAAATAATAACGAATTAATTTTAGAATTACGTCAAATATTTTTAGAGTGATTGATAAATGAATATTTTTTTTAACGGAAATTATACCGAATTATATTTATAAAATGTATTCAATGTTCTAAGATAAATATTATACGAAGAATAACTACAGAAATCAATTTATTTTATTTATCTTTCTAAATTGTATATTAATATGGCATTTCTTATTTGAAATAAAATGAAACAAAATATTATATTTAATCTATTTCCCGACATAAAACTGATTTCGATGTTTATCCAAAATTTTTTCCAGAAGATTCCGAATTAACGAATTTAAAATATTGGGTTGACAACTAAGTGATTGCGGATTTTGTCATTAGCTGATATTGACCACCCAATACTACTTCGTTTATTTCCTGCGTTCAACTGAGAACAGAAGAAAGTATCCGACAGAAAGAAATACTGTGAATCAATTTTCTTTACAAATGTTACAGCATAAAATTTATTACGTATGGAAAGACAAATCTTACGAACTTCTCGGAGAAATGTGCTAAGCAAATCTCGCGATTTGAATCGCGTTTAACCTACGTTTTAAACTCGAAATATACTTGTCTCCGTTCTAATATGCACTGTTCCATAAAACACACGGTATATAGAATGTCTCGAGAGGAAACGTAAAAATTTTACCAGTTTTGGCAAGTCACTCTGAATTAGAAATGTTACATACACGTTCATTCATTTTCAACATATTCTTTGTTCACTTTACTTAAGCAAGAGCGAACAACAAGTTGTTTATGACACTCTGGTTCAGTATTTTCAACTGTTAATTTTAGCTTCTATGTACAATGCTTTTAAATTTTCAAACGCAGAATACAGCGATATGTAGATTCTGCGCCGATTTTTAAAATGGAATGGCAATGATCATTAAAACATCGAACGAATTTATGTTTACTTCTATTGTGTTTATTATTTATTATGTTTACTTATGTTTTATGCTTTCTTTAGTATATCCAAATAAAGAAGATGAATAAAATAAAAAAGAACAATTGCTCTATTCCAATTACACACATGTAGAACCTAATTTTCTTGAAATGAATAAAAAAGCAAGTGTACCAAGATAGTGCATATAATCTTTTTAATTCATAGTGATAACATTTGTATGTGAGAACGATGTAGGTAATAAGGTCATAAGATTAGTCAATTAAGTCATTAAAGTATAAATTTCGATGTTCACACCAATTAACATCTACCTAGAGTCTTATCCAGGGCTGTACGATGTCAGCGCAAAAGTAGTTCTTTCTTTATGAAAAATTTTTAAAACATTGTCTTTTTGTAAATTCACAACTCATTTTTAACTTATATCCTAAAAACGCTTTCTCTGCTATTCATCGTTTGACTATGAACTGATGATAAAAATAGATTTCAAAAAGTTGTAAAGGTGTCAACGTGTGTCCGGAATGCATGCAGCGTTAGCTATGACTTTGATTATTGATCGATTTTACATCTTTATTATGTACGATGATCATGAAGAAATGTCCACTTTGACATAACAGCGATACAAACGTATTTAAAAAAAATTTCTTTGTAACTTTAGCACATATACTTGATGTTTCCCAATACAATCACCACGATAAGTATTTGTATAATTATCGCAACGTGAGACAAGTTTGTCTATATCTTCGACATACATTTTCGTCACGAGTTTATTTAATCATCGTTGCACGCCATCCTTTAAACCATCGTTTCCTAGGAAGTGTTATTCGTCCAAAAACTTTACTTTTCGTTAAAGGACGCTTTGTATGTCACTTGTAATGAAACTTAAGCGCGTAGAGTAAAATAATGCTATATAAGACCATATTAAAACCTGTTTGGACCTATGGGAACCAACTATGGGGAACAGCAAATTATTCCAACATTGAAATTCTTCAACGATTCCAATAGAAAGCTCTAAGATCCTAATAGATGCACCTTGGCATGTTACCAATGAAACGATACATCGCGACCTCAAGATACTCACAGTGAAAGAAGAAATATCCAAATTCAGTAATAGATATAACATAAGAGTTAACAATCACCAAAACACACTAGTTACCCAATTACTTAACACGACGGATCAGATCCGCAGGCTAAAAAGACATTACCCTTTAGATTTAAGCATTGGATTCAACTAGAATCAAACAAACGATAAATACTTATTAAACACGACATAGTACCACACCAGAATAATTTACTTATAATTCTCAATGAAAATTGATTGTAAAATACATTCAAATAAAAAAAAAAAAAAAAAAAAAAAAAAAAATAGAGAAAAAAACTTGTAATGAAATCGCAGACGTGTTTCTTGAGATCCTCTTTAACCGTTTTAGCGCTACGCAGCGCGATCGTGCTGTTGTATGTTGAATGTAGCTCGTCGCGAGTCATATCAGAGTTTCCTCTCGTAATTTTTTTTTTTTTTCAAATAATTGTAAACCACCTGCATAAACGAAAAAAAGAGCAGCACTATCGCGCTGCATGACACAATCCGACACGGATTCTTGAAAACCCCTGGCACTAAAGCAGTTAATGAGAGACAGGCGGTGAAAACGTGATCATACAGTTTTTCTACCCGTGTTCAATTCCTGCATCCATTGTCTTATAAATGATCCAACCGTAACAGTGAATTTCTTCTGGGTGAATGTTTTCAGCATTTTAAACGAATAAAACTTGTAAAAATGTTTTATGTTAATATATGCTGACTTTAAAAGTCGTAAATGAAGCTGATTTCCTATAAGCACATTGCGCCGTTTTATAAGACTTCTATATATAAACGGATATTACCTTCTGAATGATACTTGTATATCGTTTCTTTAGAGGACTTGTGTAGAGGATGGTTGATCGTGAGATTTATTAGACGAGATTGCACGTTGTTGAAGCCGTCGAGTATATTTAAAACAATTAAATAAATTAATATACAAACAATATTCGCTGAGACACTCGTACAGTGTATAAGTCGCAAAATAAAATCGCTGATAAATACTCGATAGATGCTCGATAGATACTCGTAAATACTGATGCGCTTGCGATCGCGTCCGTTTATTTATACTGGTCGGGGTGAGTCGGAAAATTCAAATTCGTCTTTGTTCGACGGTTTCACGTAGCGGCGACATTGTTTTGCCCGGAGTTTATTTATTATTACATTATGTGTGTTCCTAACGATATTGATACTCCGAGGCAAAGCAACATGATTCGAGTTGTCCTCTAGCGCAATTGGTTTTCTCCGCAGACGCCCTGTGTAGTCGAGAATTTTCCAACAAAATTTCTTTCCACGAATCAACTACTGCCACTAATCAAATACATCCACTGCCACTCTTGGGCAGCTTGCTCAATGTGCTGTCTTGCTCCTTTATTGATAATGAATAGAGCAACGTCACACACGTACGGACACGCGTTTCCAAGAACAATCGCCAGCAGGGAGGATACATATGCTTTCAATTTCAACGAGCAAAGGGGCAAATGGTCGCTAATAGCATTTTGATGAGTCTCTTTTCTTCTCTGTCTCGCACTGCACCATTCTCTCGAATAATCACTGTCTCTTGGTTCTCTTTCTCTTGGTTTCTCCATGCATTGTCAGTGCGTGTTTCGTGTGCATTCCGAGTGCAACGAGGGAGGGGCCATGCTTAGTTCATTGATCATTCGGTAAATCGGTGACTCATGTGCAAGCCGGCATGCGTCTGCCCCTTTCTTTGCTTCGTTTTACTACTTCGCCCCTTTCAAAATGAAACGCTCGTTCGATCGTTACGCCCGCATAACGCGAAGCGTAGAAAACACGCGTCTATGCCTTGCCCTCTCGATAGTTAGCGTTATAGAGCGGACCGTTGCTCAGGGGCGTCCGTACGTAGTCCTGGCACCCTGTGCTTCAGGATATTCTGGAGAAAATAGAAAGGGGAAAATATATTAGGTTGCTCGAAAAGTTTCTTTCGTTTCATAAGGTGATTGATTGATGAACAACAATTTCTGTTTTGTATTATTTTATTGAATTAGGTATGATACGTTTCACTCTATTTCTATTATGTTCGTGCATAATTCAATAAACTAATATAAAACAAAAAACATTGTGCGTCTATTACTTCCTTGTAAAACGAAAGAAACAACTTTAATAATGTAGTATACTAATTAATTATAAATATAAACACATACGCACATATCCATATTGTATATTGTATTTACATATGGCATATAGATAGAGGAATTAAATAGAGAAGGGGGAAGACCTTTTTTTCAAGAATAGATCAAATAACGTTATAGTGCATAGTGTAATATATTCAAGTTTAAAAAATGGTACCAAATGTAGTTCCATCTATAATGGATTTCTATATCTCCATGGGATTCAGACGAGTCAGAAAAATTGTAAAAATATAATAACAATATAACACATTTCTCTAAAAGGTATTTTGGGACGTGTTGTATAACTAGTCTAGAAAAGGTTTATCTGATTTAGTAAGAATTTTGAAATCTGCAAGTAGTCGCGATTAGGAGATAGAGGAAAAGCTATTTTCTTCTAGGATATCTAGTGTTATCATTCTCAGATTATTAAATATATTTGTTGATGTTTATCTAATATGTTTATGATTTGTAACTTATGACTTTATAAAATTCCATTAATAATTATAATTCGATTGTACAAGAGGTTCCTGCCAACGTTTAGTACAAATTAAATATGTTTTATCTTTCTTGCTATTTGGTTATTTTGCTATAAATCTGTCATTTCATTTGTATCATATAATGTATAACATTAAGTAGAGTAATGTTGATATTGGCTGATGGCATTTATATCTATAGTTTATAGCTATGTATGGTTCCCACTTGACGCAAACGCGATGTGGATTAAAAATCATGAAATTTAGAGAAAATGTTATAATAATTGATATCAAACAAACAGATACAGTCAGACAAAAATTTCTCCGTACACCCTTTAAAACAAGAACTCTATACGACTTAATTAACTAGCTTAAATTTGCAAATTTGACACAAGTTTTTTGAGAAGTTAAAAAAATTAGTTCACTAGATGATGTGTAAACAAAATTTTGAGAAAATAGAAATTGGTAGGTATGACGACGAAAAAAAGTAAGTCACTTTTATAAAAATAAAAGTTTTATCCGTGCTTGTAATGAAAATCTGAACAACACACTTTGAACATTTATGTCAGTTAGATATATGCCAAAAATTTCATAGAAATCAGTTAACGTTACTATGAACTACGAGCGGTTAAAAATAGTGAATTTTTCAGTTTTTCATAACTTTCGACCTATGACTGTAATAAATTTTGATATCTGTTGCTTGTTTTCGTATCAACTGGTTTCGGTGAATTTTTCAGCACGTAATTGACATATGTTTACAAAAGGTACTTTCTATATTTTCATTATAGCCTCAGGAAAAAAGTTATATAACGTGATCTGTAGTACTTCTACCACCATTCCTATCAATTTTCTAAATATTTTTTTCGCGCATCGTCTAGTTAAAACAATCCTTGTGATTTCTCGAAAAAGCTCAAGTCGTTTGGTTTAATTTTTAAAATGTTACTCTGTTTTAAAAAGTATTTTTTGACTAACTATATGTATTATGTACGTGAAAATTATCTGTTAGTGTAGGATATTGTATCTAGATAATGACATTTCTACATATTACACGGCGAGCATAAGCGATTCGTATAAACATCTTCAGATTTAGAAAGGCAAAAAATTGTTTATAAATAGAATAAAATTTAGCTACCATTAGTTTTCTATTGTAATTTTATAATTACTTTTTGATGAGGGTAACATTCTACTTCGTAACTCTAAATACGATTACGCTATGAGAAGATTAATATTTCTACGCCTTTGACGTTATTATCATCGTATCAAAAAGTTATTTATGTTATATTTGAGGAAAACGTATAAGAACGTATATGATACGAGTGATTTTTCGTTTTACAATTTTTATTCGTAACATTACATCAAAGTTTTATTTGAAACGTTGAAAGGTAGTTTATCTGTTAAAATTGCAATGAAGTTAGAATATAAAAATTCAAAACACAAAAATTTTGAGTAGATTTGCCAAGTCTAAATTAATTTGTTGATTTAGATACAATTTATTTAGGTGAAATATAATTGGATGGAAGTACAGTATTGTAAAGCTAATCATTTTTGTAGTCGTACAGAATTTTAACTTTGCGTTACAAGGTTGAACATTTATTGTTATTATTTATTTATTAGAGCATATGAAAATTATCTTTGTAATTTATTTCTTGTATTTTCATTCCTTTGTATCTTAAAAATTTATTGAGAAATCTATAAATAATAGCTTTGTTAAATCTTTTATAAATAATAATTATGTATTTGTGAGTTTATTTATTTGATATTTATTTCAAGAAACTTACAATCAAATTATGATAATAAGAATACTCTTTATCGTGGATAGAGGTACTGGTAAAATGGAATTTATGATAGCTGAATTATCCTTGTTCCTTTTTAGCGTCGAAAATAATAATGGTAATTACATATTGGTATAATGTGAATAGTTGTTGTATTGCTATTTACTAGCCTGATGATTTAGGATTTATTCAAATTCTTTACGTGTACATAGAGTTTATAATAAAGATGGAAGTTTAGGTGTAAAATTAGCCTTATCATTAAAGATATCTAATTTGGTTTAAAAGTTCAAAAAGAAAATGGAGCTCTATGTTTTACAAGTATTATTATATTTTGTTCCTAGTTTTACAGTTTTTTCAAACATATTATGTTATTCGAGTAATATTTACATATACCAAATGTGTGTTCTGTCTTTTATTTCGAAATGTCATGTGTAAAGAAATTAGTAATGAAGTTAATGTACATATGCGCGGGACAATTAAAATAAATAAAATAATGTAATTTCTTCCAATGTAAGGAGGATTGTATGAAACTATATGAAATCAGTTGAAACATTTTTAAAACATTGTTAAGAATATTTTAGAAGGGTTAAATAACGTTATAAAAATAAATTTAATAGAGAAATTTTTCAAGGTTTGAAAAACAGCGTAACAGATTCTGAAAGAAATTAAAATGTTGAATTTATATGAATTACACAAATGAATTACATATTTGAAATAATGAAAATACAGATCGCATATTAAGACATAAAAATTCTACTTCTCATTTATTTCGTATTAATTTGTATTTTTCTTTATGGAAATATAGAAAAATATTCAAATATAATATAGCACAATTTATTAGATTTATTAAGCAGTAATGTAAGTAAAAGTCGGAGAAAATCAAAATAAATTTTAATAAATACAATGATCTTGAGATACTTATTTTCACCCAATTTATGTAAAGTTATCAACTGTCTGTGGTGAAATATTGTGATATATTACCTTAAAATATGTTTACACTATCACATACATGTTTTATTCTAAATTTTCTGAAATATCATACTCGTCATTCTGCGTGTGGAAGGCTATTAGTTGCACATGATATTTAATCAAATATATTCAATCATCAAGTAGAATTTCTAATTTTAAGCATTTAAAAGTCAATTATAAAAACTATCGTTGAATTAAAAAAAAGGAATAAAATCTGCGTGGATGGATATTCAAATGGAAACTTCAGATGAGGTAGTGGATAGTGTATATTTAATTGATTAGTAGATTAAAAAAAAGGGAAATCCATTAAATATTGAACGAAAACATAACAAAATTAACATTATATCTTTATATCTTTCCACAAAATATAATTTCACGGAACAAGATATAATTTCAGGAGAAAATTTAATTTTTTGCAGTCCTCAAAAGAATACAATTTTTGTTTGTTATATCTTCCGTTTTGTCTTTCATTATAAAATGTTATTATATAACCGATTTTGTCAATTTTTATTTTAATATTATGAAAAATCAAAAAGTGGCGTTGAATTTATAATTATTCACACCACTGTATAATGTCAAAACACGAGAACAGACAGAGGGTATTGAATTACATTTAAAAATAAATTATAAGTCGATAAAGATTCAATTACATAAATTATAATAATTACAAAGAAGATTCTAAAATATGATTAAGCTTTATGAAGAAAAACGATATCTTTATTGAAATTGTGTGCAAAAAAGCATGCATTAATACAGTGTATCGATACAATCCAAATTGACTATAATAATAATATAGTATTCGTTCTAAGATTTGACGAGGTGAGCAATTCTCTACTTAATTATAAAAATATGAATTTGCATAAATATTTGTCTTCTGATTATTATTTTCCTTCGATAAACAAATCTCGTACGATATATTTCAAAAATCTTTCAGTCGTATCAAACAGTGAAAAATATACCTAAATACTAGAAAAAAATGGAACGATCAAAATTTCGATCTCTATGTCTCGAAATTTTCGTTGGCTTGTTCGTACGGGCCTGAGGGTCCCGTATGCTTCGACTGCTCGTAACGAGCAGTTGTCGAGGTTCCCTGAGTTGGGCCAGTGGCAGCAGTTGCTGACTCTCCAGTACAATCACCGAGCGTATCCTTCGCGCGCTGAGTAGCAATAGCAACGTTTTGAAACGTGCACGTGTTTTCTCATTCGTGTGATCAAGAAAACCTCTCGAAATACTCGTTAACATAATTTTCTATCACAATTTCGCGATCGAATGTTAATCGTACCTAAATAGTGTGTTTATAATCGACGATATCCTATTCATCCTGGTTAATTCATTATCGTATTGCAAGGCGGCGTCGCTTCAAACTGATTATTCGCGCGTTCGTTTCTCGTGATAAATACCGCGATACGAGGATTTAATCGAGTAATATTCAGTTATCGCAATATATTTTCATTTCATGGAAATCGGCATTCTCGCGGAGAAAGTCATGCAGAGTAAGCGTTAAAATCACACTCTGACAGTTAAATAGAAAAGTGACGCGCAACTGTCGAACAGTTTACGTTTTATTGTAATTTCCCATTAGTTCTAAACTATTTTTATTTTTCGCTTTATTATCATTAAACTAGTTTTTTTTTTTTTTTTTTTTGTATGGTTACATTCATTCTAAATCTCATGTTTAAGATATTTTTCGTTTCACTTTTTACTCTATAACTCCAGTGTCGATTAACTCTAAATTGACTGAACAGTGAATGATGGTGTGTTGATGTGAGTGCAAGTTCAAGGGATAGGTACAACGAAGAGAGATTTCACGAGATAACAAGAAATTCTTGAGCGATGGTTCATATGAGCTACGCACAATGGGCTTGCCTGCCCAGCACTTATCGGAACAAGGTTCGTACATTTGTTTTAAACGCGCTTTTTTCTCCAATCTAGTTGCCAGTTATAGTTTATCAATGCCGCGCGCATACATCGTCGCGCGTAACATTTGTTCGTTACACGTTCGTTTGGCCGGAATGTTTGTGATTCACATTAAACATTTCTTTCTTTTTTTTATTGGTAGACTTTTTACAATTCTCATCGAGAATTATAAGTAAATTATTTTGGCGTGGTACTGTAACTTGGATTATAAGAGTTTATATTATGTTCGATTTTATTTGAATCTACTGCTTAAATCTAAAGGCTATTGTCTTTTTAGTCTGCGGATCTGATCCGTCGTGTCAAGTAATTGGGTAACTAATGGGTTTTGGTGGTTGTTAACTCTTATATTATATCTGTTACTGAATTTGGATATATATGAAATGTTGCATCCATCGGCTAGAGCTGTGTCCCAGATGTTGATTAGTTAACATCCAGTGAATTTTGCTAGGAGTGCGTACATTCCACACTTATTTGCTTAATTCATATCGAGCTCGCGTCAGTGTAAATTCGTGTTTGCGTTTCGTCCAATGATGTTTGAACTTTGCGGAGCGCGAAAAATCGTTTTGCTTGTTCCATGGATACAATGCGACAGATAGATTAGTTTTACAAAAAATTGTCGATGTTTATTTGCCGTGATATCGTTTACACGTGTCAAACACTCGATAATGTGGTTCAAAGCGCTGCTTATTTTATGCTTGTCGAACGTTACGTGCCTTGTCATTTCGAGAGTACATTTTGTTTTCTGATTCGAAGTTATTTCTGCTTTGTGAGATCTGTCAGATTTCGAGGGATAAGAAACTTGCAAATTTCTGTTTCGTTAAATACTAGGTCATTGCGTGATAATAATTTAGAGCAAAGTACCTACACGTTTTTGTGCATTTACGAAGACGAACGATATTGAAATAAATGAGCGTCGCTTATAGAATGGCTCGATAATAACTTCTCTATCTGCATTCTTCGATAGGCTGAGATATTGAAAATTTTTTATGAATTTTAAGGAACGAAGAAAGTTATATGCGTTGAAAAAAACGGACTGTTCCATCATGTTATTACATATATAATTAGTGGCTAGTCTCCAATGTACAAAATGCGATAAACAAAATAGTAAAGTTGTCGAATCTATTTATTTGAAGTTTTATTCTATTCTATTTATTGTGTGTGTATGCACTGCTTTTATAGCATAAATTAATATCTTTATCTTTATTGATTTTTCCTTTATGCTTGGAAAAAAGATTAGATATAGTCTTTAAAAAATTTGCTATCTCTCTCCTTTTTAAATTTCTTCTTGGTTTCTTGTGAACATTTTTTAATTTCACTAGTAAGGGGACTTTTTATACATTTTCTACTTTCTCCTTTTTATACTAAATTTGTCTACATTGGAACAGAAAAGATATTATTCGTAACTAAATCTTTTGCTTCTAGAGAACATTCTTAATGAATGTAATCTTTAATTAAATTTTCAATTAAATAGAAAGTGAAAAGCTGATCGATATTTGCAATTTCATATTATACTAATCATTTATACATCTACGTTTTGCATTTTATCAACCGAGCAAAGCATTTTTTAGTTACTCTCATTTTTACGTTCATCGACTTGGTGTTCTGCTCTTCTCTTAAAAAATTTCTCGAAAACCGGTTATAGCTTCCTTCAGCATTGCTACTTTAAAAACATTATGTATATTTATTTGCATACGCCATACAATTGTTTTCGATTTATAAGAATCCGTATTATCATGTATATCAGTCAAATTTAATATATTAATTTAGAAATTTATATTTAAAAACATCTATTTGTTTGATGCAGAATATATCGTGAAATTATACATCTTATTTTTTAATAACCTTATATTATTGTTTCTCTCTCTTCTTAAATAAGGTAGAAATAATTATGAATAAAATAAAATTGATAAATAATCAAAACTAATTATTGAAGTAACGTAGTATCGTGGAAAAGCTCTTGAGGAAATTTCAATGAGTCATATGCCCTTGACCTTTTAGAACATTGGGTTATTAACACGCTGAATGCCATGAGGGTCACCGGTGACCGGCGCACCAAGATTAGTAGAAACACATAATTTGAACAAATGTAAATAGTTATACATTTTTTATTAGTAATAATAAAATATCTATCATAACTACAATAGTGTGACGAAATTAATGCAGTATAAAACATATATAAACAGTTTTATAATACATGAAATATAGTTCTATTATTTATTAACAGTGGCTGTCGAACATGGGAAAACCTCGCTTTTTCCACGTTTTACTTTAATGAACAATAACCCTAAGGAACGTTCCGTCTTGAAAGATGTTTGATGGCAATTAAGGGCCTTGATTGTAAAGTAAAAAATGCTAAATATTGTGACGGTTCTTTAGGATTATTGCCGGTCCGAATAAGTATGATCGAAGGATGAATGGCAGGACCCCAGACGTAACAACATAGAACAATTATTTAACAACGCGAAAAAGCAATATGAGATAATTGATAATCGTAAAAATAAGTGAATCGAGTGAAATTGATGATTATACACCGTAACATATCTCTTGTAGGTAACATTTCAACATTACATGTATCGCATAATAAAAAATTCATCGTAGTGCCACGACCAAACCTTGTAAAACTGACGTGGCATTCAACGTGTTAAGAAAGGTGTACGTGACCGTCTTGAGTCGACAGTTGTAAAACACGTGTACGTCGTAGTAATATCGAAAACTCTGGTATAAAAAGGAAGTGTTTGTGGAGAGAGGGGTCAATGATCAGTAGTCAATAGTGTCCGACACTGTCCGCCGCCTACCAGAGGGCGGTCGGGCGTCCATGAGGATTTCCCCATGTCAAAAAAAAAAAAAAAAAAAAAAAAAAAAAAAAAAGTAGTCAATAGTGTAGTTGGAGTTATGACTAAGTTGTGACTAGTGACAGTTGCGAGTAAGCTTTTTTTTTTTTTTTTTTTTTTCTTTTTGACATGGGGGAAATCCTCATGGACGCCCGGCCGCCCTCTGGTAGGCGGTGGACAGTGTCGGACTCCTACCGACTAAAAACCCCACGGTGGTCGTCCCAACGGTTCTCAGGAGCGTCCCAGTACCTGTCGTTAATTTGCTCCCAGGACGCTCCTTCGTCGTTCTCTCCCTGTGTTGTTGTGGGAGGCAGCCTGGTTAGTTTCGGCAGCTAGAGGGGTGACCACCCTCCCCCTAGCGTCTCGTTTTCTGTGCCGTCGTGCAGTTCCGGGGAGGGAGCCAGACCTTCCTCGGCTTGACGGTTTCTTCGCCGCGTTCTTCTATGACGGCGGTGGTGGTGGTGATGCCGCAGTCTCACGGCGACGTGTCGTTGTTCCTCTTCTTCCGCGGGTTACCCGGGTGGGGTCTCCTCGCTTCACCCTGTTCCTCTCCGCCCGTTCCTTCACTAGCATGACCTGCTCGCAGAAGGTGCGGACGGCGGCTAACTCCTGTTGTCCCCTCGTCATGGCCTCTACGACCGCTTCAGGGGATAACCTGTCGCCTATGGTGAGGCGTAGTATTCGGCGCGGTTCTTCCCACGCTGGGCATAACTCCAGCGTGTGCTGCGCCGTGTCTTCTTCTTCTTTACAGTGGTGACATATGGACGTCACCTCCCGCTGGATATTTCGCAGGTACTCACCGAATACGCCGTGCCCGGTGAGTATTTGTGTCATCCTGAAGGTGAGTGGTATTCCTCCGTGGTTTCTCCATGCCTCCCAGTTGGGTAGGACGGCGCGGACGGCCCGGTGTGGCCGTGTGATGTCCTCCTCCATTAGCTGGACGCGCCATCTTTCCCATATCCTGTGCTTGGTCTCCCTCCAGATGTTTTGGACCGGTTGGTCTTGGTCCGAATTCAGAGCCCTCCGGTGGTTGTACACCTGCTGAAGTGCGAGGGCTTGTAGCTCGAACGGGGGAGACGCGGTTAGCACGGACGCCGACGAGTGGGATATGGTTCTGTATTCCCTTGCTATTCTTATAGCGGTCGTCCTGTGTAGCCTTCGCAGCAGGATCAGGCTGTGGCGGTTGGCCATTATATCTTCAGCCCATATGGGGGCCCCGTAGAGGACTCGCGATCGGATGACTCCCTCGTAGAAGCGGCGTACTCCAATTCCCGCTCCTCCTATATTCGGTGGCAAGCCGCACAAGGCGGTGGCTGCGGCTGTCACCTTTGGGACCAGGTCGTTAAAGTGCGGCCCGAACGTCCATCTACTGTCGATGGTGAGGCCCAGGTATTTCATTTGGCCGCTCACTGGGACTTTCTCTCCATCCATGTGTACGTACAGTCCAGACGGTGGGGCTCTACAATGATGGTCGAAGAACCCTAGTGCGTTGGACTTGGTCGGCGACACGTTCAGGCCGAGGCTTCGTATGGCGGTCACCGCGCATGCCACGGCGGTCTCCGCGAGCCTCTGCGTTTCGCACCATCCTCGGCCCCCGGCCATGACCAAGGTATCGTCTGCATAGCATACCATGGCCGTGCCTGGGGGTATGGGGCTTCGAAGGACTGAGTCGTATGCTGTGATCCAGAGTATGGGTCCCAGTACCGACCCTTGCGGAACCCCGCGTTCGACTGATTTCTTCTGTTCTCCATCCCTGCCTGTGTACGTGATCCATCGGTCACTGAGGTATGACCGGATGAGGCGCACTAGGTATGTTGGTACCTCGAAGCGTTCCAATGCCTCCACTATCCTGGCCCAGGGGATGGAGTTGAAGGCGTTGGTCACATCGAGCGATACCGCTATTGCCACTCCTTTCTGGGAGATCATGGTTTTAGTCGTGGATCTCACCAGTTTCACTGCGTCGATCGTCGATCGTCCTCGGCGGAATCCGAATTGGCTGCTGTGCCATCCAGGTGCGCGTTCCGCCATGTGAGCCTCCAGTCTGGCGGCGATTATTCTTTCGAATAATTTGCCCACCTCGTCCAGGAGGCATATCGGCCTGTACGCGGACGGCGAGTCCGGTGGTCGGCCTTCCTTGCTCAGCAATACCAACCTCGCCGTTCGCCATGCCCGGGGGTACGCTCCTTCCCTCAGGCATCGGGTATACAGGCTCTGCAGACGGGGCGCCAGGGTCTTCATCGACTCTGCCCAGACCCGGCCTGGGATTCCGTCCGGTCCCGGTGTCACTTCTCCGCGGGATACCATTCTTCTTGTTGCCGCGAGTAACTCTTCTTCCGTCACTCGCAGCTCTTCGTCCCACTCCGTGATCTCGTTGGGGTGGGGGGATGGTATCCTCCTTTCGTTCTTGCCGCAGTCGTTATCGCAACGTCGTGGAAAAAGAGTCTTCACGATGTTGTCGAGCAGTCCCGGTTCCATGTTGGCGGTCAGTGGAGGAGCCGGTGGTCTCAGTTTTTTTGTGACCAACCGGTAGGACCGTCCCCATGGGTCGGTTTCGACCGACTCGACCAGTTCGCTCCAGGCCCGGGCTTTCGCGGTCCGGATCTCCTGCTGGAGAGTGTGCCTCTTCTCCTTGTATTCTTCATAGTAGCAGGCGATCCTTTTCTCGTCGCGTCTTCTCCTGCGTCGAGCCCTCTGGTATCTTCTTCGGGCCTGGGCGCATCTTCTGCGGGTTTCCGCAATTTTCTCCGTCCACCAATAGACGCCTTGGTTTTTTGTTCCGCCGCTGGTTTTAGTGCGCGGCATTGAGGCGTCGCAGGCCGCGGTCATTTCCTTCCGCAGGCTTTCCGCCTCCTCGTCCACGCTGCTGCTTCCCTGCGTTTTCCGCGCATCCCAGTTCCACGCGGATACGGAGACAGCAGCCTGGAGCAGGTCCTTGTTTCTGTCCTTCAGCCGCCATCTTGGTGTTGGCGGCGGGCGGGAGCAGCCTGGGCCTTGCGTGATGTTCCTGGCCCGCCCGGTGGACGCAGGCTCCGGGGACAGCTCCATCATTACGTATAGGTGGTCGGATAGGGTTTCAACCTCCTCGGCCACCCTCCAATTGCGTATCCTTCGGTGCAGGCTGGCGGTGGTCCAGGTGATGTCCACCACCGAGGATCCCCTCCATGCCACGCACGTGCTCTTCGAGCCCCTGTTTGATAGTAGGAGCCCGAGTCCCGCAGCCCTGTCGGCTAGCATTTTACCCCTAGCGTTGGTTCGAGAGTCTCCCCATTGTGTGGAGCGGGCGTTGAAGTCCCCTAGTACGAGCACTTGGCGGGGACGGCATCTCCTCCTGATGCAGTTGCCCACTCTGTCGAGGAAATCGCCGAACGCGTCCAGAGCGCTGTTGGGGGAGACGTATACTCCCACTACCGCTATCCTGGCCCATTCGATCGCGACGTAGCCGTTGCCGCGTTCTAGCAAGACGCCGGGGGTGCTGGCCGTTGTTGATGTTGTCCACCCGACAGTCGTTGTTCCTTCCAGGTCCCCGTTCCAGTTAGGGGAGTCAGGGACGCGGTATGGTTCTGCTACCACTGTGAGGGCGACTCTGCTCTCCCGGATGGTTTGGAGGAGCAGGTCTTGCGCGCGGCTCGATCTTCCTATATTGCTCTGGAGGATGCGTTGGAACTTTATTGTTCTAGCTCCATGGCCTCCTCCAGGCCGTCTACCGCTGCTGCTGCTGTTGCTGTTACTTCTTTAGTGGCGGCGGCGGTGCTTCCTCGAGTTTCTCCCGCGGTGGCTGGCTCGCGAATGTGTCTTCTCCTCCTGTTGTTTACTTTCGGGGGGGCGCACGTCGCCCCGCCCATCCTGTGATTGGCTGGTACCCCGAGCGATTCGCAGAGGGGGCACTTGGGCGCAGAGGCTGGGCATTCTCTTGCACGATGCCCGCTTCCGCCACACCTATAGCACAGGTGTCCTCGTTCCACCGTGGACGCACATGTGGCCCGCACGTGTCCAAGCTGCAGGCATTTGTGGCATTGTAGCGGCCTTTTTGGGATGGCGATGATCTTGGCGATGGACCATCCCAGGGCCACTGTCCCTGCCTGGGCTAGTTTACGGGCTCCAGCTACTGGGCATTTAACGTATGCCGCCCCGAGGCCGTCTCTGGAGACTCCGATCTCTCCTACTCGTACTTCGGTTACCTCGCATTCTGCCGCCAAGGCCAGCGATTGTCGAAGTTCCTCCTTTCCTATCGAAACATCGATCCCGACCACCTTCAGCTCCGCTGTCCTTGTGGGAGCTGCTACCTTGACCTTGGTCGGGTCTAGAATTTTCGACAGGTGCGTTGCCAGCTGCAGCGCTTTCTCCCTCCTTTGGTCACCGGGCACCTTTAGAATTATTGCGCCCGTCACGGCCTTCTTCATCCCTATCGCCTTTACGCCAATTTCTGTAAGTGGGATGTTCCTCCTTGCCGTGGCTATTACCTCGGCATATGATATTTTCGCTCCCTCGTTGAGCGTTAATGTTACTGCTGACGTTCGCTCTGTGCGGGGGAACGTGGCCGCCCGTGCTGCTGGCGTCGGCCTATTGGGCTTTGTGTCGGCTCCGTTGTTCGCCTTGTGCGTCCGCGGTGTCCTTACCTGGGATTGTTGCCCATGCTGCCTTCCCGTCGTTGGTGTTGGGGGCGCGGTCCTTCCCCCATTCTTCGCCGTATTCCCGGCGACGGTTGCCATCTTCTTTTTGGCCTCCTTCTTTCGCGCTCCTTTGGAGACCACCACCCTCCATTCTTCGTCCTCTTGCGTCTTTGGAGAAGGCGTTGGTGCCTTCCCGGAGGTGGTAATGGAGCTGTTTGAGGTGGGGGGCTCCGGCGCTTTCTTTCGCGGTTCTGTTACCTGGCGCCCCCCGAAGCGCTCTTCAACACTTTTCAATTTGGAGGGTTGAAGTTCTTCGACTTTCCTCTCCAGGGCAGCGAAACGCGTGTTCTCGTTTTGCCCCTCGCATGGGAGTCGGCCGGGCTCTGAGGCCGAGCCGTTGCATCGTGGACATCCTTTTGTGTTGGCATCCCTCCGCGCTCGTGCTAGTTCCTGGCGAAGGGCTGCATTTTCTGCCTCCATCGTGGCTATCCTGGCGTCTTTCATTCTCGCCGTTGTGTTGCCGATGTTTTGCGTTTGCTCCGCTCTCTCCTTTTGACTGTTGTGCCACGCGGTGGAGATGTAGCTCATCGCGTCCTTCAGCTTTTTCACGTAAGTGCCTTTAAGGTTGTTGGATGTCTTCGCAACCTTCATCACTTCCGCGATCTGCCGCGTGACTTCGGCGTTAACGTCTGCTGCCGAGCTCGTCCTGATCTCTATTTCTATCTCTTCGGATACCTCCGGGGTTAGCGAGATTAACTTTCTCTTTTTCCCTTTGGTCGCCGTCGAGACTAGGGAAGTGCGCGACATGAGGGGGATGACCGACTCCTCGTCGTTGGACCTCATTCGCGTCCGGGAATCTTCTGCTACCAGCGGCGTGGTGTCGTTTACCAGGGTCGGTGTGAGGAAAATGTCCTCTGCCTTGTCCGTGGTCCTTTGTGGACTTCTCGTTTCTACCTCCATTCCGTTGTCGCGTGATGTTGATGCGTCATTTCTTGTTAGATTGCCCGTTGCTGCATTGGCACTGGCATCTCCTTCCTCTGCATCATGGACGAATTTCTTTTGGCTTTTGTCCGCCATGCTTCTTTCGTTTGCGACCCTACTCGACTGCCTAACGGCTTTTCCAGAACGTTGGCGTGTGGTGCACAAGTAGCCCGTGTGGCGGCGCTATGGTCGCGCGTCCCAATATGGCTTCCACTTTGCACTAACCTCTGCCACGTTTTTATTTTTGCCCTCAGGCGTTTGCTAAAAGGAACTTCACAATTCTTTTTTCGCACTTTCCTCCGAAGCACTTACACTTCACTTTCTCATTACTTTGCCCGATTCCTTTAATTTCCCGCGATATAGCGATCAAATAGTACGGAGCGACATGAACGCGTGCTCGCTACTTGCCGCCATCCGCACCACTCCACATTCAACGGACTCTACTTAACTGCCTCTCCGCAACTGACTAACTCCAACTCAACTGACTGAGTTGTGACTAGTGACAGTTGCGAGTAAGCTGCAGGTAGTTGCGGGTCAATCGTTGCTCATAAGTTATAGACTGTTAGTTGTAAGTTGTAAGTTGAGTTGTGAACTATCAATTTAGTTGTCCATAGTTGTATCACATTACTACATTAAGTTCTAATTAAATAATTATAATTCTCTATTTCAATCACAATAAATAAATCTATATAATAAATAAAGATCACTATAATTCAGATTTCTCAGACCAAAGAAGGAACCAAAGACAGTAGGGCAGGCAATATTAGATATAAGCGAGAATATGGTGCAAGCATTAGGTTAAGAGGATATATATAGTTAAGTGATGTAGATATAGGAACATAAATGTAAATATTAGTGATGTATAACCGGTGGTCATCCAAAACCGAAAGGTAATGGACTAAAATTAAATAAATAATAAATATAATTCTGATTTCTATAGTAATAATTAAATTATTATCTATCTTGATCGAAAATGACTTGCCTTTTATACATAAAGTAAAATTTACTTATATTATTTAAAGAAGCAAGAGTAACGTGAACATAAAAATTAGGACATTTGGAGCAGCAGGAAATTTGTTTAAATTTTCAATCTGTCGAACTATTGGTTCAGCTTTCTAAAGATCTAATGGACCAAGAATGAACGCGCGACATAATATACAATATCTTAAACTTTTAAGGTTATGTAAAAATGATCGTAAAAATAAAGTGCAAGTCTTCCGCCTGTATAAAGTTAGCATGTAATTTTTTAAATGTCGTATTTTTTAAAGTTGTTTCAAATTATTCTACGTTTATTCTACATTGTTCCAAACAAATAATGATTTATCTCGGAAGGTTTCAAAAATAATCCAATAAAAAAAAAAAAAAAAAAAATTATTTCTTGATAGCGAATATTTTGATTTTATATAGAATAGTATTACAGTAAAAAGTTCTTCTTTGAAACACATACATCACTAGGAACAACCCAGAACAAAAATTTGAAGACTGGAACACGGCCCGACAAACGACATCGATGCAAGAGCAAAATCAGCCTTATATGCGTGTTCCACTTTTCACATTTTTGTTCTGGGTTGTTCCAGTGTTGTAGGTAAAGAAGAAGTAAGAAAAGAAGATTCTTTTATTATACGATATTATTGTCAAAATGAAGAGAAATGTCCTTAATTTAATGAATTAAATAAATTAGCTAAAAGGATTCTTGTTGTATACTTTTAATCATCGAGCAACGAATGAACCTATCCTTAACGAATGTTCTCATAAACAACGCCAAATATATAAATTTTATATTTCTAAATAAAATTCTAATATTTATTTATTCCTTCGAATTATCCAATGCTCAGTATTGCTATCATTAAACTAATCCTACTTCGATGCTATCAAGAATACTTCGCTATTAATGTAATAATATTAATTAATGAATTAAATGTTCCGAAATAGTTATACAATTATAGTAACAAAAACTTATGTGCATTGTTTTACGTATCAGGTATTTTGAGAAGGCAGATTTTTAGATATAAATTCAGTATATGTAGTTAGTCCACCTTTTCTTAAATCTCGAATTTTTTGTTGTTGTTCCAAGCTATTCTACATTTGTCCTAGATTGTTCCAAAAAAATAATTTATCACGGAAAAAAGTGATTTTTTACTAGGCCCCTTTTTTTGAAAATCGAGCATTTAAAGGTTGTTTTAGATTGTTTTAGTTGTTGTAAACATTGTTCCAAGGTATAATTCCAATATTACGTTTAGTTTCGAAATTAATCGATGAAATTTGTCGAGCGGACGCGATTGAACGCATGCATATTTAGATACGTTGCTAGTTTCAAATAATCGTAAGCTTTTGCTTCATCAGCTCAATTTTCAGTCGTATTACTGTCTAAATTTACAAAGCTACATTATATCATCTGCTAATATATATTCATGTTATATTATTTAGAGAAACTGTTCGAGTCTTGAATAATATATTATCGAAATGAATAATGCGAATCATACGTTGTTGTTTTGTCAACAATAATGGTGTTCTTATCAATATTATTAAAAAATAAATAATAAAGATTGAAATATATATCGTATTATTTTTCATTATGTAAATGTAAAACTTATTTATGTAATTATGTTCCGTCTGGCGACTCTCTGTTTGGACCAGGCCACACGCCGCGGGCAGTCTTGGCAACCAACTGTTTTCACATACTTACTGATTCCCTCAATAATCTATGCAGCACCCCCATAGATCTCAAGAGTTTTTAGCTAAAGGTCCTTCAGACCGAACAAACATTTTCTATCTATTACTTGATTATTTTTCTCTTAAATTATTATCTATCACGGGTTGACACCGGAAGGCTGGTTATTTTCACGTCTGAGGCCTCCCACCAGCAACTTCTTTCGAGGGCGGTTATCACCCTTCTTCACCTACCGACCCAGCAAACCGCCAATTGACATCGAAGCCTATTTCCCTCTCTCATAGCTAAATTTATTCCTTAACGAATCAGCTCATCTCATATCCTCGGACCCACCCATCACTAGTTTTCCTCCGTAGCCTCATCACGATAGAGAGTCATTCGCTTTTCGGTATTCGACCCTTTCACAATTGACTTTATATTATACACGCTATTCGTTTTCGAACTTACAATTATCTTCTACTAATTCGAACTTAGTTTGTATATCAGTTGCTGGAATAAACTGTTAATTATATATTGTTATATCCGTGTAACACTCACTCTAATTACCCCTGTTATCCTAAACGAAATAGGGGATCGATTATTTCGCAGCGTCGATTATTTAATCGTAACGGGAATTTACGACTCCCGTTGACATGCTTCTTCGCGATCGCGTCTCTCCGCGAGTGAACGAAACAAATTATATAGAAAAGGGCACACCTCACCGATTTTCATGATTTTGAAATGTGTTGTCAAGGTCGTTATTCTGGACAACTTTTCTTTATACATGTTATCACTACTTGGCTTTAGTTTTCAAGATATTCGCAAAAAGCTTTAATACAATTTATATTACGATTACACTTCATGTTGGAGTAGACAGCCGCATTTTTATGTAGTCCAACCTAAACTTAACCCGTTGGAAAAAGAAATAATCATTTTTAATATTATGCAAATAAAAAAGAAAAATTAATTAGTTAAGCAAAATATGTTATACTTTAGATAAAGTATAAAGTTCAAACCTAATTGTCTTGAAAAATGAGGCCTCGAACGAAAAAATATTATCTTATATTGTCTATTTTTTTTCCATGTCAGTGCAAGTACAAATTGCATTACCTACACATAGATCTTGATTCTTATCATTCATACTCTCTCCTGCAAAATATTCAGTGAAACTTACGAAATCTTTACAATCAATATCATCATCAACGGATATAATTATCCGTTTACCAATTGCATTATTAATTACACGATATTCTGTGTAATAAATTTATACTAGGTATCCTTCAGAAATTCACCACAATTTTCTTCAGATCTACATATTTAGATACCATTTTTCAGAAATTCAACATGACTTTTTTCAGATCTGTATTATGATTAAATTTTATTATCCAGTGCTCTAAAATGTTCCGTAAACGCTCCAAAACGATCAGTAAATATTATAAACTCCTTACAACCATTATTACCTAATTTCTGTAATCTCACGAATATTCATTCATTACTAGCAGTTACTACCAACATTGCCTTTTGCGAAACAGTCGGGAAAGTACCCTCGATTAGAAACTAACAGACGTATCCTTGGGACAATTTCCGATTTTCTTATCTTTTTAACTCCATCCATTTCCGTAGTAATCTCAGTGGTTTCCGATTTTTCTTCGACCCTAACTGCCACCCTCTTGCTTCCGTACATTGGCCGTGACTAACGCGACTCAAGGTGCGTCGGAAAAGGTTCCAGGTATTTCCACACGGTTAGCGCATTCTTGGATTCTCTCGAAGGAAAAAAGAAAAACGAACTTTAAGACCAAATTTCTTTTACTGTGTTTCTTACAATTAATTAAAATGTTCTGTATAGCATTTATCCATTTTTTTAAATATGTTGAAATCAGGGACTATGACAGTTGTAACAGTTATTTTAAATAGTTTTGATCACAAATAATCATTATAATTACTCAAACTCTTTTGCATAAAAATTCCGTCACCGATAATGATTATCAATAACTAAAAATGGTTCCATTACAGTCGTGGTTATGGTTATAAACAAAAACAATGTTCATCGTTAATAATAGTTATCGGTAACCGTAGAGATCATAGAACATTTGTAATGATTATTCGTAATCAGAACACTCAAAAATTAATATTTTTTAATCATTTAATTTTGTCAAAACATCTTTACATAATTTGGGAGGTTTTTCTGTTGCCAAGGAGAGTTAACTTTTCTTTAAATAATTTCTCTCGTAAGAATTTTGGGAGTAATTGTTATTTTTGGTCACTGGTTGAAATATTCAAAGTTCTCCATATTTTTTACCTTTTAAACAAAGTCAGAAAATCCTATGTAGCATAGAGGGATCTAGAAACAGCCTACTTTATTTATTCTAATTGTTTTTTAAATGTCTTTACCAAATTATAATGTTCTATTACGGAGTATCGTAAATTAGATAGTCCTACCTTTAAATATGAATAGGACATTTTATTGTAAAACCACGTACATATGTTGTTACGAAAATACTAATTTCTTAACAACTTTTTCTAGCTTTCACTTCTATTCTTTACTTTCTCCTTACTATGATTGTGTTTACATATAAATTGTACGTATATTTAAGAATATTAATTAAATATGATTTCAAGTCGTTTCTAGATAAAAATGTCCTATTTCACTTCTTTTATAAAATTAAAATGTTCTATCTGAAGCATTTAATTAATTAATACATTATTATCTATTTATTTATTATTTATTTTTCATTATCCATTGTTATTATCTATGTATTATTTACTTGTATACTTATTTATAATTGTAGGTATAGGATGTTACGAAAAACTGACTAAATTAAATTGAATAAAGAAAAGTAAGGATCACAGGAAGAAAATATAAAACCTCAGTTTTTTCAGTCTCGAAGTGCCAGATAGAATACTAAGTAACAATAGGAAAATCAGTATTAAGCATCAGATGGTAGCGTCTGATGTATGGCTCAGATTCATTTGCATATACTGAAACAATGAAGAAACACGCTTCTGTTTTCCAATAAGGGTCATTCCACATCAAATCAATCATTTTTTTGACGTCGAAGTTAGGAATTTTTTTTCAGTGAGATATCATGTAATTTACGTGAATTGCTCATTTTTATGAAAATAGAATTGAGAAACTATTTTTGTAATCGAGTTGCTCCTTTTGAGTTTTAACGTGTAAGGTTTAATATATTTAAATAAAATTTTGTTCGCATTAAAAAATCAATATTTTGTGATGTTCGAAATCATAAACACATGTCTGTCTTTTAATTTTGAAAATTTTACTTCTAACTGATTTTCAAAAATGTTCACATATTGAGTCCGCCTTAAACTATGTAAGTATCTGATAATCATCTGTTTCAGTAACAAATTGCAGACGCAATTATATTGCAATCAATTTCGATCATGTTTTAGAAATGTCGACAAAATCTTTTGTTTCTTTTCAAGCAAACGAAACTTTATTAGAATATGTTGCGAGTAAATGTGTTATGTATTTTTGTGCAGTGTACAAAGTTTGAAAGGATATATTAATCCTTTCTTTTATTTATATTATACAATTGATATACAAAGTAACACGTTTGGATATTGATTAAAAATTCATTTTTGATTGAAAACAATCTCACTTAACGCTTGGAATGCCCCTTTATATTTAACTTACATTACTGGTCTTTTTTGTTGTGAGGTGCTTTGCAATCTGAGCACGTTTTTCCTGGAAAGAGACTAGACAAGGCCCTATTGTCTAAAGATGGAATTTCCTTAGCCGTACTGCCGCGCCTTACGCCGTTGCGTCTGAAATCCGGAGACCGAATTTTAAATCCGAATTGTATGGGTAACATTCATCGCCTGTCTGCACCACTCACATAACAACACCAGCTGATATACGTGCCCGACGCTTGTGTTGATACATGTAGCACAGCGACTATGCTAACATCATTGACACCAATGCTCCTATTTTTCAACAAGTGTTGCGTCGGGTGTTTAGATATTACGTGATACTTTGTAATGATTTCGATAAACAACTGTATAATGTGCACCTTTCTTTTAGCGTTTATTCACAAAACGGTTTTAATATAATAATAACTATATAATAATATAATATAATAATATAATATAATAATAACATAACCGTGTGATATCAACTGAAATGCCGCAGTTCAATAAAATATTAGTTATAATGAATTCAATCCAATGGCTTTCAAATTAGAGTACTCACAGATTATAATTTCTTATATTTAATTATACAATATTTGCATTGATTATTTTATGCTTTCTTAGGGCATACGAAAATTATGTTGATGAAATAAAATAAATAAATGAAATAAAAAAATATAAAATAAAATAAAAGAAAATAAAATAAAGTAATATATGATAATATTAATAAAATAAAAAACAAAATAATTAACTAACCAATTTACAAATAGAAACTTTTTACAAGCTTATAAGCAACATTATGTCTAATTACATTTTAAACTGTTTACGGTATTATCGTTACTCGTATAACATTTTTAATTTCATCATTCAAAGAAATATGTTTATTGAAATTAATTCAAACTGCCCCTTCCTAACCACCAGTGTGTATCCAAGTTTTGCCTATGATCATATTGTTCAAGTCTGGAATTTGGTAATTAATAGTGTAAATTTACTCGGTAATTCTGTGTTGTATATACAATTTTTTTTATCTATTTCGTTTTTGATTATATGATGTCAATAGATCAAACATCTAGATTCGTATTTAAATATATTGTTCGAAATCCAATGCTCAAAAGGATGTAGCAGTAAAGATGATTTACCACAAGAAAAGGTTGATAAAGATTATTCACCAGTAAGAAAAAATATTTAGTTACTTTATGTACTTTATGTTACTGTACTTATAGTGGCTTGTATATAAACGTGTTATATGACGTATATATAAACGTATATGCGATGTGTTTGATGTAAGATGTTTCTAATATTTCAGCTTGAATGTAAGTTCGAAAAGTAAGTTTGAAAGTAGCTTGGTATGTCTCAATGAACAGCGTCGATTCGTTCAAGGGAAAGGTTTGGTGATACATCGGACATGGCATATTAGCGGAGATAAGATACGCGGATTAGTTATCTAAATATTTCCGAATTTATAAGGATGGTGATCGATTTAATGTGATTGGTAATTCTCCTTCTGCAAGTCAGTACCTCCTATGCTATTGGCACAGGAGGGGACGTTGTGACCTGTGAATCGTCTGCACGAAAATTCCGCATTTTACCAAATGTCCGTAACAATAAATAAACTCTCATGAAACGCTCTGACTCGACTAATACATACTGAAATAAGAAAGCTAAACAAGGATAAATCCCCAGTTCCTGATCATTACAAGTAACTGTTTTTGTCTATATACGTGGGAAAATCCTCATGGACACCCCGCCGTTCTTCTGGCAGGCGATTAAAATCCCACCAAAAAAATCTGGTAAGTGCCGTCGAAAGGCGTCAGTGCCTTACTATTTATATATGTGTTCCATCCTTGTCTAGAGGAGTGCTAAACATCTCCTCTTTCATATTATAAAAAAATTTTTTTTTTTTTTTACGTGGAGGAAATCTTCATAGACACCTTAACACCACTCTGTGGGAGGGAGGAGCGGAGGCACACAGGGCGGCAGAAGGTAGGTGTGCCGGATTCTTACCGACTAAAACCTCCACGGGCGGGGCGGTAGAAAAGCCAATTACCAGAGAAATCGTCGACCCTGGGAGTACTTTGGCTCACCAAGCCACATCTAAATACCAAGCACTCACAGAAAGTACACCACACACACACACACACATACACACATACACACATACACACGCATAAAGCGGCCCTGCTTGCGCCTGTTGTATATTATAACTTTTAAGAGAAATTTTGGTTTCCATCCTTTGCAAATGTATCTTCCAGAGCGAGGATTCGAACTCGCGACGCGTCGTCTTCAGTTCAGGACCTTAACGAGCGTAGCTGGCTGCCCCGCCAAGCTTCTAGTTAATTGGAAAGTATTTGATTCTTAATGTGGCATTGTATATCATAATAAGTATTCTAATTAGAAGGAAGATGTACATTTTTCATAGTCCTTTCAAAATACAAGGGGTAAAGGTAAATAACTCCCTTAATTATCATTATTTGGAACTTCTCAGATTTTAGTCCAGCAATTCTGGATCAGTTTCGACGAAAATAAATCATTTCTAACGAGATTAGTTCTATTATGAAGCTCTTAATAATATATTTTTGCTTATATATTTATTTATATATTTCTTGTAATAAGAGGAGGCCGTTCTAAAAGAATTCCTGCCTCTCCTAATGCACTTATTTTAAAGATGCCTAGCCTCGCGTTTTCCATCGCACTGACAGAAATGTTATAATATTAGGTCATCCCATAAGTTCGTGCCGACTTTTGTGTATACATTTCATGTGTCGATTTATAAACATACGGCGATAAGGGACCAATGCACTTGAGCTTAGCTGATCGAGAACAGGCTAGAGCAGATTTTCCTGGGTATAAGATCGTAATATAGTGAACACAGTGACTTCTAACAGTAAAAAATCATGAGTGAAATGCGTATCCATTTTCGACATCTCGTGTTATATGAATTTCGGAAAGGAAGTTTTGTAACAATTGCCACGAAAAACATACGTGCTGTTTACGGAGAAAATGCGCTTTCATCTCGCACCTGTAGGAAGTGGTTCCAACGTTTTAGAGCTGGGAATTTCTGTTTAGAAGACGAGGAACGCTCCGGGCGTCCTCCTCGGACAGACGAAGATAAAATTCGGGATCTTGTTGAAAAATCACGAAGTTTGACAGTTCAAGAGATGTCAAATGTTTTGAAAATACCTAAGACAACGATTCATAGGTGTTTAAAAAAAATGGGGATAATGTCGAAGTCGAACGTTTGGGTGTTCCATGAGTTTACGGAACGGAACCGTCTTGAACGAACGACAGCGTGCGTGTCATTACTTGCGCGTAATAAACACGAGCCATTCCTTAAACGCCTGGTAACTAGTGATGAAAAGTGGATTCTTTACGAAAACCCTGAACGGAAACGTAGCTGGTCCCAACGAAATCAGCCACCTCAACGCTGTGCAAAACCAGGGTTACATCCACGTAAAGTTCTTTTGTGTGTATGGTGGGATTATAAAGGAATATTTTATTTTGAACTTTTATCTAGCGGTGATACCATTAATTCAGACAAATATTGCACTCAGTTAGAAAAATTAAGGGAAGCACTAGCTGAAAAACGACCAGGTTTAGCGAATAGGAACAACGTTATCTTTCATCGCGACAACGCTAGACCGTATTTCGCGAAAAGCGTTACAAAAAAATTGTTTGAATTTAATTGGGACATTTTACCACATCCCCCATATTCCCCAGACATTGTCCCATCTGATTACCACCTGTTCAGAGCATTCCAACACTTTTTAGTAGGTAAAAGTTTGAAAATATTGACATTCTCAAAAATAGTTTAGAAAATTATTTTAAAGAAAAACAAGAGAACTTCTATCGAGTCGGAAGAATGGCCCTACCAGAACAATGGGAAGAAGTTGTACAACGAGAGGGGGTTACATTTTTTCATGAAACTGAAAGGTATGTAAACAATCTTAACATATATAACCGCTCGAAAAACGGCACGAACTTATGGGATGACCTAATAATATAAAACAGAAAACATTGTGTGTTTGTTATTCCTTTCTAAAACGAAAGAAACTTTTCTGACAACCTAATATTAAGGTACTCTGTTTTTATGGCAATTTTTATGTTCCTTCTGTTTTCCATTTGTATATAGCTAGCTGTGTATAGTACGATATCACCAGCATACTGTAAGACCTTCATTTCTCTATTAGCACTTAGGCAACCGCGCGCAGCGCAGTGAGATATAAGTTTTCACGGCTCTCGGACAAGCTTACCTATACGCTGTCCGCCCCGCATTTTTCCAAGTATCGAGGACTAGTATTCACTACTTAAAGATCAAAGAAGTCTAAAAATTATTTAAGTGGTGAATTATATCTTGCGGTAATGATTTTATTTAACGATTTCACATATTGTTTATACAAAGCATCGAATTAAAAGTATATATTAAAAGTATAAAAAGAATATAGGTAAAATTGAAAACATTAAAGATAACTGAAGATAAATAACATGACTTGAACGTAAAATTAAAAATTCATAATGCATTTTAATATTTTTTTGCAGAGTGGCGTCGTTCGATTATAACTTTATCTAGTCATAACTAATAGTGTAACTTTTTAATTAACTTTAACACCATTAAATTCGTGTATTTCATTATATACTGTACTTTATAAAAGCAGAAAAGGTGGTGCGATTAATTCGGAACAATTCCAGGTAAACAATAACTGATAATAACAACAACAAAAAAAGGAAAAAGAAAACGCGTTGCTGAAGTAAAAAATGGAGATCTCCCCGTTCGGTCACGCAGCAATGTTCTTCACAGAGGGGAAATCTCCCTATTCGGTTGGATAAATGTTAATATCATTAGTAATTTCACTAATGTAAATGTCATATAGGGAAGAGCTCAGTACCAATGCCTGTGGAAGCTTTTTCTTATTTCTCCTTTAACAGGATCACAATATTTTGTGAAGTGTTTTATTTCTCTATTAGACACCTAAGTTTTAATATATCTTATCAATTTGTCTGAGTATCCATTTATCTCCAAGATCTTTACCAGAATTTCATGATTTACATTATCGTAGATAGATTTGATATTTCAGGATACTGCCATTGTCTCTCTCTTCATTTCAAAGCCTTCTTGTGACCTGTATAGTCAGAATTGTCAGAATATATATTGTAGCCCTACACCTTTTTTATCCATTTTGCAAGTTGTTCACAATAATATACCTTTATGCACTATTATTCATCTTCTTGGTCACTGTTACCACCATTATTTTTCCCATAATGTTGGCCAAAGTTATTTCTTTATCATATTGTTCTTCCTTTAGAATCGTTATTCCTTTTTTGCAGTTTCTAAGGAATTTCACTGTATTATATATTTTGTTACGTATATTCAGAAGAGTCTCTTTGTATCCAGTCGAGATCCATTTAATAGCTGTATAATTAATCCCGTCTTCTCAGCTGAGTAAATTTCTCAAATATGAATTTTTACAAAAACTAAACGGGATTCATTTGTCCACGATTTTTTTACGTTCGTACAACAAAAATTTTCACCCTTTTCTTTAAGAAGATTATCACCAAATGAAAATGCAAAAGATTTGGTAATTTCCTTTTGAAGAATGGACAGACGAAAATTTTGTTTGGACAAAAATGGACAAATTGTAAGTAAATGAATGCCGTTCAGTTTTTGTAAAAATTCGTATTTGGAGTTGCTAATGTTATCCAGCTGGTTTTCTCCAGGTGCAGATTTGTTTGTCTTCTTACTTTCTATTGTCTTTTTTCCCCATTTCTTCTTTAGTAATATCTCTTTTCAATCTTCATAAATCTTTCTTTTTTGTGTCTTTTTCTATTCTTCTGTTGGTTGAGAGTATTATTTATGTTTAGGTTGATGGGTTCGGCTAATATTTTGTTAATGACCTTATTGAGATATGTGTAATTTTGTATGTCTTGTATTGTCTAGCGACTAGATTGGCCGCGTAGTAGTGACACACATATGTGAATATGAGTGTGCACGGCGTCTCGAAAAACAGATGAATGTAATGTTCCGTTGGCAGTGTGGTATGGAAGATGGTGAGACAAAGAAAGTGCTGAGACGCATGCAAATGTATATCGACGAAGATCTTTTTTTTTTTTTTTACGTGGAGAAATCCTCATGGACACTCGCCGTTGCAAAATCGCAACAATCGAGTAGTGCCGAACTCTTACCGACTAAAACTCCACGGTAGTCATCCTGACGTCTAGCAGAAGTGGCCCCGGGATCTCTTGCGAAAAACTACCAGGGGGGTACTCCTCGTCGTCTTCTCCCTGCTTTTGGTTAAGGGAGGCGTCCTTGTCTGAGTTGGCCGTTAGGAGAGACCACACCCCCTAACGCCACATTCCCTGATCTCACGCTCCGAGGGCGGCGGCGATGCCGCGCCCCTGCGGCGTACGGAATCTCTCTGGTGCGACGTTCTACTTGGATCAGGCGTTCTTACCTTCTTTCTTTCCGCTCGCTTCTTCAACAGCATCACTTCCTCGCAGTAGGAGCGGACGGCGACGAACTCCAGACGCCCCCTGAGCATGGCCTCGACGACCGCTTCGAGGGCTAATCTCTCGTCGATGTCGAGCCGTAAGACGCGCCCCGGTTCTGCTCACGCTGGACAAAACTCCAGCGTGTGTTACGCCGTGTCTTCCTCTTCCTTGCAGTGGTGACAGATGGAGGTCACCTCCCGCCGAATCCTTAGCAGATACTCGCCGAACACTCCATGGCCAGTGAGCACCTGCGTCATCCTAAAGGTCAGCAAGACTCCGTCTTGTTCTCTCCAGTCTTCCCAGTTGAAAAGCACGGCGCGAATGGCCCGGTGTGGCCGCACAGCATCCCCCACGACCAGCTGAAAGTGCCACCGCTCCCAGATCTCCCGCTCCGCCTCCTCCCGGACGCTTGGGGCCGACCGGCCGTCGGGGGTCGTACGCCCGTCCAAGCGTAAGGCCCTCAAGTGCTCGTACACCCGTCGGGGCACAAGGGTCCGCAGCTCGAACGGGGGGGACGCCGCCAGTGCGGTCGCCGACGCGTAGGATATGGTCCTGTATCCCCTCACTATGCGGATGGCGGTCGTCCTCTGCAATCTCCCCAGCAAGATTAGGCTGCGGCGACTCGCCATCAGGTCTTCGGCCCATACGGGAACCCCGTAGCGGACTCGGGACCGAACCACTCCCTCGTAGAGTCGGCGAACGCCCACTCCTGCTTCGCCGGTGTTCGGTAGTAGGCCGCATAAGGCGTTGGCTGCGGCTGTCACCCTCGGGACCAGCAGCTCGAAGTGCGGTCTGAACGTCTATTGGCTGTCGATGGTGAGACCCAGGTATCTCATTTGGCGTCTCACCGGGACCTCTTCCCCCTTGATGGTTACGGACAGTCCAAGAGGAGGGGCTCCTGTGCGGCGGCGGTCGAAGAACACCATAGCCTCGGATTTGGTCGGCGATACGCTCAAGCCGAACCTCTGGATGGCGTGTATACCGCGCATGACACGGCGGCCTCCGCGAGGTTCACGGTCTCATTCTACCAACGTCCCTCAGCAAGGACCAAGGTGTCGTCGGCATAGCATACCATGCCTGTGCCTGGGGGCATAAGACATCGAAGGAGGGAGTCGTAGACGGTGTTCCACAGGATGGGTCCCAGCACCGAACTCTGCGGAACGCCACGCTCGACCGATGTTCTCTCTTCCTCGTTCTTGCCGGTGTAGGTGATCCACCTGTCGCTAAGGTACGCCAGGATGACTCTGACGAGATACCAGGGAATGGCGTTGAAGGCGTTCGTGACGTCCAAGGAGATCGCCAACGCCACCCCTTCTCGGGAAACCATATCTTCCGCCATGGACTTCACCCGCCTAACCGCATCCACCGTCGAGCGACCCCGGCGAAATCCATATTGGCTGTCGTGCCATCCGGGCACCCGCACCGACATATGGGCCTCCAGACGGGCGGCGATTACTCTTTCGAGCAACTTGCCCAAGCCGTCGAGCAGGCATATCGGCCTGTACGCGGACGGCGAGTCCAGCGGACGACCCTCCTTTCGCAATAAGACCAATTTCGCCGTCCGCCATGTCCGCGGGTAGACACCCTCCTTTAGGCATCTGGTGAACATATGTCGTAGGCGAGGAGCCATGGTGTCGCTCGACTTCGCCCAAACTCGGCCTGGGATTCCATCCGGTCCCGGTGCTACGTCACGGGATGCCATCCTCTTTGTCGCTTCGAAGAGCTCCTCTTCGGTGACTCGCAGCTCTTCGCTCCACTTCACCGTCGTCGTCGTCGTCACCGTCTCGTCGCCGTCGCCATCGGAGAGGGAGGACGGCCCTGACTGTCTCGCGTCGCTATTTTGCCGTGGGAACAGGGTCCTGATGACGTTGGCCGGTTTCAGGATCCAGGTTTACGGTCAGCGGGGGGGCCGAAGGTCGCAACTTCTTCGTAATCATTTTATAAGGCCGCCCCCACGGATCGGATTCGACCGATTTGATCAGTTCCGCCCAGGATCGAGCTTTCGCGATCTTGATCTCTCGCTGAAGAGTGCGTTTCGCCTCTCTGTAGGCCTCGTAGCTGCGGGAGATCTCTTCCTCGTCGCGTGTCCGCCTACGACGGCGGGCCCGAACGCAACTTGCTCGCATCTCCGCGATCTCTGGAGTCCACCAGTATACGCAGCGGTTGCGTCTACCACCCGGAAAGGAGCGCGGTTTTCCGCCTCCTCGTCGGCGCATCCCAACGTTGTTGTCCTTCGGGCGTCCCAGCTCAAGGCAAAGACGATGGCTGCCTCCCGTAGCACCTCTTTGTCCCTTCCTTTGAGACACCATCTTGGTGGTGGGCGGGAACGGCTCGCTCCTTTTCGGGTGTTGGTAACCTCGTCGAGGGCCACCTCCATCCGTATGTAGAGGTGGTCGGACAGGGTCTCAACCCCCCCAACCACTCTCCAATTGTGGATCTTCCGATACAGCTCGGAGGTAGCCCACGTGACGTCGACCACGGAGGATCCTCTCTACGCCACGCAAGTGCTCGCCGAGCCCCTATTTGCCAGTAGGAGCCCGAGACCCGCAGCCCAGTTAGTCAGCTATCTTCCCCTGGCGCTCGTCCTGGCGTTTCCCCATTGCGTTGAGTGGGCATTAAAGTCCCCGAGGACGAGCACCTGACGGGGAAAGCATCTTCTGACGCATTCGCCAACTCCGTCCACGAAATCCCCGAACGCGGCCAAGCCACTGTTAGGGGAAACATAGACTCCCACCACCGCTATTCCAGCCCACTTGACCGCGATTTAGCCGCTGCCATGTTCGAGCAGGACACCGGGGATACTCAGCGCTGGTGTCCACGTTATGGCTGTCAATCCATTCAGGTCCCCGACCCAGTTGGAGACGTCGGGGACACGATACGGCTCAGCCACAACAAGGGCGACTGAGGTCGCTGAGAGTGAGCTCTCCCGGATGGTCTGGAAGAGCAGATCTTGCGCCCATCTGTATCTTCCTAAGTTACATTGGAGGAGGCGCCTGAACTTAGTCGTTCAACTCCATAGCCTCCTCCCGGCTATCTGCCGCTGCTTTGGCGGTGCTCCTTTGCTGTGTTTTCGCGGCTGACTCGCGGATGGATTGCCTCCTCTTGACCTTGGGGGGGGGGTGCGCATGCCGCCCCGCCCATTCTGTGGTCGATGAGCGCCACGAGCGACTCGCACAGGGGGCACTTAGGTGCAGAGGCAGGACATCCCCTGGCACGATGACCGCCTCCGCCACACCTGTAGCACAGATGCCCCTGATTCACGGTGGACACGCAAGTTGCGCGTACGTGTCCCAACTCCAGGCACCTATAGCACTGTAGTGATCTTTTTGGAATGGCTATGACCCTCGCCTTAGACCAGCCCAGTGCAACTTTTCCTTCCCGGGCTAATTTCCGGGTTCCAGCCACCGGCACTTTATCCACGCGGACCCGAGGCCGCCTCTGGACGCGCCGATCTCTCCGACTTGCACTTCCGCGCTGCCACATCCTGCCGCCAAGGCCAGTGCATGCCGCATCTCCTCCTTATTGACCGAGATGTCTATCCCGATCAACAGGGAGCCCCACGAGAAGGTGAGGTGAGTGGTCTTAACGGATATGAGCCCACCACTTCTCCGAAATTCTTCGCATCGAATCAGCGAACTGACGGGTGCCAAAGGCACCGACAAGCCGCGACCAAACTATAGGAGAATATCAGATCCATCGGGGTTTCCCAGGTCGTGGTCCTATGCCCTGAGAACCCATACCCGCCTCACGCTCCCTATGGACGAAGATCCTGGAAATCGTTTATTAAATAAATCTAAAACTATTTTAATATGAATTCTAATGTAACCTTAGTGTTCCTTTACTGTTATTTAGGTAATTAAGATCCATAATTCTCAACAGACTTCATCTACTCGTATTTCTGCTGTCCATGTATTGTTAAAGTATGCAATCTGTTTATTTTATCCCACATTTCTATCCCTTTTGTTTGATGATTGATTTAAGGCAAATGCTTCCCACATTTTTTCTCTTCTCTCTTTAATTGTCTTCTTAACTTGTCTGCTTCGAGATTTCCCAGTTTCCGTTGCTAGGCCCCTTAATAGTTTTTTCGCACCCTCTACCTTACCATATTTGCTCACCCTCTTTTCTGTTAACCTGTCACGTATTTTAATTGGTTAAACTATTGAAGTTATTTTTTCTTATACCTATCTCTTTTCTATCAATCCTCACTATTGTTGTCCCATGTATGTTATTACTAGTCAGAGCTTCGAACATCGTGAGAGACCAGCGAGGGTATTTTCTGGAATACTGTTGCAATGTATGTGCGGTTGTAGATATGCGGACGAGCCTGATACGAGTTTAGGGAGCCGCTGGGACTATTGTTTACGAGGGTGAACATGTTGAGAGATCAGCGACCCTTTAGGATGGAGAAACGTGCGGATGAATCTGACGCAAGATCAGAGAGCCGCAGGAGGTTGAAATTTCATGGTCGAATTCGGCGCGAAATCGAGGAGCCATGAGATTGGAAAGGTATCTTTTGGATGTTGGAACGTGCGAACGGAGCTGATGCGAAATCAAGGAGTTGCAGGAAATGTTAACACAGGCCTCGTAACTTTAATTATTAAAATCTATACAATTCAAGCGACACAATCGTGTCGTTATTGTTGTCAAAAAGAATCATCGATTATCTGGTCTACAGGTTGCGATTTGTATCCCGGCTGAATAACTTGAGAATTAAGTTATGCGGATTGGTCTTAGCCGAATGTCCTTAGCTATAAACAGGTGTTATTTTCTTAAACTATTTCTAAAGATTCGAAGGCTTCACAATCGTCTTGTTGCGCTGCAACATGTATTAGTTAGTAAAAGTTTTTGAAGAAACGTACAAATAAATAAGATGTATTGTTACAGTAGAAGAGATTTGACTATTTATAGTTTTAAATAAAAACGAACTATTTCTAAAGATTCAATTGGATTATTTAAGTATGTCCAAACCCAAGTTGTTTTATTGTTACGTGACTTATAAAAAATATGAAGACTTCTAGGATACTGTCGAGTCAAATGATTGAAGTATTCTTCGATAACAATAAGAAGCTAGAGGAGAAAATTCGAGAATGAAATATGGTTTCGTTCGTTATATGGAACGACATCCAATTTTAAAGATTGACTAATAGACGTGCGAGTTATGGTATGATTGATATAATATGGAATTTTATAGAAAATTATATAAAAATTATATTATTTGGAATTATATATAAATTATATTATGTAGAATTATATAAAAAGTGCGTACTTCACCAATTTTGATGAACTTGAAATATATTGTCAAAGTCAATATTCTGAATAACTTTTTCCTACAGATGTTACTGCAGCTCGTCCTTATGATAGCTTCCGAGATATTCGCAAAAAGCTTCGATACAATTTGTGTTACGATTATACTTCATTCTGCATTTTTATATAGTGGCCGCATTTTTATATAGTCCGACTAAACTTAACTCACTAAGCTTAACTCGTTGGTAGGAGGGATAACCATTTTTAATATTATCTAAATAAAGAAGAAAAATAAATGGATTATGGATTGCACTAAACAATGTCAGATGGCAATGCTAATAGGAAATAATTTTCAATAAATTTATCGATATATGAAATGCTGCGCTATGTCTTTTTGTCTCTTCGTTATATATTACGTATAATAATTAGTAGTATAATTATAATGTTAGTAATACTAATATAAATATAACATAAATATGAATAAATGTTCTTTCGTCCAGTCGCGGGAAGACGCGATGGCGTTGAAGCGCGTCAACGGGAGTCGTAAATTCCCGTTACGATTATAACAATCGACACCACGAACAGGTCGATCCCCTTATTTCTTGTGGGATAATAGGGGTATTTGTTGTGGAATAAAACTGTAGTCTACAGTCTTATAATATTTATATTTTTAACAGCTTGTTACACTTGAGGTTCCGTCGTGGCGGAAGAGGTCAACTTAAAACATAGTCCTCACTTCGATCAAACTGATATTATCTTAATCTATTCTTTATTACTACTACTCATTTATCAAGTATATTATTCTTCATCACCTGTATCAATTAAGTTGACTACGCGAAGCTTATAGGAACGGTCATGTTGACTGCACGACGTTTGGTAGAACAGTGATGACCCGTCTCGTTCAATTACGGAGGAAAGCTCGGTATGGGTGTCCTTTTTAATGGGAAATGCCTGCTGTTTTTAATGGACAAACAACCGCTTTCTCCGTAAGTTATAAGAGCGTGTAATAAACCTAAGGACTGTTTCAAGGACCATCCATAAACCGAAAATACTTATGTGAATAGAAATTAAGCTAAAAAGATTCGGTTTATGGTGGTCCCTTAGATTTATCGAGGGTCAGTATAACGATATGTAGGCTTCGGCGGTCAGACCATGAGGGCGGTCGCACGGACCGTCTTACGCGACGTAACAATAAATATAATATTAGTAAATAAAACTACTATAATCTTAGTAGTATAATGTAATTACTACATATTAATAATTAGAGTAAACAAATACATATACATATTCCACACAAGTAATCTAATGATAATCACACAGGACCTTAGCTTTTGAGTTATACACGAAAGTATGTCCATAGCGGTATATAAATATAAATAATAATAAAGAATAGTCGAATTTACGATACACTTACAAAATCACATGAAATAAAAATTAAGTCATGCTATTGTAACCGGCGGCGTTTTGCGGCGCAGACGCGACGGCCAGATTTTAATCTGGGCCACCCTATTGATTTATTTTTTTTTATTTATATAATACATATGTCTTTTCGGTCTTACAGCCGAGAATTGGATTTGGTTTACAAATAGCTACATACATATATTTACAAAGCTACTTTATTCACGCACTTCCAATCATTCATTCTTTCTCTTTTTCTTCCATTCACATTCCGACTTACTATGATTAATAATTATCCTACTTACTGCACGCTTCCTTGCTTATTAAAGCTCTCTTCTGTCTGTTTATACCCTGACTTTTTCTTTTCTTTTTTTTCAGCTTCTCGAGTTACTTAACAATCTTTCTATCCTATCTTCTGCTTATTACGTTTCCCAGCTTATCATCTCTTCCTGTTTCCTCAGAGTCCCTTGTTAACTGTTCGACTATATGGAGTTGGTCCCCCATTCCTTAAATTTTTTTTTATTATTTAATTTATACTTTACAATTTACCCAGCTGGACATTTGGTAAATTTTTCTAACTTAATTAATAAATAACATGTGGCTGGCTACCCCCAGTGGGATACCATCTTCGAGTTCGACTATTTTATTTCTTTAGCGAGGTAAGTGGAGTGTTTTCTTTTGAATCTTCTTTCTATGAGAGTTTCGCTCGCTTCAGCAGTCACCTGGTTTGGATGTGTTGCCGTTTCTTCCTTGTATTTTTCTGCGTACCTGCCGATTTCTTCTTTGACCGTTGGTATTTTTAAGTCTTTACGTATATCCTCGTTTCTGACATACCATAGGGCGTTCACTATCGTTCTCAGTATCTTCGATTGTAGCGACTGTAGTTTATTTATGTGGCTCATTGCTGCTGTCCCCCGTAGTGGTATTCCGTACGTCCAAATTGGTTTTATTATGGTTTTGTAGATTTTTAGTTTATTTTCTATGCCGAGTTTAGAGTTTCGACTAGTCAGCCAGTACATCTTCCTTCTTTTATTTCTTAAATTGCCACTCATCGACGACAACGCGAAAGTAAAATCACCCTTGTATTCGCATTCCGGTCTTCAAATTTTTGTTCTGGTTTGTTCTAGAGATGTAGATATGTGTTTCAAAGAACATTTTACTATATGCTAATTGTTTCGTTCACTCGCGGAGAGACGCGATCGCGAAGAAGCACGTCAACGGGAGTCGTAAATTCCCGTTACGATTGGATAATCGACGCCGCGAAATGATCGATCCCCTGTTTCGTTTAGGATAACAGGGGTAGTTAATTGAATGCGACACAGATATGATAATGTATAATTAACAATTCATTCCAACAACTTTGTTATGAATAGTTACGCTGTTGCGTTAGGTACAAGTTGAGTATGTGACTGATCTAATGGTAGAAAACTTGGCCAAAGGTGTTGACCGTGCGAAAGTTGGTAAATCAGTGGCGTTTGGCAATGATGCGGTGACGGAGGAAAGCTAGTGATGGGTGTGTCAAACGTATGGAATCAGCGGATTTGATCATAGCATTTTTGGTTAGGAAAGTGAGGGTAGTGAACATTGTTTCTTATTGGTTAATAGGATGACCGGTAGACTAGGAAGGGTCTTAGATGCCCTCGGAGGAAAGTTGATAGTGGGAGATACCGCACGTGCGAAACTAACTTTCCCGGACTAGAAGTAAACATTTGCTAAGCAGATGCTACATCCGGCTCGTAGGATCTTAGATAGATTTGTGTAAGGTTTATGAGGGGTCCTAGAGGCTATTGAGGGTATGCGACAAGGATGTGCGGGCATGTGGCTGCTGTCCTGCCCGCGGTGTGTAGCCTGGCCCAGGTATAGAGTCGGCCGTCGTAACACTATTATTTCTGAAACCTTTCAAGATAAATCATTATTTCTTTAGAAGAATGTAGAACAAACGTAGAATTTGATACTTTGACAACTTGAAGTAGCAACAAAAATTCGAAATTTAAGAGGTACAGGACTAATTTTATACAGGTTAGTTGTTACCGAATTTATCCCGCATAGATACCCCGATTTATTCTCTCTTCCTCTTCTCCGTCTCCTCTCAGTATCTACTCCAATTTATCTATCCTCTTCTTTCTTTGCTTCTTTTTTTCAGTTATATTAAAAAGTAATCAGCATTGATGTGTCATATTTAGGTCGGGCTAGTTTAATTTATATAAAAATACGGCCACCTACATATCCAGATGAAGTGTAAGGAAACTAAACTTAATTAAAGTTTTTTATGAATATCTCGTAAATAGAAATCGAGCGACGGTTACATTTATAGGTGAAAATTGTTCAAAATGTTGGCCTTGACAATATAGTTCAAGCTCATTGAAATCGGTAAGGTGTCCGCTTTTCTATTTATATAATTGTCCAGACTATCTTGGCTGTAGCCTCGTACTTATGTATTGGGTTGCCAATTAAGTAGATTGCGGATTTTACCATTAGGTGGTAATGACCCTAAACAGCGATACTTAATCCCAACGTATTTTAATACCTATTCAGTTTGAAATATAACACGGTTGTTAGTAAAGTCATACATGTTCACAACAAATAACAAAATGAAATTGAAGTGAAGGGACTTTCCATCAAATGAAATAATTTAAATCGTTAAAGCTTTACTTATTGCTACAATTTTTAATACGTTTAACATGCAAACGCAGTATATTGGTGGTCGACAAATATTCATGTTACGTTTTACGCTTCACTTTTGAATTGTAAATAAAGATACATGATGAAGTTGAAATTATTCAAACAATATCGACGTTTCAATTATTGCTCCAACCATTGTTGGATACTTTAGCACGTTGCGTTAAAATTCTAAATCATACTTTTGTTATTTCTTTCTAAGTGTGGTTGAAAATTAGTATTAGGTTGTCCGGAAAGTGTCTTTCTTTCGCAAACGTGTTTTTTTACTACAGTACACCTTCATACAAACGTGAAATATAGTCTATGAAATGTCGCGGTTTTTTTCAAATTATCTCAACATTTATCTCAACAGAACAAAATGGATCGTACGTAATGTGACAAAATAATATAAAACAAAAAAACGGCGTGCGTCTATTATTTACTCATAAAACGAAAGAAACTTTTCGGACAACCTAATACTAATATGCGATTGGTCCATTTCGGGACGTATTGGGTTTGCAACTAAGTGATTGTGGATTTTTTCATTAGGTGGTATTGACAAAATCCGCAATCACTTAGTTGCCAACCCAATATTTCACGAGATAATTTGTAATTTGATTTCATTGAGACTTTTCTTTCTCTCGATGAGTTGAATACGTTCCAATAAAAAAATTTGATTTTGAAAATCATGCTCAAAGACAATTTCGCACGAACTTTTTTCAAAAATTTTCATTGATGTAGAATTATGCCACGGTGGGTTTTTACACTTACTTTTTATATATCACGTACATTGTGGCATTTTTCCGCAGCAGGTTCGTTTCGCCCACTAAATATTATAACAACGAATATCATACTTTTAATATTTTATATGTTTTGAGACATTATATGCATTTTCTCTACTTTTATGCGTCCACATTTTTCATAAATTTATAAACACTTGCAGTTTGTACAGGGTGCTCCAAGACGCTCCATTCTGTGGGTGTAATAAAAAAAATTATATTAAGCATAATCCATTTAAAGCTTTATTAAAAAGCGATAACATAAATGTGAAATACAAAAAGCAATGAATTACAAATTACAAATTACAAATCTTATCCGCTGCCCACAAATATGAAACATAGAAATAGGATTACAACGAAGAGACTTCTTATAAACTTCGTAGAGACAAGAAATAGTAGAATACGTAAATTATCTTTCTTTACTTTATTTCTTATTATGTATAATAATTGTATAATAATGTATAACAATAGTCATGAAAAGTATAACAAAGAAATTACACAAACTCATAAAATACTATATACTTTGGTATATTTCAAATAATTTAATTGGATTTTTTATTAAATTCTAATTTAGTGGAAGATTCTATTTTTGGATAATGAGAATCAATTGCGTGTTTCACGTGTTGAAAGATTGTTGAGGAGGTAGCAAGATTCCTATGTGCTCGATTTTCTGAAATTCTTAATCTAGTTAAATCCTCGTTTAATCTTAGTCTAATTCTTAAAATTACGATTTGATCGTGTTACTAGAATGTTTGTTACGTTGGAAATCATGCTAATGTAATTATTTCTAGTTGATAAAAACGTGAATTTATTGAAAATTTTTATTCTTCATTTCAATTGTTTTTTATTTTCTTATTTTTAAAAGAAGAGGTTGATAAAACGATATACGTTGATATTTTAAATTTAAATTATAGTGTCTGTATTATTTCTCTAACCTTATAAATTTCATATAAATTGATAACTTTATAAACACAAAGAAAAATGGAACCTAAATGTAGGTTTATTTCACCCATTCAATTTTGTAACGAGGACTTGCTTGGATATTTCATGTAGATAGATATGTACATTCGCGTATCAAGTGTTCAGTTACTTTAAAACCGTTCGTGAAAAGATAACTACGTTCAATATGAAACAAAAATATGAAAATATGAAAAAGAAAATGTAAATTTCCTGTAAATGCATAAACATCTGCAATCTGCCTATAACATTCACGGCATTTTTTAAGTACTGTCGTCTGTATATTATTTTGAAATTACTAAGATAACTTGCGCATAATTACAAAAAATAGTAAATCGATGTTTACAATATTTATTAATAATTTTGGTAATACATGTACTCTCATGCTAATCTTAGATCGTGAGAAAGAATCGAGACTTGTTAATTTCAAATTTGATACTTGTAATAAGTTATCTTTATAGCGTTAAAAATTAAAAAAAAAAAAGAAAACAGAATTAAGCAAGTAGAGCACGAATCATCTCTGTTTATTCAACAATAGACTTCAGTATTCGCCAATTACGTTTGGTAAGTCTGACTTGTGTTTGGAGGTTCAAGAAGGCAGCTACACTATTTTTTTCATTAATATGTCGGGTTTAGATTGGAATTTTGGGCGCGTAACAACTCTTCGCGTGGACTAGCCATTGTTCCACAAAGCCGAGATTATATTTACACGTATATACAAGACTATCACTAAGATTAACAAATAATAAGACTAATAAATGAATAATAAATTTGATTAATAATAAAGTTAATGCCTAATAAATTGTACGAATAGTAAGATTAACAGATAAGTTTAATGAATACTATTAATAATGTTTTTGAGTTCAAACGAATCCACGGTCAACGGGATATCTCTTTACTAGGCGCAAATGCGATTGTCGAAAAATGCTCGATGTGTCACTCTCCAAGGCAATCGCACGAATGCCAGCGTCGTGGAAATTTTTCTCGCTGTACGATTGCATTTGTTTTCTGTACCCGTTTCGAAGCATTGAGAAAGTTCCAAACACCGTTGCTAGGCAATGTCTGTCTGGAGTTTGATTCTTAATACAATGTATGTCCCATCGTATCGGCACCTCTGAGGCAACATCACACGTGGCTAGGCCCGCTCTCGAGGCCGCGTGCCGCCACAACCACATTTCTCGGAAAACCCATACAACCACTCCAGACCTCCGTTAGGCAAAACGTCTATCCCGCGACCGTGGCTACGTTCGGCCACCAATCGTCACCTCGAAGCCAATCTCGCTATCACAAATCTCGAACAATTACAGCTATGGTAAAATCTAGGCTAGAGTACTAGAGGATGTTCCCAAAATTTCCAAGGAAAGGCTTCGGCTTTCCTTTGATCTCCGACATATATATATATTTATTGGGCACTAGATATCATAACGCTGATTAAACTGTTTTAAATCATGGCTTCGTTCACCAGCAAATTTAGAAGCAAAGCTGCTTGCAAAGTAGCATTGGGCGATCTAATTACAGTGGCCTAAGAGAGCAATTCGATCGTCTTGTAAAGGACAAGCTGAACAGCCCGTATAGAAACGTGTCCTACGTATTTCAGCATGTAGACAGAGTCACGTTTTATAATTCACGCGCGTAATCAAAGCTTGAGATCATTTCATGTTACATCGTCAGCAGATACATTGTACAGTACGTATTTCTACTATTCGAAAACACGTTTTTTTCTTTTTGCAGGCGCCATTTTTTGTTCGAATAAAATATGATAACATTTTAGTATAAGTACATGTTAAAAACAAGATATAATTTTTCTCTGGGTCTCTTATTACACATTTTTCTTCCTTATCGTACTGTTATTACATTGACACGCTAAATAATATGTCATTGGTCATAACATTCATATAACTTGCACGTAACTGAAGGACACACGAAGATACTATTTTGGTTAATTTTTTATTTTTAAGTTATTTATTGGCTACATTTGAAAAAATTAAAGCCAGATAAATCTATGGAATTGTGCAAGCGATCAAGGATATATTTAATATTATAATAATTGACATTTTTAAAGTGTTTAGTAGGTGCAAAAATGCATATGCGATCTCATAATGAAATACGATTTACCATTAGAATTTACCATTTTTAGAAAACAAAATTCATGTATTGCAAGAAGTTGACATGAATGATAATCGATTCTAATATAAATTAAAAAACAGTGTTTGCAACATCATTACTTAATTTGCGAAATTGATTACTGTAACTTCTGAACGGCTAATAAATGGAACAGCCAACCTTTAATATGCATACCTACATATATTATGTATAACTAATTAGAATTAAATCTAAAGACTATACCAAAGACTATACCAAATTAGATACTATTTCGTGATCCTTATCACGTACGATATCAATCGTAATGTAATTTATATAATGTATATAATAATAATTTAATGTAAATTAAATTATTTTAATATCATACTTTAGAGCTTAAGAAAATATCCATTAATATAACACTGATATTGAACGTATGTAATAATACTAAATCCACGATAAACGTTCCTTCCAAATTTAAATGAATTAAAAATTATAAATATTGAGATATGTATAATTTTATGTGCTTGACTAGATTGACCGCGCTGTAGTAATAGATGTATGTGAATATGAGTCTATGGAAGTATGTGTGTGCGCGGCGCCTCGAAAACAAAGGAATGTAAACTGTTCAGTTAACAGTTTGGTATAGAAGAAGGTGAGACGCGTGCAAGTGTGTATCGATGAATATCTTTGAAATCGTTTATCAAATAAATATATAACTATTCTAATATAAATTCTAAGTGTAAATTTAGTGTTCCTATACCATTATTTCGGCAATTAAGATCCAAAATTCTCAACAATGAAAGAGCTAAAGAAAGTATAGTAGACTCTCGTAAAGGACAACGAAGAACTTACAACAATATTGATAATACGCGATAAACGTCCTCGAATAACGCATTGGAATTTCATATTTTAATAGGCTTTGGTATTCTTTTTTTTTTTTTTTAGAAGAAAGATATTTATCTTTTGTTTATGCATATATAGGGAAACTAATAACTGTAATAGATACAAAAGCTTATGTAAACGGCACATGAGTCAACGGAAAATTCGAATCAGGAGAGACTCATATTATTGTGCCTTGGAGTACCAACGTTGTTTTGGTTTGCAAGATCTAAAGACAAACGAACTCCCGACAGAATGTTATTGCCGTTATTGGTAATCTTCAACCAGAGTTACATAAGAACTTTAACTTCGAACTTTTTGTAACATCTGTCGATATAAATATACGAACGTGCTCTCTATAATAGTTAGCGAGTTGAAAAGTTGAATTGTTATCCTTTCTGCGATCGATATACGAGTTTTGAGCGAGCAACGATTACGACTGGCATACACTATCGTGCTTGTACTTACATTGATTTTAATATAACTTCGAATATAACTGATTATTATGATTTCGTCACTCGTTTCTCTATAAAACCAACCAACACGTTTCATACCACCTCACTTAGCTGTTATATCTGAAAACCACGGAGGAATACCACTCACCTTCAGGATGACACAAATACTTACCGGGCACGGCGTATTCGGTGAGTACCTGCGAAAGATCCAGCGGGAGGTGACGTCCATATGTCACCACTGTAAAGAGGAAGAAGACACGGCGCAGCACACGCTGGAGTTCTGCCCAGCGTGGGAAGAACCGCGCCGAATACTACGCCTCACCATAGGCGACAGGTTATCCCCTGAAGCGGTCGTAGAGGCCATGACGAGGGGACAACAGGAGTTAGCCGCCGTCCGCACCTTCTGCGAGCAGGTCATGCTAGTGAAGGAACGGGCGGAGAGGAACAGGGTGAAGCGAGGAGACCCCACCCGGGTAACCCGCGGAAGAAGAGGAATAACGACACGTCGCCGTGAGACCGCGGCATCACCACCACCACCGCCGTCATAGAAGAACGTGGCGAAGAAACCGTCAAGCCGAGGAAGATCTGGGTCCCTCCCCGGAACTGCACGACGGCACAGGAAACGAGACGTTAGGGGGAGGGTGGTCACCCCCCTAGCTGCCAAAACTAACCAGGCTGCCTCCCACAACAACACAGGGAGAGAACGACGAAGGAGCGTCCTGGGAGCAAATTAACGACAGGTACTGGGACGCTCCTGAGAACCGTTGGGACGACCACTGTGGGGTTTTTAGTCGGTAGGAGTCCGACACTGTCCGCCGCCTACCAGAGGGCGGCCGGGCGTCCATGAGGATTTCCCCCATGTCAAAAAAAAAAAGAAAAAATAGCTGTTATATCTGAACTAATATGTATATCCCTTGTAGATTATAGTATACATAACGTGATTTCATATAACGTGCTTTTCGTGTTATAGGTAATTCATTGTTTGTAACTATATAACTATATAATTATATAGTTTAAAAATCATGGTTTTAAGGCATTATACAGGATGTTTCAAAATAAGTGGACAATATCTAATGGACGGATTCAGTACCTAAGGACAATAAAAGATATCCATATCAATATATGTTCCATTTGACCTTCTTTACGAGATATATTATATAGTTTTGTACGCATTCGTTAGATTTTTATTCGAAGGGTTACTTGAAATTTACCGAGTACTACGTACTTACTGAAAGCGTTGAAATACTTCACCATAAAATTGAACAAGTTCTTCAACAAACTTCAGGTCATCTGTTGAAAGAGTCATCCCATCAATAGCAAGACGTCTCCATGCATGCGTTAAAATGCAAGAAAATCATTTTGAGGATCTCCTATGGAGGTAATCCGACACGAAATAATAGAACGTAAGACTCGCTATATCTCGCGAAGAAGATCAAATAGAATAGAATAGGATAATCAATGTTTTCGTAGGAAATAATTCCCAGTCATCTTTTAAATCAGTGAGACGACATTTTCCGTGTGATTGGTACGAAAGATAAGTTTGTAGTTTGATGCGAGCGAGTGCGGAAAATGCGGGTGTGTGCGTTATGAGAACAGATCAAATTGTATGGAAAAATCGGAGAGAGAGAGAGAGAGAGAACGTATATGGAGGGAAGGCGTAAAACGTAAAAGTAACATCCAAAGATTATTAAAACAATTTAATAGTTAATTTGTATAATTACATTGTGTTATTTCAATTTGAGTTTGTATTCTTATGTAATCAAAGCATTGCATATGCATCGAAAATCCAACAGTTTTTGGATGCTGAATCTGTCCCTTACCTACTTATTATGAAACACAGAGACATTGCAAAAGAAGAATTTAAGATTTATGGTATTATAGTTTTCACTAAAGGGAATAAACAAATATTTAATTATTATACATTCGATATAAAATATAATTTCATACACGTCTCCTTGCGTGAATGTTTAAATGAATTTAATTAAATCATTCCTAATGAATAGTGTAATTGAATTGCAACAACGAGTGGAATATGGATGTATATACATCATGCAATATGCAACAGGGTAATTTTGAAATATGTTCGCTGATAAGTTATATATATTATACACATAGTTTTGTAAATGTATTGAACTGAAAAAAACACAGAAAAAACAAAAAGAGGGAATGACGTTTTATGCTTTACTATAACTTTTGTTAATATCACTCTTTTTCATTATGATGTTACTTTCAATTTTTACAATTAGTATAATTTAGATAATTAATAGATAATTAATGTAATTTTTACTGCAAATTGATACAATTTAGTAATTATAACATTTTTTTACATTTAGTACGTTGCCACACTGTACTAAACAAGTTTTATCTCTTTGACTAAGTGTTAGACCGACTCGCGAACGCCGGTGTCCCACGTCGTCTCCCAATGATCAATGAAATTAAATGAAATTCATGCTGGTACCGGTGTCTAACGATGCTCGACAACGAAATGTGGCTTGATTCAGCCACTTTTTGAAGTGGTTGACCGTCACCGTCATTGTCTCTTCTCCGTGGGTTGGAGATTATCGTGTTGGTGAAGCATCAATTGTGTTTCGATGGAACTCTTCGGATACGTGGAGGGGTTAAGAGAGGTGTCGAGAAAGGTGTCCAGAAGGGTATCGGAGATCGAATGGATGTTGGGCCGCTAGTGATGTCCCGAGTCTTGATTCAAGTTTCGGATCCATGCAACAGCGTGTGGTGTCGTTGCCCGCACATACGACAGGATCCGGCGGTGCAATACTGAAGTACGTGTCTTCTGCTCAGGCAGTTGGTGCACGCTGATACCTCATTGGCGGCTGTGAGGCGTTCTCTGACGAGTTTCGCCTTGAAGATATTGCAGCTCCAAATTTTATGTGGTCCACGGTAAATTGAACAAAATGACGGAGAGTGCGACGTGATGAATGGGCGCCCTCGTGTGTAACGTGTTGATCCTGTAGGTTCTAATATATCGCAGCGCTGATTTAAAAATTTTAGAAATTCTGCGACTGTTGGGAAGGGTGTGTTTTCTGTCATTTTCTTCCATCTTAACCTGGCCTCGAGATCTAACTTGGATGTGAATAAATACAATAGTATTGTATCTACGGTCGGTTGTCCGAGCGCTTGCAAGGCGTTATAGTGAGCTTCTATCTTTGTTACATAAGATTGTAAACCTCGATATGATGTTCGCTGCAAAGGAGCTACGTCAAACAATGCTTTTAAATGTTTAGCCATGATTTTACCCGTTTGATTGCATCTTATTTCCAATATCTCCCGGGCGCCCGATGTGCCCTGTATATTTGGTTTATTACTTTTGATTGTCTGCCCTATTTGCGTGTTTGCATTATTAATGATGTATAATGCGCATTCCTTACAGTTATAGAACGCCTGTTTTAGGTCAATACGTTCCTGCATTGTTTGACTCTCGTCCATATCGTCCAATTCGCATTGAGTTTCCCTAAAATTCGCAAATTCTTCTTCTAAGTCTTCTAAATTATATTCAGTGGCGATTACAGATCTCCCCTCCTCATAGTTATTGAGAACCGTTTGAAACATTTCTAATTCTCTCCTGAACACTTTTCGTTTCCCTACCAACTGTTTAATGCGCTCTTCTTGACTAGCGGCCATGGTGGATTTCGATAAATTGAACGAGCTCACCTTGTAGTTGCGATATTGACGTTGTTCCGGCTATAAGTCGTTGCTCGTTACTGTGCAGCGGAAGATATTTCTTTCCCGAAGTTGACCCCCTGGTTGTTGGGAGTTGCTGCGTTGATGATAACGCTGGAGTCACGTGTCACTGTGAGATTCACTGCTGTGTCACTGGAGTGTACACTGTTTCACTTGACGGTTTAGTGCACATGAATCCGGGTCAAAGGGCCAAAAATGTTCGACCGATTCGCGGGGAGACGCGATTGCGACGAAGGGCGCCAACGAAAATCGTAAATTCCCGTTATGATTTGATAGTCGACGCCACGATTCAGTCGCTCCCCTATTTCACTCTAGATAGTAGGGGTGGTTAATTGATTACAGCACTGAGTTAACAGGTTAACAATACACTTTTTATTCCAACAACTTCTTCTCGTAGAATATAATTTTTGGAGATACCGGTTAAGACGTCGACTGATAGAAAATAAGTTAAGACATTGACTGAACGCCCTACGCAATACAAGTGAAGATGGTAACTGATTAAAAAACGCAAAACAAGTGAAGTTCGGTGACGATGACGCCGCGGAGGAAAACTATCGATGGATGTGTCTAAGTGAGAAAGCGAGGGCAACGGTCATCGCTGCTAATTGGGTAAGAAAAAAGGTTGACGGGTAAGGAAGGGTGGTAGCCGCCCCCGAAAGAAGATCGTTCGGGAGAGGCACCAAACGTGAGAAAAACCAAATTTCCCGTACTTTCCCGAAATGAACAGTAACCCTAAGGACCGCTTCAACTTAAAACATACTTGTATGGTCTTCAGGACCTTAACTGTACAAAATGCTAAAATTTATAATGGGTCCTGAGCCCATTTGCATCATGGCCCTACTTAAGAGGACTGGTCCCTATCACCGCGCGCGGTCGGTCGTAGGTGCACTAAATGATATCCGAATTCTTCATGGAGTTTATCGAAAATTTACTGTTCAAAACGATTGGTAGATAATGTTACTTCGCAAACATCGCATCTTACATTCTTTATAACAGAGGAAAAAAGTAAAAATTATTTAGATTAAAATGGAAATAAAAAAAGAGCAGTCACAGCGCGCGGATCAGTCCGCGCTTGGATGCAAATGGGTTAGGAATATTGAGGGTATGCAATAAAGATGTTTAGACACTGACGTCCATCTTGCTCGAGGGATGGATTCTGTTTTATGCAGAAGGCCACGGGACGTAACATTAAGTACGATAAATACTTGAAGTTTTTATACTTTATGTTGAAATAATCTGTATAAAACATTTGATAATAGAAAACAAATGTAAATGAAATAAAAAATATGTTGAAAATGTCAACGTGAGTTCTCGCTCTCCATCTATATGCTGACGGCCAGTTACAAAAAGAGTAACTAGAAGATATTACCAGACACGGTCGATAGACCTGATCGATAGTTTTAAGACTTCTTTTGTTCTTTTTTTTTTTTTTTTCGTTCGTTGTGTGCCCCTTTTCAAGTGTGCAATAAAGGTTTATCGGCTCCGAGAAGTGTGGTGTTTTTATCTCAATAATATTATATATTAGTGACTAACGCGATCCTACCTCTAAATATAAAAATAACAACAAAATAATATTAATTTTTATCGATCCTTTGATACGATTATATGTTACGAGTATAATAAAAATTTTCCAGTTCATTTTGATGTATCACTTCTAATAAAAGTAACAGTTACTAAATAAATAGATAATCGCTGCAAAGAGTAGATAGTATGAGGATTTAATCATTTTCAAGTCATTATCTTATAATGTTGTAACTGTAAGTGCCTTCAGTGAGATCATTACTTTCGAAGAAATATTCATCTTAGTCTCATTATGCATAGAATATTTTAGATCATAAACAGGAAAGGCTTCTTGTTTTCCTTACTATGCATTAAGAAATTTAGATTTATATAATTATTTCAAGCATAATTATTTTGTAAAAGTCGCTCGATAAATACAGTAGAATTTTGATTATTTGAATTAACCATGATACGTGCTATCTGAATTATCTGTTTGAATAACTGTTTTCATATGATAAAACATAATTTATGTGGTAAATATTTATTTTGGGGGAAACCGGTGATTTGACGTATGTTCAAGGACACTTTTCTAAGTAATCCGCAAGAGGTTTTAATCCTCGCTCGTTATTGTTTACAAAGATATTAATTACTAAATATAGAGCACGAAAGGATGTCAATTTTTTGGTAAAGTCGATATATCTCGTAATATTTACTTGTTATTGAATGAAAAATTTGTTCAATACTTCAACATACGCCTCCCTCGAAATAATCCAGCCTAACTTGATCTAACCTTGGAATAAATCAAGCTATCCTATCCTGAATTTAATTCAAGAATGAGTTATGTAGTTCATAAATATTTACTATAATTGACAATTTCACAAAGTAGTGTTTATAATAAATTTACGTATTATTTTCTAGCTGTTATTTGTAGCTATTATTTTGATACGATAGATAAAGATGAGCTATAAAACTTATCAATGCAGCCTGGATAATTATATTGCCGTTAAAAGTAAACTCGGCTAAATAGTATAGGTAATTAATTTCACGAGTCCCAAAATGAGGTATTTGATGTCATAATCGCTCAATGTTTTGAGCGTGAACACCATTAGGATTTACAAAGTTCTGAGAGTGATTCGCTCTTTCATATAAATAATTGCAATGAGCTACATAAATAAACTAGTCGCTACAATCGAAGATACTGAAAACAATAGTCAACGCCCCATGGTATGTCAGAAACGAGGATATACGCAAAGACTTAAAAATTCCAAGGGTCAAAGAAGAAATCCACAGATACGCAGAAAAATACAAGGAAAGAACGGCAACACATCCGAACCAGCTGGTTGCTGAAGCGAGCGAAACTCTCATAGAAAGAAGATTAAAAAGAAAACAGTCCACTGACCTCGCTAAAGCAATAAAATAGTCGAACTCGAAGATGGCATCTCGCTGGGGGTAGTCATCCACATATTATTTAGCAATTAAGCTGGAAAAATTTACCAATGTCTAGCTGGACAAATTGTAAAGTACGAATTAAATAATAAAAAAAAATATAAATAATTGTTTTTTCGCGAAGTATCGTAAGTACGCCATGAATCAATATGGTGTATATTTTATTCCCAGGTGCAATTTAACAGCAGATTAGTGATATTGATATGGCTGATGATATGTTTTTTACTGGTATTACAAATAAACATCCATTCCACGTTCAATAAATAATTTTTATTTATGAAATTGTCAACGACCGAATTTTACTGCATGTATTTCAACTTTACAGGTATCAGATATATTTAGTAAGTGTTCTGTCCGGTGACTCTTTACGTTAAGTAGAATTCATCGCTGCGCAAGTATAATTAGTCGGACCGTAATAATCATAAGGAACTGTCATGAATCTAAGCTTTTCGATTTGACCGTTAAGGGCGTTAATTGATATAAAACATGTTCAAGTCAAGAGGTTCCTTATGATTATCGTCCAATCAGGTAAAATATGGGAAGGTCGAGTTTTTCCCATGTTCAATGGTCGTTTCCACCCGCAAGCGACCGGTGGTGGTGACTACCAACACCCAGCAATAGTTCTCCTCTGCGACAGTGTTAGGTAAAATTCGTGATAAAAAAGGAAGAACTGAGCAATAGCTTAACTTGACTGTCCTTTTATATTTTTATATGTTTTTATTCACAAAAGTGATTAAGTACAATATTACAATGAAGTAGCGAAGTTACAAAGTATTAAAATAACTGTTCAAATCGCGGCCAAGACTGTACCCAAGACTAGTTTCGTGGTCGAATACTCGCAGTTTTTATATGTTGAGTTTGTCGGAGTTGAGGGGTAAGGAGAGGATTCTGAGTGCCCTACGTAGTGGGGAAAATTTAGTGTTGGGCCTTGTGCATTTGGGTATGGTCGTTGTCACCGAACTTCACTGGTTCATCGTCCTCAGATCAGTCAATATCTCTTCATTAGTTGTCATCCTTAGATCAGTCAGCACCTCTTGACTGATTGTCCATTTTTATATCAGTCGTCTGTTTAACTTATATCTATACACACCGAGCGTAACTGTCTATGTCGATAAAGTTGTTGGAATAAAGTGTACATTATAACCTGTTATTCTCAGTGTTATAATCAATTCAATCACCTCTATTATCCTAAACATAATAGGGGATCGATCATTTCGTGGCGTCGATTGTCTAATCGTAATGGGAATTTACGACTTCCATTGGCGCGCTTCCTCGCGAACGGTCGAACAGTAACTATAAGATATAATTTATTATTATCCACAGTAAAACAATATTGTATTCTAAAAGATAATGTGACAATTTATTTTAAATTCATTAATTAATTTACTACACGACAGAAGTTAATTCAAACCATAACTATCTTTGAAAATATTTGAATTTCTGGCATCAGTAGTTTTTGTTGGGATGAATTTTTCATTAAAGAATAACATCTAATGCGATATATTTTAACTAAATTTAAACGTGTCTTCGTAAACCATGTACCTGTTAATGGTCTCCTTCCATAATGTTATATGTTATATGAAATAAATATTAGTACAGTGGATTATGAGTGATTTGTTTTGCATTATTTCAAGTTATTTATTGCACCTTGGACACGTTATAGAATTTCTGATCACTCTTTTGGCAATTAAACTATGTAGAACATAAACACAAAATATATAACAAGAGTTATAAGGTTTTTTGTATTATATTGCATAATTATAAGTATTACATCATCCCAAAAGTTTCTTTCGTTTTATAAGGAAATAATAGATGCACAACATTTTTTGTTTTATATTTATTTATTGAATTATGTATGAATGATATATGTTCTAACAGAACAAAATTAACTTTAATTCATATGTAAAATATGTCACATTAATAATGTAATTATTGTATTTGTTGTTTCAGGTGAGTAACATTGAAAATTGTTATGGACATCGTTGATCGCGTCGGATTGAAATAACTAAGACATAACTAAAGGTACTGTCGTTATTAGTACGTTTATTCATTATTATATCAATAATTCTAAATATTTTATCTAAATATTTTACTGTAAAAAATCTATTGATTAAGTATAACTATAATATAGAGAAGTAGGGGTGAAGTTCGTTTGTATTATACATTATACACATATACAGTGTGCCATATCTTGTCTTTTTTTTTTTTTTAATACCCAGGAACACTGCTGTAGGGCAGAAATTTTTCTTCTCTAGGTCTTGGCTGATTTTGTGTACTATCCGATGAATTTGTTCTGTTGAATGTCGCTTCCGAAAACCGAATTGATGATCTGACTTTATTTTCGAATCCTCGAAAAAAAAAAGAAAAAAAAAAGAAAAGAGATGAAGTCGTCCGGTTAGCATATTCTGAAAGAGTTTGGATAAATTTGACGGAAGACTGATTGGTCAATTTGAATTTGCTTGGTGGATTGGCTTCCTTGATTTAAGTAATCCTTTGAGTAATATCCGAGGCGAAGGACTGCGTTAAATATGATAATAAATATTATCCCTTTCTTAGTAACCTCCTTAATCGTTATGTTTACATATTATATCGTGTCCCGGTGCTCTTTGGGGGTTAAAATTGTAATGGATTATTTCTTTGACTTCTAAGGTTGTAAATGGTTTTATAGGAAAGGATATCTAGAAAGACGATTTACAAACATTTCATGTATTATCACAAATATAATTTATAGATATACAAATGTTTCTGCTTCGTTAGTAGAAGAAATGAGGTGGTTGTTGGTGAAGGTGCCCACAATAAATACTCTTGATGTTCAACAAAAAAGGTTTATTAAATTATCAATAATCAACAATCAACAGTCAATAATTTACAATCAACAATTAACGATTAACTATCAACGATCAATGATTAACAATCAAGAATTAATAATCACGTATCTCGAATTGTGTTTACTTCGCTATGACGCTAAACCTTTCGCACTTCGCAGCTCGGGGCAGAATGAATCTTTTGTTCGAAACCAAACGGATTTTCCTTGTTGCTTCTCGATATTCCCACTACGCACGCGTTTATTAGATGTCCTTGTAACGTCAACCACATCTCAATCTACATCAGAAACCAGGCCGCATGCCGAGGGCAAAATGGCAACCAGATGTCTACACATCCTTGTCGCGTACCCTCAATATTCTCAAGGACCTACCAGAAATATTGGCATTTTCGTAGTCATGGTGCTTCAGACTAACTTGGAAAAATCACATCACAGACAAGACGAAACAACTCAAGGACAAACTCAAAAAACTTTACTGGCTCACTGGCCGACGCTCCAACCTAAGCACACAGAACAAAATTACCCTCTATAAGACCGTAATAAAACCTGTCTGGACCTATGGAATCCAACTATGGGGAACAGCAAGCAACTCCAACATCGAAATACTTCAACGTTTCCAATCGAAAACCCTAAGATCCATATTGAATGCACCCTGGTATGTCACCAACGAAGTAATACATCGCGACCTCAAGATACCTACAGTCAAAGAGGAAATAGCTAAATATAGCACCAGATACAATAAAAGAGTCAGCAAACATCGAAACCCCTTAATTACTGGATTACTCGATACATCGGACTAAATCCGCAGGCTGAAGAGACACTACCCGTTAGACCTAATCTCCAGATTCAACTAGCCTTTACCTAAATTATGCATATTTATAATAAGTTAACCTATTACAAAATTTAGCCATGTCACAGCGCCGCGCCAGGAAAAAATTACTAAAAATTCTCAATGCGAGAATTGATTGTAAATTTTACAAATAAATAAAAAAAAAAAGAAAAAAAAGGTGCTTCAGACCGAAAACAAGCATCTTTTATTTCGAGTGTTCTTTACACTTTTGCCTATTACGGGAAGATACGGGAAAGTTGGTTTTCTCACCTTCGGTATCTTCCGTTAGCAATCTTCTCTCAAGGGCGGTTAGCACCCTTGCTCACCTACCAACCTAGAAAATCAGCCAATTGACAGCGAAGTCTATTTCCCTCACTCTCCTAATGAAAACTTGTCCTTAACAAATCAGCTCTTTCCGTGTCCTTAGACCCACCCATCACGACCTTTCCTCCGTCACAACATCGTCACTAAACTTTACTGATTTTCCAACTTTCGAACAGTCAACATCCTTTTACCGCGTTTCTACCCTTAAATCAGTTGCTTACTTAATTTATATAAAGTTGTTAAAGTGTAATTTATACGTGCCAATTCAGTGTATACTCAATTGTGATTATTAAGTGCATAACAAAGTGCAATAAAAAAGAAAGTTAATAGTTGTGTTTCGGCTCAACCTTCTTGTCTTCTTTTATTCTGAGTTGTAACTTGTGATTTTACGTGACTTCCGCGACGATTGCTGCATATGCATTCTTCCGAATATTTGGCGAAAGAACCGTAGGGATATCGATGGTACATTATGCATGTCGGCCCTACGCTTTGAAAGTATAGCGCTTTGTGTCGCGAAGCCGTTGGAAAGTTCCGTGGTCGAGTGCCGCCACAGAAAGTTTTTTTGTATTATTATTTAATTTGTACTCTACAATTTGTCCAGCTGGACATTTGGTAAATTTTTCTTGCTTAATTGCTAAATAACATGTGGATGGCTACCCCCAGTGGGATACCATCTTCGAGTTTGACTATTTTATTTCTTTAGTAAGGTCAATGAGATGTTTTCTTTTTAGTCTCCTTTCTATGAGAGTTTTGTTCGCTTCGGCAGGCAGCTGGTTTGGATGTGTACTTTCCTTGTATTTTTCTGCGTACCTGCCGATTTCAATGGAAGAAAATGACTTAAATACTTCGGCTAATGCGCAAATAAGTTAGCCTTATATGTGTGGGGTCTCGTGTCCTCCTTGCGATAAGTGGATCGGAGAAATAATTTACGATGGACAAGTGCAAAGAGAATAGTTACAGTCTGCTGTAAGAGACAATTTCCTTAAATACTTCTGAAAACAGTTGTTTTTGAATTTCTGAAGGATTTCTCGTTGCTTTGTTTAACCTACGTTTTCTCTTGCTTTTCTATTGCTTTGCGATATTCTTCTGAGCTTATGTCTTTCTATAATTTTCCTTTTTATGGAATTTGAATAGTCCTGTTTGCTTACGGACTCTTCATTACGTGTAGTAGAATGGATCGCATTTATTATGCTGCTATTCAAATATTCCATAGCTGCATCAAGATATTCGTTTGTTCTTAGCGGTACTGGAGTCAATCTTGAGGTGTTTAAAGCTTCCCGAAAGCACTGATAATTTGTGAGTTCGTTGTGAGTAGTTCTATTTGATCGGTTTTCAATAATTGTTGAATTACTTGTTGTTACAAGTGAGTGATCTGAAGAGAGTTCCAGAGGAGAGCTGACTTGGGTATATCTTGCAGAGATGTTTTAATATTTATATGATATAATGTTAAAAATAATGTTAAAGAGATCAATCAACATAGTATTATATCGTAGATTATTTAGATTACACATGTTATTTTTCTTATCTCCTCAATCTCTTGTCATTACAATTTTCTCTTTACTTCTTGAATTTATAGCTTCTCATTTTATTGAAGAACTTCCAAATACGTGAATATACACACATTTTATCGCTCAGGTAGATTGCGCAGGTAGATTGCGCTTGTTGCTTAATGTACATGAAACGAACATAAACGTCTTCTAAAACGATCAGCTTAACTATTACTCTATACGAGTAAATATTATTCTAAATAGTATTTATTTTTATATACATATATTTAAAAGATAAACTTTTCGGTTTTCTACATATAAAATATAGTAATATACAGAATGATCCAAAACTTATATGTATTAGGTCATCCCATATGTTCGTGCCGACTTTTGTGTATACATTTCATGTGTCGATTTATAAACATACGGCGATAAGGGACCAATGCACTTGAGCTTAGCTGATCGAGAACAGGCTAGAGCAGATTTTCCTGGGTATAAGATCGTAATATAGTGAACACAGTGACTTCTAACAGTAAAAAATCATGAGTGAAATGCGTATCCATTTTCGACGTCTCGTGTTATATGAATTTCGGAAAGGAAGTTTTGTAACAATTGCCACGAAAAACATATGTGCTGTTTACGGAGAAAATGCGCTTTCATCTCGCACCTGTAGGAAGTGGTTCCAACGTTTTAGAGCTGGGAATTTCTGTTTAGAAGACGAGGAACGCTCCGGGCGTCCTCCTCGGACAGACGAAGATAAAATTCGGGATTTTGTTGAAAAATCACGAAGTTTGACAGTTCAAGAGATGTCAAATGTTTTGAAAATACCTAAGACAACGATTCATAGGTGTTTAAAAAAAATGGGGATAATGTCAAAGTCGAACGTTTGGGTGTTCCATGAGTTTACGGAACGGAACCGTCTTGAACGAACGACAGCGTGCGTGTCATTACTTGCGCGTAATAAACACGAGCCATTCCTTAAACGCCTGGTAACTGGTGATGAAAAGTGGATTCTTTACGAAAACCCTGAACGGAAACGTAGCTGGTCCCAACGAAATCAGCCACCTCAACGCTGTGCAAAACCAGGGTTACATCCACGTAAAGTTCTTTTGTGTGTATGGTGGGATTATAAAGGAATATTTTATTTTGAACTTTTATCTAGCGGTGATACCATTAATTCAGACAAATATTGCACTCAGTTAGAAAAATTAAGGGAAGCACTAGCTGAAAAACGACCAGGTTTAGCGAATAGGAACAACGTTATCTTCCATCGCGACAACGCTAGACCGTATTTCGCGAAAAGCGTTACAAAAAAATTGTTTGAATTTAATTGGGACATTTTACCACATCCCCCATATTCCCCAGACATTGCCCCATCTGATTACCACCTGTTCAGAGCATTCCAACACTTTTTAGTAGGTAAAAAATTTGAAAATATTGACATTCTCAAAAATAGTTTAGAAAATTATTTAAAAAAAAAAACAAGAGAACTTCTATCGAGTCGGAAGAATGGCCCTACCAGAAAAATGGGAAGAAGTTGTACAACGAGAGGGGGATTACATTTTTTCATGACACTAAAAGGTATGTAAACAATCTTAACTTATATGACCTCTCGAAAAACGGCACGAACTTATGGGATGACCTAATAGTTCATAATTATACCTATAAAAAGAACTGATGTTTATAATGATTTCTTATGATTAGAATGATATCTATAATGATGTCTGTTGATAAATTATAATTATTTCGTACGTTATAACAAAAGTATGTGACATATTAAAGTTATTCGTTTGAAAGTAGAATTAATAAAAAAAATCCATGATAGCTTGAATAAGTTAGGAAAATTATTGTAAGTAAAATGGTGTTACAAATAAGATTTGGGGAAGAGACAGTTTGGAGAAAAACGTCCCAGATAGGTATTTTAGACTTGGATTTGAATTTACAGCTAATTATTTATAGTTCAGGACTGTAATTTAGAAAAATACGCGAAACTTTTTGTAAATATATATAATTCTTTACTTCGTATTGAATTATTCTATGTATTTTACTGCAGTCGGCTACAAGTAGTATACCAATATCTAATTTTTGCTACGTTAGTTTTACTCATATTTTTAAGAATGATGTAAATAAAATGATAAGAAGAGTCTATTACAAGTGACACTCGAACGTGTACATACACAAATGAATAGTCAATAACATGGAAATTCTTAATTAAACTTTTTGCATTAAATATTATACTTTCACGTGACATTTCCTTTTTATAATTGATACTAAATAAATAAGGTTTTAGCGTGGATGATGATTCTGATGTAACTCTTTTCATTCATATAACTCATACGTTCTTTGTAATTGTTTTTAAAATGATTTCGAAAGTTAATAGAAAGTTGTATACTTTTTTATTTTATTTTCTGATTTTAATTTCTAAAAAATTTATTAAAAGAATTATCTTTGTCGAAACTGAAAGGTTAAAATATAGCACCTGTTCGTTTCTTAAAAATTAATTTACATACAAATTGTTACTCATACATACATGCCTGTATTTATCGTATTTCTTAACTATTTTACATATATTACATTTCAATTTTTGTATTAGACATCTTTAAATTAATTGTAAAATGCTATTACTGAAATATTCATTGCTGTTCTGCAAACATATTCCATTTTAAAACGAATAAAGCACAACTTGATCTTGTCTAATCTTTTTTTTTCTCTCTTTCTTTCTACAAATTTAATTTTTTTTTCATCCAACTGGCGTCTACTGATTGTCAATTGCAATTCTACACGGTCGCATTCTAATTTCTACTCTTTCGTTCCCTTGAGGTATCTACATACCCTCTTCAAAGCGGTCAAATGTATTGCTTTTGAGTTCTGCTTATATTATGACAGTTTACTTGCCGTGTAAAAAATATCAGGTCTCGTTCCTATAGCCATATATTGGGTTGGCAACTAGGTCATTGCGGATTTTGTCATTAGGTGGTATTGACAAAATCCGCAATCACTTAGTTGCCAATCCAGTAGATTAGTGGTCTCAGTAACTTTTGGTATTCGGTCTTATCCAGCTTCAGCGAACCTCACATTGCATCTAAATCTTGTCATGGGCGTATTTTCTTACTGGGTATTTTATTGGATTGCAACTTTCTAGGCGGTATTTCCTTAAAATTTTTTCCATGTATGATATTTCCGATAATTATATCACGTCCTTATTTTTTATGATTTTTATATTTAAGGAATTATTTTCTTCCGATTCCATTAACTCAAAGTGCTATCTTAATTTTGATACGAGTTCTTCAACAACCTTATCATTTGTTGCTATAACAAGTCAGCTACATATATTCCAACGATCGGCTGCTTCTGTCTCTTAATTAATATACACAGGATTTTTCTTCAAATTGTATCCATACGTGCGTTTTACTAGCTCGCATACTTTGTTACTGTCGGTTATAAATCGTAGTGGTTGTTCCATACATACTCTGTCCTTTATATTTCTGTATAAATATGCCGATTTGACGTTAGATTACTTGATTTTTATTCGATTAATCGCTGTTAGAGCGAGCATAGCCCTTGCTGTGTCCAATCGTTTGACAGGAGCGAATGATTCCCCGTAATTTATTCCGATTTCTAGTTACGTCCCACTGCGAGTAATCTTGCTTTGTACTTTATATTTCTTTCTTGCGAACGTTTCTGACTATACACCCATTTGCTTTCTATCGTTTCTATCTCTTTTTCGTGCTGCACTAATCTCCATATCGTGTGTTGTCTCGTCATAGTGAGACACGATCTCTGATTCTATCGCTGCCACATAGTTGTTTGGTAGTAATGTGTCCTGTGTATTTATTAATAACATTCGTTTACTCATTTCGCTTTTCTAATCTTTCGAAACGTCTTTTCTTAAGCGCATTGCTTTTGCAATTAGCAACCTGTTATGCTTTTCTCGCGTGACTTATTCGGCCATCCTAGTTTGCAACCGCATTTTATATTTTCTTGAAACTCTTCCGCTTTTGGTTAGTTTTTTCTCCTGCCTGTATTACCTTCGTTAATTTGGCTTTCCATATTGTTGAGGTTTTATGTCGGAATAGAGAGAGCAAACGCGTGGATGAATGTATTGGGTTGGCAACTAAGTGATTGCGGATTTTGTCATTACCACCTAATGACAATATCCACAACCGCTTAGTTGCCAACTTAATACAATAGAATTTCTTTCTTCAGAAATGTTAAAAATTAGGATTTCCAATGGTTTCTATTTCCCATGTAATAATTTATCGATAGATGGATTTATTACAATGGATTAAACAGAAAATGGATGATTATTTATTTATTATAATATGAAGGATGATTAACGTGAACTTAATGCAGTAGTGTGATATGACAACTGTCGATTAACGGCTCTTGATTCTTGACTCTCCGGTGGCTAAACCGAACATCAACGGCTGCGGTGCCGAAACGTATTAATGGTCGTTAGGCCTATTGAAGTTTTCCGACCCGTTCGGCTTGTCGGCATTTGCGCTTTATCGTCGACGTTGTCTGTATGTCGGCGATCTTCCCGCGGTAGTATAATAGAGACGAAAAATGCCGCTGGAAAGAGAATCGTTGTGCCAGGGCCGACGAATGTGTGACAGCGACCATACCCAAATTTACGTCATTCCACGCTATAAGCACCTGACAATGAACCGTTAGACTTTGACCTTACCTTTGCATATGGCCCAACACCAAATTTTTTTACAGTCTTGGCCGCGATTTGAACAACTATTTTAATACTTTGTAACTTCGCTACTTGATTGTAATATTGTACTTAATCACTTTTGTGAATAAAAGCATATAAAAGTATAAAAGGACAGCCAAGTTAAGCTATTGCTCAGCTCTTTCTTTTCTATTACAAATTTTACGTGATAAACGCGCTGCGTTCTTCGCTAGTTGCAGGACTAAGAAAACCAAACACTACGGAAGATGCAGTTTTGTTAGAAGCGAGACCCACTTCAACACATATATTCTTCATTATTAATTGCTGTATTCCCTTCTTTTACCTCATTTCTTTTACTTACATATATAACATTGTTTAGGTCATTTTGCTCTACATTTCTTCTTAATAGCTGTAATCCTATAAATATTACCTTTGTTAAACTTTATTAAACTGAGCGAGCTGCATATATCTTAGCACTATCTGTATGTCACACATTCAGCACCCTCTACTATCGTCAGAACTTCCAATAAATCTTGTTCTTTTTGATACTAGTTCAAACTTATTTCTACAATTCTTTGGTATATAATAATACGTTGTACAGCTAAATACCTTAACCCTTTGCACTCCTATGTCGAGTGTGACTCGACATCAGTTTTTATCTCAGGAGCTCCTTTGTCGAGTCCTACTCGACATTCTTTCATGTGCACCTTTTTTATGAAACGCGCAAAAGAAAACCAAGATTGCATCCTAGAAATTGTTTCAAGATATATCATACGCTTAAAAATTACAAAATACAACAATAGTGTGAATAAAACTGGTATTTAAGCGAATTTGTTTCTTTCTATATTTATTTAAATTGCCTTATTTTTTAGTTAAAGTAAATTTCAAATAAAACACTTAAAAGCATTGGGAGCTGCTGGTAACGAAATTGAAATAAAATTCGTAGTGCAGAGGGTTAATGCGGGTTGCAGTCGGTTACCTTTTCTTCCCATTCCACTATTGAAGTTACCGTAGCTCCTTCTATTGGACATACGGATGTTTTTGTAGCGGCGGTTTCCGCCCAGAACCTATTACCTAACACCCTAGGAAGTCTGTTATCAATTAACATCTCTCTTACCTTATCTAACACGATTCTGTTCATTGCTCTCCACGTTGTATGGAACAGTCTTTTCGTATCGTAGGAGCAAAGGATGCTCCTAAGCAACGCTTGAAACTCGGTATTTATAAATCCTCCGCCATTGTCAGATTTTACGAGTATTATTCTATTATTTAACATGCACTCATACCTATTCATTTATTCCTTAAATCTACCTATTGCCTCGTGTTTGTTTATTAGAAAAATATGCACAAAATATACATATTTACTATAATCATTTATTAGCACAAACATGTACCGACTATCATTAAGAGATTTTACTGACATTAGCCCACATAAGGCTACGCGTATAAGATCATAACGGCATATGATGCATTTTCATATAATGTAATGTATGGAAGTTTCTCATTCTACACAACTCATAAATATCTAGTTTTTCTACCGAGGAATTGAGACCTCTTACGATCTCTTTCTTTCTCATCTTTTCTGAGTGTTCCTCGCATACAATGACATCATGTCAACTTTTACATCTCTAATATTTCCTATGTCTGATCTCACCAGTATATACTCCTTTTCGTCTAAGACTACTTTCTCAGAAGACAGGTATGATTTATTATCATTCCTTAACTTGGCTTCTAGTGTTATAAGCTCTATTCTCTTCTTTATCAAGTCTTAATTCTTTCTCTCATTCTGTTATTTTCACTGAGTTCCCTGAAGAGGTAACTTCATTGCCAATTTTTGTTAGGTATCTTACCGATAGCAGATTGGTACGTAAGCTTGAAATATGCAGGACTACTTTGATGTATATATTTCTATGTTCATTCATTACTGGCATACCTGCACGTATATGGCACTTCTGCCTTTACTTTTATTTTACTGCCATTTACTAATGTCATTTAGATAGCACTGTCTGTGCTAGGTTCACTTTGGTCAAGTAGAGTTCAACATTCGTCAAGCATATAGCATCCAGTGACATGTGTGACGATGTGTCAGAATTTACAATCCATATTTGTTCATGAAAAGCAAATCCTTTGTGGGCTTCAATAACCATATTTACTTGTTGCTTGCTATTGCTAAATTCTGTCCTAATTCCTGTGCCTCCTCTTCTTCTATTAGATCTATTTTCTAATGTACCATCTCTTTTGTCAGTTCTGTAAAAGCAATCTCTTGCTTTGGTTTATGGCGGATTTCACGCGAGGAATATGTCTTTATATATTGTATGTTCTTCATTAGTTGAATTCGCTTCGTAATAGTAATTACTATTGTTAACTTTCATACGATTCTCTTCTTCGTAATAAGGTTTATTATATGTCTTCTAAGATGATTGTGCTTTGAGTTCTCTATACTACAGCCAACCTTTCAATTTTTATACGTACGTCCCGGACTACATGGCATGCTATTTCTCGAGTTGTATTATTTTACCCAGAAATGTGCTCCTTTGAGTAGCATTCTCTGCATGGATTATATATTTTATTGCAGTTCAGGACTTCCCTTTGTAATACCTTTTAGTTCTAACTCTATATCTGTTATTTGACCTCTTTAGCTTCCCCCACATAAATATATTTTAAATCGCTTCATATCTTTTTTGCGATAAACACAATGCAACCTGTTCGGTTGTTATATTAATTTCGAACGCCTCATTATTTTTTTACTTCTCAGACCAGGCAATTTTTATTTTCTTGAGTAACTTCCTCAGCATTTTGTGTAGGTTTATCATTTTCTATAACTTCCTTAAAGAGTTTGTGGTTTCTCAAGGTTACACCTACTTTCAACAGCCATATTTGATAGTTTTTATCTATTAACGGCTCTACCTTACTTAATGACATTGCTGTACTATCCATTTTTCCGTTTTTTCTATTCTTTATATTCTATTTTATTTGTTCGGAACGATACCGACATTTGTCACGTGCTTCACTTTTCTTTCTTGCCTTATATTTTAATATTTTTGCGGTAACCACATTCAGCCACTATTTGTGGATTCGTGAATGCTGACAACGTGCTTTAAAATATGATGAGGAACATATTTCAATTAAAAAGAAAATGCAGCGTGTTACGTCGCGTTAGGCGGTCCGTGCGACGTCCCTCATGGTCTGGCCGCCGAGGCCTACACACCGTTACACTGACCCTCGATAAACCTAAGGAACCACCATAAACCGAATCTTCTCAGATTAATTTCTATTCGCATAAGTATTTTCGGTTTATGGATGGTCCTTAAAACAATTCTTAGGTTTATTACACGCTCTTATAACTTACGGAGAAAGCGGTTGTTTGTCTATTAAAAATAGCAGGTATTTCCCATTAAAAAGGACACCCTACCGAGCTTTCCTCCGTAATTGTACGAGACGGGTTATCACTGTTCTACCAAACGTCGTGCAGTCAACACGACCGTTCCTATAAACTTCGCGTAGTCAACTTAAAACATAGTCCTCGCTTCGATCAAAGTGATATTATCTTAATCTATTCTTTATTACTACTACTCATCTATCAAGTGTATTATTCTTCATCACTTGTATCAATTATATCTCCTGACATGACGGAACCTCGAGTGTAACAAGTTGTTAAAAATATAAATATTATAAGACTGTAGACTACAGTTTTATTCCCCAACAAATACCCCTATTATCCCACAAGAAATAAGGGGATCGACCTGTTCGTGGTGTCGATTGTCATAATCGTAACGGGAATTTACGACTCCCGTTGACGCGCTCCAACGCGATCGCGTCTCTCCGCGACTGGACGAAAGAACATTTGCTTTTTGCAACTGTATCTATGAAAAAAATTGTACAATGGAATGATAGATAAAACAATGGAAAATTTTTCTCTACAATTGTTCTTTAACTTCAACTAGGATCGAGTTTTAGTCCCTTTCGATTATTTTATTAGAATCACCTTGTTAATAAAATATCTGAAACAAAATAGTTGTGACGATGTTTAGAGGGTGAAGTAAATCTCTGCTTAAGTTCAATTTTTTAAATTACATTTACAAAAGTATAAATTTTCATAAAAAGTCGCAATCTCGTAAAAATATAAACTCGGCTGAATAATATCGATATACATTGATATAGAATCTTCGCTTTCGATAAAATCGAGTTTGAATATGTATCAAGTACATATACCTGAAGATTGTTAATTCCAGATTAGATGGGTGTAAATAATCGACAGAAAGTTATACAACATGTGAAAATAAGTTAAAAATGATGGAGCATTGCTTATGAGATAAATAAATTTGGAAATTTATCATACTCGTGTACCAGGACAATTTTTAATTAAATATGTTCAAACTCTAATTTCGTGAAAACGAAGTCATTTTCGCAGATAGAGCAACTTCTTGCTAATTGTCTATTCATATCCAGTCTATAATTAGCCAAGTTCAAGTATACTTGACAAATTTTCAGACTCGCTTGCTTGGAAACTAAACCACGGACAAAAAATTTGTATTTTATATTCTCTTACTATCTTTTCACATGGAATCATCACATGGTCGTTTGTAAAGGTTATTTGACCGAATGCTGTGTTCCGAACAAGATACAAACAGTTCCCATACTATTGAACTTTAAAACAACTGGTTTCAAGGTGATCGAGCGATAAATCGTAACCCCGAGAATGCGATTAGGTCACATTGGCATTAGGGTAATCCGTCGAAGACAACCCTTGGATCTTAAGTCCTTTTTGTGATTTTTTTTTAGAAGAGAAAGAAAGAAATGAAGTTATTGAATTTTGAGGTATGATTTTATATTTATTTAACGAATACAAAAAAATGTTTAAGGTAAAAAAAAAATTATAATAGATTTCTAAGCCTATTTCATGGGCTGCAATTTTCAATTGGCGCGAAAACTCCACCTCGTAATTCTTGACTGAAACGAAAAACCAAAAAAGGATTAAATTATTATATATTTTTCTTCTCGATGAACTAAAAAAGTTCGTCAAAAAGTTTACTTAAATAATTGTTATATATATATAATTGTTACCTTGAAGTTTGTTTTTTTCTTTTTAAAAAACACATTTCTTTAAACCCGTCAAAATTTTTAATTTCACTCTATTTTCTGCCTTTTTTTGAGTTCATCGAGAAGAAAAATATATAATAATTTAATCCTTTTTTGGTTTTTCGTTTCAGTCAAGAATTACGAGGTGGATCTTTCACGCCGATTGAATACTGCAACCCATGAAATAGGCTTAGAAATCAGTTATAATTTTTTTTTCTTTCAAAAAATTTTTTTGTATTCGTTAAATATATATAAAACCATACCTCAAAATTCAGTAACCATTTTTTTCCTTCCCTTCTAAAAAAAAAAAAAAAAAAAAAAAAAAAAAACACAAAAAGACGCTGTTTTAGAGCATTCTAATTCAAGACATCCCCTTAATCAACTGATGAACCAACTGCGATAAAATCAGATACAAAATTAAGTGAAATGGCGTCGACGATGAAACGGTGCCGAAAAGAGGACAGTCGTCTGAAGGAAACGAGCGAGAGCGAAGCTGTAAAGTAGAAAAGAGATGATTAGACGAAGCACGTCAGAACATGGGCAACGACGAATCAAGAAGGAGAGGGAGACGCTTGTAGATTGACGATTCTAATATTGTCCTAGGCACTGGCCGGTGGCTCGCGACAAGCCGGTCGCAGTGAACTAATAGTCTCGGCGCCATCGACATCAAGAACATCGTTGTCGTTCGTCTTCATGAAAATCCTGGTGAAAATCATGCGAGTGACCGCGAAAATCTCAGCTGATTGGATCTGAGCAGTGACACACGAGGATACTAGTGAGCCGATCCAAGTGCTTGGAAGCTCTTCTTGGTGTACGGGAGAGAATAATCGGTAAGCGTGGTACGAGAGATGTTTTGGTGCTGTTAATATATTGTCAACTTACGGTTCCATGATGCCAGTTGAGGATAAATTTTTATGTTGAGATGAGAAATTTTGAGAAGAGTGCATTTTTAATGGATGGTCTCTTTGAAGCTGTTTGGTGATGAATAGATTGGTAAATGATAAGCGTGGAGTATATATGATGTGGTCTTGAAGAGATGTCAGACTAATTTGTATATTATAAAAGAAATAATTATTGTATATAAAATATATTGGTTTAGAAGTAATTGGAATGTAATCACTTTGAGTTTTGATGCGATAAAATTTGTGAAACAATTTTGAAAATGAGAAAATTATAGTTACCTGTTTCAATATTCGCATGAAGGCAGTATTTAATTGTAATTTTTAAAATTTAAGATACATTAACAAAAGTTTGTGATTGTAAATACATAATTGATCAAAGAATCAGTATTCCTTAATTGCTTTATTATCTCTAGAATCATTATTTCAATTCATTCTTTCAATAGAGCACTTTCATTTTGTTCTACTTTAATAATGAACACTTGAGTGATAAATGGGCATTGGCTGTGTAGATCAATGTAAATTATTTAATGTTTAAAAGATCGTTTTAACAATAAAGTCCTCTTATCTATAAATTCTAAATAATTAAAAATACACACGATTTAATCAACATCGATTCTTAAGGAATTTTTATTAAATTATTTTTTAATATAATAGATTCTCTCATTAATTATAAATACTATAATATAAGGAACAGAAATATTTTAATTCAATCCAGAATATTTAAATAACTTCGGAGTAAAACAATTATTTTTGCTTTGCTTAGACATTTTATTCAGATATTTGGAGGAAGCTTGAATCTATGGTATGCGATAAAAATGATATTATAGTAAGATATAAATAGTTGGGAATACTACTGTAAGTATGTACTCGAGTCGGTGTTGAATTAAAACAGCAGTGCCAATTCGTCGGATGTTTGTCATTTCCCTTTCTTCAGACTGCGGAAGTCACTTGCATGCCACTTGACTCACTTACAAACTATTTATATCATTTCAAATATTCGGAAAATCTGTTCACACTGTTGCAATTATTTTAGCTAATCTATATCAAATATTTCCTAAAAATAATATTTTCATCGTTGACTAAAAAGTTCATTTTATTTTTTCCAATTGCTTTCCTCCGCATTTTCTCCGAGTCGAAATTCATCGCTAAAAGATTAATAATTGTTCATTTTATCTTTTGGAATTATCCTATTTCGTAGTGCGTCTGGCTAAAAGTTTGGTAAAAATTATTCCATATTGAAAAATTACAAAATTTATCGTTGTAAAGAGTTTTATAATATTATCTATCAAATATCCCACATTATTCTTTTTATTGTTTTACTAAAAAAGAAACGTGAACAAATATATTACATAAAATAGAATCTTTTTGTAATTCTACAAATATATGGTTAAATAATTATTATATATTCAGTTATTTTTTCTCATTTTTTATATTTATACATTTATCTAGAATTTTTCATATTAATTATTTAATTTCAATTTGGCAATATAAGTAATTCCATAGTTGTTCCTTCTAGTTTTCTATAAAGTGGTAATTCCGAACAAGCATCAATAAATATAAAATAGTCTTGCAACTTTGAATGAAAAATAATATATTATTTGATGTCTTAGTATTAATAGGCCTTTTTATTTTATTAAATGACGAATCTAAGTAATCAATTCTATCTCCAACAAATTGTATTACAATATATATGACTGGACAATTATAACTTCTACATAAATTGCTCAAGGTATTTGTAACACACGACAATATCGCACAAAATAAAAAACACCGAAATTCGAAAGCCATATTTTTCATGCCCGATAATCTCTCTTTAGGAAGAAATTTCTTGACTAGTTTCTACGCGCGCATGCTAACAAACAATTCAGAAATGAAGAGGACGGCAACTTCACATTGTAATGTATGCAACAATTTAGACGCCGAAATTACCGATGTTATATATTTCACATTACTTTTATTAAAAAGTGGTGAAGTCGGAACTGAAATTTTTTTTAAAGGGGATTGTTCTACGAATTTTACACAACCCATTAATTTTTTAACAACTTCGTAAGAACGGCTATTCCAGAATTAATTTCAAAGAAAATACTAGAAAATCAATCTACGCTACAAATACCTGAAGCTGACTTCCTGTTTATTGGGTAACCATTATGTTCGGCCGAAATCGGAGCGTGTGTTCAACGTTTAAACAATTGCTGATATATTTCAACGTGCGTGTACTATGCGCGCGTGTCGTGTTGGATATATGCTGTTCGCATATCAATACTTTCCAAATGCGTGCGCACCTTCATTTCGCATCTAAATTCGAAGCCGATTGAATGGCATATGGTAGAAGAAGAGGAACGCGCGATGGAGGCAGACGAAAGGCATGCGCCACGCGTATCGGCTTCCGTCAGAATTCGCGTGAAATTTGAGATGCGGCGACCAAACGAGCTATTTTAAAACAGACAAATCTCGCTGCGAGCTCATCAGTCGAAGGTCACTCTCGACGAGGAATAAAAAGACAGAAGCGAAGAAGAAACTGCACATAGTCCAGGATGAAACAATAATTGCGAACGGATACGAAATGTTTATGTAGGAGAAGGGTAGGGGTAATTGAATTGTGAAAAGCGCTGGAACGAAGTGATGCAAAATGTCGGAATTGCGGTGATATGGGCGAAGAAACAATGAAGCCGTGTAAAAGCTAATTTTTGTTTTCAATTGGTTTTGAAACGATCGTGCATATAATGCGACTATTTGTATATTTTATAAATTCACGTCTGTATGTTTTCTTTAAGTTCTTGCACTGCTACTACTAGATCGAATGTATTTGTAGATGATGGGAAATTGTAACAAAATAAATTGAAAAGTAAACTAATTTTACGGTGGAATTTATAGTAAGCTACTATAACAAACGCACAAATTGCAATAAAGAAAAAATATAATTAATGCTTGTAATAAATGATAAAAAGTTTGAGAAGATTCTACAATGTGTGAACAAAAGAAAAAAATAAATTTTGAAGGAAGGAAACATAAAAATTGGTAAGAAAATAATGATCAACATTAGAAGAAGAGACGAAGATAAAGTACTAATATATATTTAATTAACAAAAATAAGAGCGCTTCAATATAAAAGTAGGAAATAATTGAGATTTATAAAAGAAAAGAAAATCAATAATATATTGACGGCATGATACGATAAATATAATCATAGTATAATCAATAGTGTAGAATAACGTATCACTTGCATTAATTCTTTATTCTTCGATGTTTTACGATAAATATTAAAATTTGTAAAGAAACGTTTAATAACTCTTTACTCATTTATATACATTAAATATTGTTCTAAATTTATTTATTTATTTAAATCTATTAGAATATTTTGCATGAACCTGGTAAAATCAAAATTATAACTGATAAGGAACTTTACACAAGAATTGCTAAAAACATATGCTGGATAAGGTGGATAAAAAATATTTTCTTCTAAATTTTGTAATATTTGAAAGCGAACGAAGAATAAATAAAAAATAAAAAATGAAGAATAAATTAAAAATGAAAAGTGGAGGATAAATAAACTATTACAATACGAAAAAGTTGATTAAAATTTGTCTGAAAGAAAAAAGTTAGAAAAAAATTAAAAGGTTTTAGAATTGTAATTCGGTAGGAATATTTAAAAAATTAATGAAATTAATACTCTAAAGTCACGACAATATGTGTGAAACGTTATGCTACAAATACAAATGGTGTAATATATGAATGTAGGTGATGTTTATCACGATATTCAGAAAGACGGAAATCATTTTCGAAATACAGAAGCATTAAGTAAAATTGGCCACAGTTGCCGACGATATATTTTTAAACCAATTACCTCATCGGTTGCTCTTCTATTTTGTATCTATCGCTTCTAAACACAAGTTTTACATGAATTATACTTCTAATTCAGAGAACTCATTTTCGAACGAACGAACATTATAAAATATATTTTATAGGTATTAAACTGTTAATTTAATTCGAAAATGAAATGTTAACAAGGTCTGTAGTAATTTTCTTTCCGTGTTAATTAAAACGAATGACTTGCTTAATGTATGGTGACTACGTTAAAATAGTCAAATAAAAAATATATTTTATAATATTTCACGAACATCAATATTTTATTTAAATTATTTAGTCCTTAAATTGTATGTATTTTATATGATGCATGTGATATATATAGATTTACATAGATCGATGTATATTATGTGATATTCTAAATGCATTATCTGATTTATTATTTAATTATATGGTTGTGATTAAAATATAACATAAAACACTATTGATTCCATTGATAGAGAAAGTCTGATGTTTTGATGAAAGCTCCGAGTGTACCGTTGCATACCTTTTTCTACTATAGCTTAAGTAGGATTACTAGTTAAAGTACGTGGCTTGATACGTCCAATTTACCACTGACGAGCTTTCATCGACCAGCCAGAGCATCTTACACACATGATTGCAATTGCAGCGTTGAACCTGATGGTAATGCTCTGACACGATCTCTCATGGAGTCGATTCATATTTTTCTGCTCGTCTTCACTTACTTATATTACGCAGTTACAAAGATTTAATGCCATATTGTAATACAATAATTTCTGTTTTTGCTATAATTTGATTAATATCCTAGCATCGTAGGTTATTGATTAGGTATCATACATAGATACAGATATTGCTTATGTAAGATGTACTCGTATTTTATAGTAGAAAGTATAATAAACTAAATGAATTATAGTATGTATAATATTTCTTATCTCAGACAAGTTATCTGCTATCATTCTATTGCCATATGTTAATTTTGATTGTTAATATATAATAATTAGTTTTATGTGTACATATAACTTATTTAATCAAATGATTATCGACAACTATTGCAAAAGAAATTTACCATTAAATAAAAGTTGTAGCGGACGAAATATGTAATTACTACAATAGTATTCAAAAACAAAAGTACAAATTAAATTGAAGAATACAACTTTTCAATGCAATGAAGTTGTTTCATGAATACAACTGCTAAAATTAATTAATTTTATATCTTTCTGTTCCAAACGCAGCTTCATATGTTCGTTACAGATAAAAAATGATATTTAATTTTCTGGATAAGCGGATAATGAAGATAATCTCCACGATATAGGGATCCCCCCACTTTCTTCTTTATGGATTCATTTATTCACCTATATATATTTTTCTCTAGAATAAACTATTTTAAATAGTCATATTATAATGTTGAATACACATCATTCCATTAATGTTATTGTTTGTTTATATTTTTATTTCTTTGCAGTAATACTTGCACAATTATTATTAAAAAATTGATAAACGGGAAACAGAGCAAAATACTTGACCCTTTTGATATAAGTAAGACTTATTCTATCGAAAGATTTGATTATAATTTTTCTACCTATTATTTAACAAATAAGAGATTCCTATAAACATTTTGGCATTTAGAAATATGGATAAATATTTCTACGATTGAAAAAATTTATTTTGAATTATTTAATTAGGTGCCGACATAAAGATTTAAAATATTTAAGATATCCTTCGCATGATCTACAAGTATTTACACTTCCCAATTCTTTTCTCTTCTCGCGTTAAGATTAAAGTATAATACAAAAAAGCAACATATATGTTGAAAGGAATCCATATAAAAGATCAATATTAAAATATTAAAAATAAATGTAAAATAGTTGGAAAATCTATGTACTCTTCCTTTATCTTCTCGTGTTGGAATTAACATATAAGCGACACAAAAGATACGATATTGGAACCATATTAAAATATGAAAAATACTTGAAAAGACTGTCGCAACTTCCAAGTGTCTATGCTCTTTAATTCTTTCTCATCCTCCAACTAAAATTAAAATGGCAACAAGAAATATACCGAAAATGGTATATTACAGTATTTAAAATAAATATTGAATAAACTGAAAAAACTCTTATAAAATCCTCGAATCTTACCAGTCTGTGCCTTAAACTGTAAATATTAACAAGAGATATATCCAAAGAAGGGCATGTTAGCCGCAAGAGTTTAACATTTTCAGCCATTAAAATAACTTCACGGTCAGCATCTGTAAAAAACAGGATAAGCGTGGGCGTAATTCCTCGTAGAAATGAAAACCGCGACGAGGAACATCGAGACCGTTTACATCGATTTCACTGAATATCGACAATCAGATTTTTCTCCCACTTGGTTACTTGGTTTCATGATGCAATGCAGCCGCGTTTAAAACGACTAAAAGCGTAACGGCGTAAGCTTTTAGGCGTGAGTGCTGATTATCGGTGAAAAGTAACATCTGCTTCTCGTCAAATCCATATTTTTCCCTCTGATAATGCACGGTGGGCGTCTCTTGCCTGTGTCGACAATCAACGATCCATGCCGCCAAATTGCTAACCCAGTTGTTTCATGATCGAGTTATGCGCGATACGAGTTGTTAGTTGGACAGTGAATCGTGCGGTTAGTGCCGTGGCTTGTTCTTTCTTTTAACGTACAGTGACATCGATGATTCGTATGTACAATTGAAAGGACGTGAGGGCATAGTGTAATTAACGGCAAGTAGGAACAACGCGGCGTTGATCCCATTTAACCTTCGAGACGTTCGTCTTAAGGCTGGTTCACACACGGACAGTAGTTTAGTCAAACTGTAGAGAGTTGCCAGTAAAGTTGAGTTTAACCCGTTCACTGTAGAGGATTATTGCGAATAAAACGAGTATGAAAACGACTTTTTTTTCATGAATCATCCGCAATGAAACAGTGTAAATTCGACTTTACTTGCTACTACTTGGTTAATGTACTGGCCGCGTCTGAACCAGCCTTTACAACAAGCAGTCTCCATTGCTCGCTGCATATTGCAGACTCGCTTAGCCTGATTGACGTCTTACTCTTACCGAGCCTCAAATCATTCGAGATTACCATGCGTCTAATTGTAGTTGCACTGCTATTGTATTGCATACATGTTTCTGCTCCAATATGTTTGTCGATATTTGTTGTTAATTGTTACTCTTGAACTAATGTTTATGCAATTTTAGTTTTATGGAAATTTAGTTTTATAAAATCCATGTAGAGATTTTAACTATTAAATATTATAAAAAATATATTTTATTGTAGGGATTTAATATACTTTAGTGCATAGGATTAAAAAAAAATGTAATTGAGATTAAATAATTACAATAATCTATTGATAATTAAAAACATGTAATATAAACATTAAATATTACTGTAATCATAGTTTCTGGATATTTTATATATTTTTGCATGTCATGTACATCTTGTACATTTTTGCATTGTAATTTTAGTAGCAATTTAATTTGAATTAGTGAATTATGTTTGGTTTATCTCCTTTTATTGGTAATTAATGATTATTCGAAATAGAAGCAACCTCGCCAATTTCAATAATCTTGAAATGTGTTGTCAAAATCAACAGTCTGAAGAATTTATCCCTATACGTACCGTTTCCTATACAACTGTTGCTTGGCCTTAGTTTTATTATTATTATTATTATTATTATTATTATTATTATTATTATTATTATTATTATTTAATTTACACTTTACAATTTGTTCAGCTGGAGATGGCCTTAATTTCTAAGACATTCGTTAGAAACTTCAACTAAATTTAAATGTTGAGCTTGACAACACATTTTAAGGTCATTGTAATTGACGAGGTCCCTATTTCGAATAATTACTCTTTTATTTTTCTAATTTTATTTAATGATGTATTTGATGAGTAAAATAATCATATTTTCTTGATATTTCATCAATTTTTATATAATTGCATTTTTAAATTCTCTTAAAAGCATAAACATCCGCAATCTAATTATTACATATATGGACAATGTTGTACAAAAGGAAACTTAAAAGAGGAACGATACAAAAAAAGACATGATTTTATAAAACGGAATTATATTTGATAAGAGAAATGAAGAGATCTAGGTAAGTTATATGTATATCATAGAATAGACAACTATTGTCAATAGGATACAACATATTTAGCATAAAAGTTACCAATATACATTTATGGAAGTATCAGTTTTAAACATTTGCTTGTCCGTTATTATATTATATTTATGGTTAATCGAACTTTTGATTATTCGAGGAGAGAGGATAGAACGAAAGGATGACTGTAATAGAAATATTATTTGTCGCTGTTAAGCTTTTTAATTATTTACAGATTTTAATTTAGCAAATTTTTGGTCACAATTTCGTTTCCGAAGTTTTCATAATTCAACATGTATCTTTATTTTAATTAGAAGCTTTTATTTCTTTTACCAGGAAAACTAGGTTTTTATTTATTATGCATAGAGATGATAGGTATTGAATATGTATAATGAAGATTCACATTAAATTATACGTATTATGTATAGATATTCCAGTAATTTTTAAATTAGTTTTTTAGAAACAAGATTTTCTAGAAGAAATGGTGTAATGGGTTAATTTAAGTGATTTTATGTTTTAATTCTTTTACTTCCTTTACTTATTTATATTTTTAAAACATATAAAGTTGCAAGTAAATAGATGGAAAAATTACCAGCGCTTATAAGGTAAAAACTAAGGATACGAGCAAGTTGTTTTTAGTAAAAGCAGTCAATTGGGATGAGAAAAAAGATTATGATAAATAAAGGAGAACTGAAAGGAAGTAATGTACATATGTATATACAGAAATAACCCATTATCTATTAATTTCATTAAATGTAAGTGTAGATTAACGAGTAGTTTTTTTTAATCCTACTTTCACTACCTTTTTCTTTTTAAATTCTTCTTTGGTCAAGTTGTGATAGATGTTTTGTTTAACTGAAAACAGTAATTCTAATATTCATCTTACGAGGGATTACAGTCATCGAAAAAATGTTTGAACAAAAATCGTTTAGTTTTTATTAATTTAACTTTAATTTGTAATTAGTAACTAGTTTAATTTTAACTTTAAATTATCAGATTTAACGTATGAAAGATAAGAATAATGTAAACAGTGCAAACGAAGAATACTGTTTCGTGTCTTTCCTTGTCTTTCATATATTTAATTTCACAAAACGTTAAAAATATTGTCATAGATCGATTAATATACTAAAATATATGTGTATAGTTCCATGTAAGAACATTTTTTTTTTATTATTTAATTTGTACTCTACAATTTGTCCAGCTGGACATTTGGTAAATTTTTCTAGCTTAATTGCTAAATAACATGTGGATGGCTACTCCAAGTGGGATACCATCTTCGAATTTGTCTATTTTATTTCTTTAGTGAAGTCAGTGGAGTATTTTCTTTTTAGTCTTCTTTCTATGAGAGTTTTGCTCGCTTCGGCAGCCAGCTGGTTTGGATGTGTTGTTGCACTTTCCTTGTATTTTTCTGCGTACCTGCCGATTTCTTTTTTGTTCCTTGGTATTTTTAAGTCTTTACGTATATCCTCGTTTCTGACATACCATTGTTCTCAGTAACTTCGATTGTAGCGACTCTAGTTTATTTATGTGGCTCATCGCTGCTGTCCACGGAATAGTGGTATTCCGTACGTCCAAATTGGCTTTATTATCGTTTTTTAGATTTTTAGTTTACTTTCTATGCTGAGTTTAGAGTTTCGACTAGTTAGCCAGTATATCTGTCCTCTATCTATTCGTATTTTGTTTATAGTTGATTTAGTGTGTTGCTTCCATGTAAGTTGTGTGCGAAGTGAAGTCCTAGGTATTTAACTTGGCTTGATTGTGTTCTGTGCGTGCCATTCAATTGGATATTTGGTGATTTCCGTTTTTTTTTTTTTTTTTTTTTTTTGTGCAAATGTAATATGGTTGCACTTACTCGAGTCTGCTTTTATTTGTTCATCTTGTAGCCATTTTTCTATTTTTGAGCACTAATCTGTACCTAATCTTTCTCACCTTATATATCCCAGTACATAATTGCCAATCCTCCTTACTGGTGAGTGAGATCCTATTTTGTTAGTATCGAGTTTTCTTTATAGTTATCCAGACGTTTTATGAACTCTTCGGCCCATTATACATAAGGCGTCATTTTATAAATGCGTATTAGATACTTCGATGCTAAAAATACGCACGCAGCAGTCATTGTAAAGTAATGTGCATCTGTCCACGAAACAGCAGCGAGCCATTTTCGTCATGACGATTGGTGTTAACATTGTCCATAGCGAGACGTAGATATAAAGGAATTTAATGACGTAGTATGAAAGCCTCTTCCACTTCTTCTTCTTCTTTGCGCGACATCTTAATAACGAGACAAATTATAGTATGTACTTACTGTATGCTTCGTAGTTTGAACATTGGCGTAGACTTTTCCAATTTTTTCCAGTACTTTCTTTTAGTTTCTAGGAAGTTTTCTCTTATTATTGGGTTATTACACTTTTTTCGCTCTCAGTACCAATATCTTACCAATCTTTTTGACTGTTTGTATATTTTGTTGTACTAGGATTTGCCCTTTTCAAGATTTGTGATCTTAATTCTTATCGTACTTTCAAAAACAATGAATTTTTTATAAAGACAAGACATATTAGTCTTAATATACGTATAATACAAATGGAATTAAATAATAGAAGATATGGAAAATAAAATGGAAACTATTCTAATATTTACCGATGATATAATAACGTGGGTTCTGGACATCCAGACCCAAAAGGGGGATCACGTAATAGGACTACATAAGTAGCGGGCATATGAAAATTAATGGAAAAGCGTGAGAAGGAGTTTAGTAATAGCCTTATTTGGGAGTTCTTTTTTCCTCGTGGGGAACCTTTGGGAAAGCTAGTTATAATACTTTGTAACAAAAGCCAGAAATTGTACTTCAAACAATTTGGAGATCATTTATTATAGGAGAGTCTCGTAACTGGGGAAAATGTATTAACCTCGCTGTTATATGCGCTCAACATATGAGGGTTACGATATATTTGACAAGCTGCAAAGTATCCAAAATATATTCTCTAAGAGGATGCTTTGACTACCAATGTATGCAACAGAGTAAAACAGACAGAGTAAAACCGACACATGCATTTCCCAGGCAATAGATCGAGGTACTCTACGAACTACGTGTTAAAAATGGAGGAGGAAACGACAGAACTGATATTTCATATATAAAAAAAAGGTACTACATGAAAGTGGACATGATTGTTTATTAAGAAATTTCACACTAGAGTCAATAAAGGAACTACTAAAAATTCTGGAGTCAAAAATCCAAGCAGATAAGATTTATAAAGATATTAGAAATCTAAATGTATATGAATACGAAAATTATATATGGCCAAGGTTACATGTCATTAGAATATCATTACATGTCATAATATATATAGTCTAATTATATGTAATTCAACAAGATAATAAATATATCAGCAAGAGAAAAACTGGTACTTAGAAACAAAATAAATTTGTCTTTTTACGAACAAAAATATGTTTTTAAGAAAACAAAGTAATGTTTGATCTGAAAATCGAATATAATCAAATCGTACGTTTGATCGAACGTAACGATCTCGAACTCGAAACCAAAGAACAGTTTTTACTCAGGTGCGTGCAGTACCAAGCATGAAGATACCTCATTAATATACACCCTCGGCCCTTAATTGGCTTAAACAAGCTAAATCTATTTGTTATTATCTTCTGACTGCGCTAAAAATAAAAGGTCTTTGCCTAAATGAGTGGAAACTACGTTTAGATGTAGAAGTCGCAGCAGTAACATATTTGTTAATACAATTCTGATTCATACAGTTCTGAATAAAAATAAGATATCTGTATCGGCTATGACACAACGCAACAGGCGAATCCGACACGCGCTAATAATAACAGTAATTAGCAACATTTTTTTTTATGAAATACAAACAAGATAATATTATTAACTGTTGGAATAATTCGAAACTGTATATTCTCCTTCGTGGATTACAAATTCTGCTTTTTATGCTTACATGAATTTTTTATACTATATCTTTCATTCCATCGCAGTGCATATTAAATTGTAATTATGCAATTTGTTAAATTTGTTATTAAAATTGGCATTATTGACAAAGCTATAGCTGCGTTAAAGTTTTTAGATTTATGTACTTTAAGAACAGAACTATTTTTACAACTGATTTGAGTACAAGAATCTAAGTCGTTCAAATTGAAAAAAATTGACAATTAATTGACCATAAATAAGAAAAATATAAGGATTTAAAGAATATAGAATAATTACTAATTAGATTAGAAAAATATAGAAGTATTAAGCATAAAACTAATAATAAAATTAAGCGAATATAGACAAGATTAATCTTGCAATAGTATTTCATTAAGAACGTCTAAAACGGATACAATCTATATCTAATGTTGAACATCTCTCGTTTAATGGGAGATTAGTGACTATTAAACTTTAAACGTAATTTATATCTATCAAATTGGCAATTGACTCTTGGATCATAAAGTTAAGTCAGGTTGAAGTCCATGATTTGGTTACTAATTTATTCAGATATACGCTGCCTGGCATATTTCATCTTTAAAGGTACATAGTAACATCAATATATGTAAAGTTATATATCTACATTTAATTATTTATTAATTCATTTATTTATTTATTAGTTGCTTTAAACCAGATATGCTTTATATATCAAATACAATATGCTTGCACATAGTTTGGATAATACATCATTTCGAATTTATAATTATATAATTAGCGAAAAAATTAAGACAATTATAAATAAAACAGGTCTTTTATATCAGGATCGTATAAATTTTTTTTATTTGCAAGTAGTTTACAATCAATTCTCATTGAGAATTATACATAAATTATTCTGGCGTGGTACTATAACGTGAATAATAAATGATTATCATATGTTTGATTCTAGCTGAATGTAATGTTTAAATCTAGAGGATAATGTCTTTTTAGCCTGCGGATCTGATCCATCGTGTCAAGTAATTGGGCAACTAGTGAGTTTTGGTGGTTGTTAACTCTTATGTCATATCTATTACTAAATTTGGATATTTCTTCTTTAACCGTGGGTATCTTGAGGTCGCAATGTATTGTTTCGTTGGTAACATACTATACTATACACAATTGGACGCTCGCCTGTACTACGCACGTGTTCGCTTTACAAAATTCTCTTAAAGACAGAATACAAAAAACACATAGTTCAATATGTACATTAATTATACAGTAGGTGTCAAAAAACGCTACCGATTGTAGACGTAACTATTGATTATTCCTTAGTCGGGTTTAGGATGCCCTGCGGAAGAGTCGCATACGATAGAGATACATTTTCTCTCACTGTTTTCGTGATTTATTTAACTGCGTGCTTCTATAATCAAAAACATTCATGTTTTTGAAATGGATCATACCTAATTCAATAAAATAATATAAAACAGAAATTGTTGTTCATCTATGATCACCTTATGAAACGAAAGAAACTTTTCGGACAACCTAATATATTCTATAGGCCGAGATAAAAAAAGAAGTTATATAAACATGTCATTACAAACGTTATTAAAGAATTATAACAAAAAAGAAATATACGGAAAGGGCGGAAATGAAAGTGCGTCACTGCGTAAGGTTACTACGGTACTTACTTATTATGTTATATACTTAGAATTATATTATTATCGTAGTATCTTAAACTATTATAACTAGTTTATTAATGATGAGTGGATTAAACAGATGTTAATTAAATAGAAAACAATGGTTATTTAACATGAACTAATTGCAACAACGTAAAATAATTAAAACAACTAGATAATTAATTAACAACTCTCGACAACGCAATCCGCACTCTCTGGCTTCTCAACTTATACTCCTGTTAATTCGTTTATCGTCTCCTAGCAACCCCTTATTTTTTTGTCTTAGCCTTCATATTCTTTGTCTTAGCGCCACCACATACATGTTCAGCAACCGCTTTTTTTCATAATTCGCACGACACCTCCCAGGCCCTTCGTCCACGATACTACATTATATACGTAACATGTATATAATGTAATTATATACTTAGGTGGAAAAAATTATAGTGCTAGTAGGTTTGGTAACAGTATTGGTTTGGTATTTATTTCAATATTGTTCACGCCAACACAAAATCAAGTATGATGCTCCGTAAGTCTATATGCACGCAGTCATCATTCGTCACTTATTCCTCTCGTCACAATGGCTCTTTTTCACGCCGACCACATTCCTTAACACGTTGACTGCCGCGCGTGTTTTCAATGAAATCTCCTTCAGGCCACGAGTGTGGTATAGATTATTCCGACCAAATGGTTTCTTATGCCACCATAAGTAGAAAAGGAATCAAATGGTACCGAATACTTGGCATTCAACTCCTTCTGGGAATTTCTGTTGTAAACGCTTTGACGGTTTACAAAATTGCAACAAGGAAGGATGTAAATATTAGAAGATTTAGAGAATTATTAGTTGCGAAATTATTAGTTGTCTGAAAATACAAAAAATCCTTCTCTTCGACAAAGTCAGCATAATATTATTGTTCGGAAAAATGATTTCGAAAGAAGCATTAGACGCGCATGCAAACTATGTTATGCAGATAAAAAACGTCGAACGGACCGATCAAAGACACGAGAGAATTTAAAGAAAACAACAACTTATTGTCCAAATTGTTCCGACCAACTCAGCTTTGTATATAATGCTTCAAAGTTTTACATTCTGAATAATTTTCTTAATAAACCATTTTTGTATTAATTTTATAACAATTCAATAGTTTTATTACTTCCTGTGGAATATCTTTTCAAATACCTACGACGATCTTTTGCAAGTAGTCGAATAAGAGTCACCAGACTACGAGTGACGCAGCAGCATCAGAAACTTTACTGTCACCCGAATATGAGTGACGCGGCAGTCAACGTGTTAACGATTCTGATGTCACACGCTCAAGACCACCCGCTCAGAAACAGTAATACGGTAGGCTAGACATCCTGCATACCATAGCCATCGAAGCAATAACCAAATAGTAACGGAATAGACGCCTCTGAAATACACCAAACGATAACCTCTCCAGAGGGACTAAAACCTCGGTATAAAAATCCTCCAAAAAAGCGCTCGCCCCAGTCTGTTAAAATATTTTGAAGCAGTCTCTTGTAACACTTTGAACCGTCATTCGGTTGGATTTGCATAATAAATTCTATTATCATATACAAAGTTCAATTTCTTCACCTTATTCGTGAAACGTTTGAACCGCGACGCGAGGCGATCACCGGCGATCTATCGGTTTCGTGATTTATTGTCTCCGACCTGACACTGATAACACTCTTCTCAACTCACTAATGGCTACCTCTTATACCATGGCTTCAGCATACCTGGCACGCACACGGTTCACAGACGTGGATGACCCATGGTCAAGTAGACCTTAATTACCCAGGGTTTACCTTCGATACTACACTTATTATATTATTATAAAAGGTATTATAGGTATTATGCTTTTACGTCTCCAACTTCGTAAGTGATAAACGAGGACGTAATAAATTCAACTTTTGCAATCTTCTATTGACAGGAATGCTGAAGTTTTTGAAATGTAGTATTGTAGAAGTATTGCAATGCCTTGTGACTACTATTGCAACATATGTAAATATTTCCAATCTATTCATATTTTGTACCACACGTTTGTATTATAACGTCACATTTCATAAATCGCTTTTTCTTTATAATTCTTTTAACAATGCTCCCGATTACATATATTTATATACCTTTTTGTTGGTTTAACCTATAGAATATACTGACAACGTTTGATCGGAAAAAATTGGAACATCCATACAACTGTTTTGCACAAGTTTGCGTCATTAAATCATACAAGCTGGAACGAACCGATACTCAGTTTAGAATCACGTTCGACACAATCGACAATCTAGTCGAGACTCGATAATTTAAATTGTATATTTTTCCGCATTACGCATTTATGGAACGTTCAAAGATGCAAGAATGCATAGAATGCATATTATATAAAAAAATATATAAGATATTCAAGGTATAATACTCATTACAATATTTATCAGATGAAACAAATCTCTGCATGGATTTCGCTTCTTTAGTTGTGTTCATAAAAATATGAATTTGTATAAATAATTGCAGTCTACTTATTATGTTATATTTATTTCCTACTAACTATATCATATTTTATTCCTTAAATTTCATTTCGCTTCATATGAATCTTATTAGTTTGGTCTATTATATTAATTCTTAGTTATTATATTAATTAACAATTAGGGAATTATCATAATTATCTCAAATTGTTGATAAAAATACAATTTACAAGCTTTGAAAGGTTGTTTTCATTAAAGAAAATTAATAAATAGTCCTTTCATCTCCGACATATATATACGCATAATATATAATATATATTTTTAATTGTTTTTTTATATTTGTTATTAGTATTTATTAAGACTGTCTTTATTTTTACTATTAATTTGTTATTATCTTATGCGAGCGTTGCCAGCAGTCTCGCGGGACCGGATTGAAAGATTTAACCCTAAGCGAAACCCAATATATACTGATGGCGCACACTTATAATTGAGTTACAACAGACATTTCATTCAGCTTTACATATGTAGTTGTGCATGGGGCCTTAAAGCTCGCCTGATTCTCGTTTAGAAACAAGAGATAAGCGGCCCGTAGCCGGCAACCGATACTGACGTATACGCTGCCATAGATGCATAACTAGAAGTAAAATTCACTGTAGTGGAGCTATCATTAAGTAATTTTCCTACAGTTTCATCAAAATAAACACTGAATGATCGAAACGTTTAATTAATTTCTACATCAGTAATTCAAATTTAATTTTCAATTTATCAATCTTGTTTTTGTTATCAATTGTTGTTTTGCATATTCCAATTAAATACAATAAAGAATAACATACATTTTTTTGCGCGTAATTTATAATAATTGATAATGCAGATTTGTTTGCGACTTATATAACAATTTTAATTAATGATAACGACGTCTTCCAACGATAAATTTATTCATTCGGGGAAGCGCAAGTATGCATATATATAATGTATTTAAAGCAAAGTTGTGTAGATTGTTCGAATTTATCAACGGTTCTGTGATTCAATCATGTTTACTTATCAATTATTTTATTATATATATGTCTGTTTTCACCATGAATGAAATAATTAACAAATCTCTTAACTTTGCTCTTGTACAGAGCGTTTTATTAAATATTTTATGTTTATTTAAATAATGTTTAGTAATATTTAAATATTTAATTAATTAAATATTTAATTAATGTTTAAGTAATATTTAAATAATGTTTTTATGTATATGTAAATATTTAAATAATTACGAATGTTATTTACAAAAGTTATTTTGCTATAAAAATATAATGACGAGAAACAATGGCGCCGATAAATTTTTTAAAGAGAGATTCATATTAATTCTTAACAGAAAGAAATTTCATATTAATAACTTTTTCAGTGATAACATTGTCAATGTGACATTTTCATTCCCAACAAAAAAAGTATATATGCTTTCTATTTACGGAGAAAATATGAAAAATTCAATACAGATAAAAAATGGCTATTCTAGCAAATTTTATATTTCTAATAATAATGTTTAAATTTATTACATTTATATTTATATACCTGAGTTGGGCGATGTTGTTACAGAACCCTGTATATTAAATGAAAATTGAGATCCAATTGTCCCAGAAATTTTATTACTATACTTTTATGAATTATTTATGCTCAATATTATATTTTGTAAATTATTATATTACGCATATTTAATGAATACATGAATTAATGTATATCAGAAAAAATATTCTTGACAATTTTTTATGAATTCCGTAATTTCATGAATTTTAAAACTCGTGAAAATATTAATAAATAAATACCTATAAGCTGAGGATAATTTTTTCTGAGTATTGAATACAAATTGAATCATAATTCAAACTGTATAAAAATTTCGTTGATACATTTTCAGTGATTGTCACAAATTAATATAGTTCAAAAAAATATCTTTAATCACTTTTTATAGATCTTTTTTATAAATCTAATGTTGTAATTTCTGTATTCAGCTGTAGGATCATAATAGTTATTATTTCATTCTTTGGATAAATCTATCACACCGTTCTGAGCCAAAAAACCTTTATAGCACTTTCTTACACGGACTAGGGATAAAAACAAAAGACATCTTAAACCTATCGATTAAATCTATCGATTATATCTAGAACTATCTTCTAGTTATTATTTATTGCAACTAGCGCATCTGCATATGGATGGCGAGCGTGAACTCACATTGTCATTTTCAACATCTAATATCACGGATTTTTAAGTTCATAAAATTAGTCAGTTACGAAATAGATTAAAAATACAGTTAATTTCATGAAATATGAATAAACTTCACTGTGATCTCATATTTCCTCTATCACGAGCCTTTCAGAATCGATAAGTTTTCCAATTCTAGTTCAGTGATGGCCCGCATTCTTCGATAATAGCGTGCTATGCTATGCGTTCATTTTAGTCGGTAAGTTAGTTCGTTTACTAATATCGATGGTAACCGACTTAATCACAAAAATATTGTATAATTTTCTACCTTAGGTATAAAAATATTCGACAATTTTAATAAAAGGGTTAAACGTAAATTCTAGTGCTCAAAAATTTAAAAATTATATGAAAGAGGAAAGTTGGATACGTATCTATTAGATATAATAATTGCAAGTAAAATGAAACAAAACTTCTGCAATTTGTCTGTAAAAAGGCTTTCTTCTATTTTTTCATAACAATATCTTATATTTATATCAATATTTTTATTTCTATTAAACATATACAAAGCAGCTTATTTTGAAAATTAGTAACATTAAGAGTAACATTGACAGAAAAACTGTTTTGGTTAGTTCAAATACCAAATTTGAAGTTGAGAAAGGTTGCACATTGAGAAAGTATAACTCGAATGAATATTAACTTCACATTAAAGAGTGTTTTAACGCTTGCATATAAATATTGTGGAAAGTATTTAGAAATCGTTTAACAAATTTGGAAACATATATTAGAATAGAAAGTATATTATATATTTTCTAGTTAATTTTGCTCTTCAAAAAAGAGAAACAGAAAATCATGTTACGAGAAGTCGATAGGAGAAACATTTTTAGATATAATTTCACATCTTGATCTGTTCTCGACATTCTATTGATTTTATATTTTTAGTTGAAGAAACTAAAACTCAAATTCTTTACTATTATAATTTGTTACCATTTATGTTACTTAATTACAAAATTGGAATAAAATAGCAATATTATTTTCAATCGATATTTATGGAACAAATATGCTTTAACACATACTAACTAGATATATACTTATATATTATAATAATAACATGTGTGAGTACACATTATTCACAACAATTAAACTAAATATTAAAAACGAAATGAAACTTTAAATTACAGAAATTACAGTACAAAGTAGCCAACGCTGCTCTAATATATGATAATTATACATATATCTACATTAGCTGTGCTACAATAATTATTGGATTGCAAATTTTTATGTAAATTTATATGTTTATGAAGTTACAATGCAAGAAATGAACCTAAGTAGAGATTTGTTTCATTTTCTAAATACTATAACTTAAATTTTGTGCAATTTTCTCTAGATAATCTTATACAATGTTGCATATAATATACATTCTGTGCATTTTTGTACAGTTAAACTCGCCTTAAATGTATAAATAACTGGAGTCTAGTAATTACACAAATTTATAATATATAGCATCATTTTTAAAGTATAATGTTGTACAATAACTTCTGGCCAGATGGATTTATCGCTTTAGATTTCAAAAGCAATATCTGAAAGAAGCTTAACTAGTATTACATATAAGGACATGTCAAATAAAAAAAAAAAAAAAAAAAAAAATACAACAAATAGGATGCCAATTAGTTAGACCTTGTTCTCTGATTTTCAATTTTTTGCCACACCTGCTAAAATAACAACATTTGATGAGAAAATATCTGCAAAATTTTAGAACGATTAGATGGATATTCGTATACCATTTAATGTTTTGAAAATTAATACTCCCGCTAAAAGTTTAAATATAAAACCATTGACTTATTTTCCGGAGCAACTGTAAGTATCTACAGTTTTTCTAAAAAAAAATCTATCGATCCGGAAGAATTAAGTATACATAGCAGGGATAAAAGTAACTAATTTGAAAGTAATAGATGATACTACAAAGCGAGGCGTAAAAAGCTAATGGTAAACTTAAAAAGTTTATTAATTACTAACGAAGAAAGAGTAACCAATATATTTTGCCAATGTTAGAAGAGTATCGACAACGTTATCCTAGTGCGCCTAAATCTGATTTGATAGTATGATATTAAAGTCCATCCAAAAGTTAACAAACAGAAACCTTATAAACTAGACAGAATGCTGGAACACTGAAGCAAGAATTGACTTAACTCAATTTATAATATATGTGTTTCTATTGCACTTATTGCTACTTCTAATACTTTAACTAAGCTTATTTTACTTTAGCTGCGAGAACGCTCGGTTGTGCAATATGATACGGGAATTAAATGATCCGGCTGTGGTATGCTACGAGTAAGGAAAAGAAAGAAGTCTATATTAATATTGTTATGATGCTGAATTAAATATTTTGACTTATGTATAACTTAAGACTTTTTTTCTTATACGTGGGGAAATATTTTTAATATTGTTATGATGCTAAATTAAATACCTTTATAACTTACCTACGTAAACCTACGTATAACTTAAGACTCTTTCTTTTTTTTTTTTTTTATACGTGGGGAAATCCTCATGGTGGCCTACCTAAGGAGTACCCCGGGATCTCTTTTGAATTGCTGCCGCAGCACTTCTGCGTCTTCTTCCATTCTGAGGGGGTCACTCCTCAGGTCTAGTTTGGGCATTGAGAGGGACCACACCTCTCAACGCTATCTCCTGAGCCGTCGTGTAAGTCTGAGGAGATCCCAGATCCTCCTCGGCGTGTCGGCCCCTATGACTACCTAGGGCGGCGCAGGGTCGCCCTTCGGCGCGGAACCCTTCAAGGGTGGGATGTTCTCATCCTCTCCCGCTCTGTTCGCTCCTTTACGAGCATCGCTCCTTCAAAATCGGAGCGGACTGCGAGGAACTCTTGTTGCGCCCACAGTATCGTTTTCATAACTGACGTGGGGTCCAATCTCTCGCCAATCGCTAGTCGCAGAATACGTCGGAGGGCCTCCCACGCCGGACAAAACTCCAGCGTGTGCTGGGCCGTGTCCTTGCACTCTCCGCAGTGGTGACAGGTGTTCGTCACCTCTCTTCCGATTTTCTGCAGGTATTTCCCGAATACTCCATATCCTGCGAGCACCTGCGTAATCCGGAAGGATAGCGGAAACCTTCCGAGGTCCCTCCAAAAAAATCTGGTAAGTGCCGCTGAAAGGCGACAATGCCTTACCATTTATATATGTACTCCACCCTTGTCTACGGGAAGTGCTAAACGTATGTATGTATCCTTCTTTTGTGCAACAGGAAAACTTTATTTATTTCTCTGCTTTTCCAACGGCATCTGAACGATATCCTACGATAAAATATCGCTCATCTGCACCGAGCCTTATGATACACGAATAAAAAAGGTTTTTATTATCCAACATAGCCCTACAATTCAAGAAGTGTACTGTGTACTGTGACAGTACAAGAAGACGATGGTATACGAATTCGTTCCCTTCTTGCAATGAGCAAAGTATCTCAGCATTTTTAGTCTTTTTTTTTAGCTTTGCAAACTACCGGCTTCATTTGTTCTTCAAACTTCAGCTTTCTGCCTATAATTATACCAAGGAGCCGGGCCTGCTCCTTTTCTTCGAGTGCTTCAATTTTAACTTCTAATTTCTCGTTCTATCTGTTTCTATGTTTCCTGGAAAAATCAATCAGCTCGTTTTTTCCTCCGCAATATCCAATTCAATCTTATTAGGTTGTCTAAAAAGTTTCTTTCGTTTCATAAGGTGATAACAGATGAACAACAATTTCTATTTTGTATTATTTTATCGAATTAATTATGATCCATTTCGTTATATTTATATTATTATGTTCGCGCATAATTCAATAAACTAATATAAAACAAAAAACATTGTGCATCTGTTATTCCTTTCTAAAACGAAAGAAACTTTTCTGACAACCTAATATTAAGGTACTTTGTTTTTATGGCAATTTTTATGTTCCTTCCGTTTTCCATTTGTATATAGCTAGCTGTATATAGTACGATATTACCAGCATACTGTAAGACCTTCATTTCTCTATTAGCACTTAGGCAACCGCGCGCAGCGCAGCGATCTATACATTTTCACGGCTCTCGGACAAGCTTACCTATACGCTGTCCGCCCCGCATTTTTCCAAGTATCGAGAACTATTCACTACTTAAAGATCAAAGAAGTCTAAAAATTATTTAAGTGGCGAATTATACCTTGTGGTAATGATTTTATTTAACGATTTCACATATTGTTTATACAAAGCATCGAATTAAAAGTATACATTAAAAGTATAAAAAATATAGGTAAAATTGAAAGCATTAAAGATAACTGAAGATAAATAACATGACTTGAACGTAAAATTAAAAATTCATAATGCATTTTAATATTTTTTTGCAGAGTGGCGTCGTTCGATTATAGCTTTATCTAGTCATAACTAATAGTGTAACTTTAACACCACTAAATTCGTGTATTTCATTATATACTGTACTTTATAAAAGCAGAAAAAGTGGCGCGATTAATTCGGAACAATTCCAGGTAAACAATATCTGATAATAACAACAACAAAAAAAGGAAAAAGAAAACGCGTTGCTGAAGTAGAAAATGGAGATCTCCCCGTTCGGTCACGTAGCGATGTGTTTCACAGAGGGGAAATCTCCCCTGTTCGGTTGGCTTAAGTCGTATAGGCAGCCTATATCTAAATCGTATGTCAGAATAGTTGAAATTTATGTTTATTATTCTTTTATCATAGCTTTTTCCTTTGTAGTCGCATATTATTTGCTGGTTATTTGAATTCTATCTAGATATATGACTGATTCCAGTGGTATCGTGTATTGTGTGTATGGTTTTTTCGTGATATTGTCAATTGCAGTAGATCGAGCTGTATATTAGGCTATTTGTGCTGATATTGTGTATGTTTGGCCAATGATTTCGTATTAATTTCCGTAATTATTTTAATTCATGCAATTTGTTCTTACACTTTTGGTGTAATCTAACTCCGGATAACAAACTCCGAGGCAGTTTCATTCAAACAGACGTAACTTATCCATCGTGCTTGCGCAGATGTTGCAAATCGGGAAACATTTCGTTAGAATTCGGTCTTATCAATAGCTTGTAGCATTTCCACTTTACTGCAGCAATTGTGTGTAGCAAATACTCTTGTCTTTTCTTAATAGAGAAAAGACAAATATGCCTTTGTACGTAGTCGTTGTGGTTCAGCTTAAACTCCATATGTACGCTCAAATAGTGAATGACTTCTTTGCAAAATATGAATAAGTTGCTATTGTTACTGTTATGTAGGTGAAATTTTTTGGCGTAAGTGCGTACGTTTTTGCTTATGTTGGATATTTGAAGATGGAGATAATTGGAATAAAATTTTCTCCCATTATATATATATATATATATTAATATTAATTATTAATTTATATTAATTATTTAAAAAATTTTCTCCCATATATTAATTTTTAGTTTCCACGTGTAGAAGTAGTTGTGTATTATGTTAAATAGCTACTGTAATTGACCTTTAGCTTTTTATATTTTATTGTCTCTCACGTATATCAATAGATCGTTCGCGAATGCTATTGCTTCTTTAGTTTTGTCGCTATTCTAATGGGGAAAATTTGGTGTTGGACCATGTGCAAAGGTAAGGTCAAGGTCTAAAGGTTCATTGTCAGGTAGTGTGGAATGACGTGGATTTGGGTATGGTCGCTGTCACACTGTCGCCTACATTATGAATTAGACATTACATTATTTATTTTTGACGATAAAACGGATTTTGAGTATATTTCTGATAGTACTGTAGAGGACTTGTATAGAGGATGTTTGATCCTGAGATTTATTGGATGTTATTGCTTGTTGCTGAAAGCGGCGAATATATGTAAAATAATAAATTAGTATACAGGCTATATTCGCTGAGTCGCTCGTACAGTGTATAAATCGCAAAGTAACATCGCTAATTAATACTCGATCATGTTATCGAACCTTTAATGGTGTTACTGGATAAAACAGCAGGTAATAATTATACGGTAAATCAACTAAAAAAACAATCATGTTAAAATATAACCCAATTTCACCGAAATCTATAGCAAAATAGTTCTAACTGTGAGAGAGAAAAATGCTAATTTCTGTACGTAATATAAGATGGTAGTATTGTAAGAAAAATGCGCCTTAAAACAAACGTTGGTAGAATTGTTAATAAAATAAACAAAGTCAGGTAGGGTAAATAAATAATACAAAATACGTTACAAAACAACCATTACTACTATTCTTCATAGAACTTGGACCTAATGATAATAACAAAAAAATTTACAAAATAAATAGACTTTTAAGCACTATAGTTCCTTTCGAGCCTCCTAAAGATAAAATGGACATTTTCCAATACAATGTCTATCTTACGGCCATACTAAAAACTATTGCTTCAGAGCACCAGCTATGTTACGTGCGCTAATAAACACTTCACCTCGGCATGTCTCTTGCAAGACAAAATAGTAAATGTAAGTAGCTAAAATTGCCAGAAAAATCATTCTGGTAGTTATAAAGGATATAGTAAGAAAAGTCCAGAAGAAAGTATATATCACACTTAGACGTAAAACAATTAGTAATAACTATAATACACTATCGCAAAACTGCATATTACCATAGATCACAACAATACATATATTCAACAAACTAATGGTATCAAAACTTATGTACAGGCAGTTTCATCGCCTTCGTCAGGGCTAAGAAGGATTTACCCGATCACAAAGACACAAAACCTATAACCAATACGCTTCTCGAACAAATAAAATTGCTACAGCAACAATCACAAATGATAAGTACAATGATACAACTACTCACCAGCGGGATTCTAAAGAATAAATAATGGCCACTAACTTAAAAATTGTGATCTGGAACGACAGTGGATTATTACGAAAAATCTGGGAACTAAAAGTTTTCTTATAAACTAACGAAATAGATATTCTACCCATGCCCACAACGCTCTTAACACTAGAACTACCACATCGGTCAAATTGACCGGTTTTGCCATTTTATTGTAAGATTCCTACTTCATGTTATATTTTTTCCCCACAATGACGTAATGACTTTCGCAACGATAACTAAAAGAATAATATAATGAATATTTTGTTTCTTATGTATTCAAACTCAAAATAATTTTGTATCAATGCTACTTATATCAACACCAGTCAGGATGACTGATACTTGTCAAAGTGTAAAAGGGTTCTGCAATCTGTTTATCGAATCCCGACTCGTTTTCTACAACTTGCCACATGTTTTTAAAATTTTTACTGCGTATCATTCGATATGATGATATCAGTTATCAGGAAAATTCCGGATCGATCGCTAGATCGCTAGATCCACGTTAGAAATACCACACCAGTCAAAACGATTGGTTCTACAATTTTATGAATTTGTTAAGCCTCGTTTAGGGATGATGGTCCCAGATGGATTAATAATACCAGAAATGTACCACATAACATGGAATTGCTTCTGTAAGAAAGTAATAAATCAATAAATATAAATGTATATATAATATATAATATATAATATATTATATATATAATATAATATATAATATATATATAATATAATATATAATACATATATAATATATATAATATATATATATAATTATTACGTATTTTCTAAAGGCCAGTCATTTTGACCAGTTTTGGTAGAAATAGCTTCGTGTTAACTATCGGTAGTTCTAGTGTTAACAGATAAAAATTACGTGAAAATGTCATCCTACGCTATTTACGATACTAAATATCCATTGAGCGAAAGTCAAGGCGGCTCCGCTATAATCATTTTTATGATAGCACTAAATATGTTTATCTACAATCTACCGCAGCGACCATCGTAACCTCTCAAGGTTAAATTAATCTATCCGCAGTGTACTTTTTTCCTAAATACCAACTCCCTGAGAGACATTACTCCAATTTTTCCAAATCCTTAAGAAATAAATTTCTCGCTGATGGTGACTCTAATGCCAAGTATATTCTATGGGACTCGCCTAGAGATACGACCCTAGGTCATTTAGTGTCTTACCCATAGATAAAGTCACTTACTTGCCATCTGCGTACGACAGATCTTCACTACTACATTTTTCAGTTATTAAAGTAATAAATTATACTCCTTTCAAGATCGAATTCAGCTTAGATCTCAGCTCTCATCATTCGACAATCTCGCATACCTACTTATACAAACCTGTGCTCACTGCAAAAACGCTTCCCCTCTGCAATAAAATTACGAACTGGTCACTCTTCAAGAAGTTCCTAGAAGAAAACATTAATTGTAATATTCCGGTAAAGAATGCTAAGCATATTGAATTAGCCATAACCAAATTTACCAAGAGGCTAGGTGACTCGTTACAAAACACTTCAGTGATATTAGACAAGTAAACGCTTAATTTCAGTACATTCTTCAAACAATTAAACGCAAAGTAAAATATATCTGACAATGACACAAAAGCATCACGAACAAGGAAAAACCTAATGTAATTATCAAGGAAATTAAACAACTAATACAAAATCTCTGTAAAGGCCAATTCTAATCTTACATCTCAAGCCTCTCGCTTAAAGAGGACATAATCTATTTGCTTTTAAAAGCTACCAAAAGGCACAGAAGCTCAATTTGTTCCCCTTCCAGTTATACAAAAAGCGAACGGTACAGGGGTGAAGAGTCCCTTAGAAAAAATCATGCCATTCACTGAATAACTCCACAATACGTTGCGATGCAATGAATCAAATATCGCTTTAAATAGTTCTTATGCGGCTTTACATACTGCAATAACATCTGAAAATCCTTAAGATATTGAAACTTCTGTAGCGGCACATGAACTAGAGGACAATTCGAATTATGTTGTTGTTTTGCCTCGTATTATCAACATCGTTAAGACATACATAATGTAATAATAAATGAACTCTCGCCAAAACAATGTCGACGCTACGTGCAACCGTCGAACAAAGTCGAATTTAAACTTTCCGGCACTTCCCTGACCAGTATAAATAAACGAACGCGATCTTAAGGTGACCAGTTTATCATTCTCAGTCTCGAGCAATCTTATTAGCGATTTATACACAGTCTTTAGCGAATCCGTTAGTACCGAGCGTTTTAACGAACATTGCATGTATTTATTAAATATTTTAAAATATATTTGACGGTTTTCAACATCGAGGTATTTGGTCATTTAAACCACACGATCAATCATCCTCTACACTTCAAAATTAAGCGATACTTTGCTATCGCTTATTAAATCATACTTGGAAAATAGAATATTCTTTGTTCAATATAAAGACACTAATTTCTGACCTATACGCTATCAGTGCTGGCCTCCCCCAAGGTAATATCTTCTGGCTTGCATTGTACTCTCTATATATATACACCCGATATCTCGACCAGCTATAAAACTATTTTATTTATATTCGCGGATGATACAATAATTCTAGCCACCAATGAAGATCCCTTTTTTTCTTTTTCTTTTTATGTGGAGGAAATCCGCACGGACACCCGCCGCTTCTAGAGGGAAAAGCGGCGTGATAGTGTCGGACTCCAACCGACTAAAACCTCTACGATAACAGTCCCTCTTGCGATCGAGGGGTGCCCGGGAACCGCTGGGGCGATACACCAGCCCCCCCCCCCCCCACACAATAACCTGTCCGCAAATGGCACGATGCGCGGCCATGTCACATCGCGCCCCATCCCCAGGGGATCAATGAAGATCCTAAGATTTTACCAACATTCTTGCAACAGCACATACAATCGCTAGAGCACCGACTAAATCAGTGGAAAAAGAAATATACTGATACATGTAATCACACTTCCACGTTAAGGACGAACACTATACCACCATTATATCGTAAATGGATTGTGTCTCAGACCCAACTGGTTAAATACTTTGCGTTACGTCTTCACTCGAAGCTAACACATACGACTTCCAATTGTGGGACATAGCAGTGAAAAGTCACATGGTTGTCACGTTTTATTGAATTGCCGCGTTTGCTTGAACGTGATGATACGATCTAATCAACAAATTGCATGCACACGGGTAGCGTTAACTAGCGTTTAATGCAAGTGGCAATAAATTCCACGTTTCGGCTAACCTGCTATGTGCGGGAATACTGGCACGGGTAAGGATTCAAGTTGTTCGAAATAAACTATCAATATGCAACGATTTATTCAAATCTTACTCGATTTCGATATTGTCAATTGACTGACAGACTGACGGATGTAAAACACTTCGGTTGACAAAATGATGATAACTAACTGCTCTAAGTCGCTACGTTTATTTATATCTGCTGGAGATGAAAGGACATCGGGGCCTTTCTTTCGAAATGTTTAGGAAGATCCCCAATGTTTGTTTAAATTACCGACCTTGTTTACAATTTTTAATTTTCTTAATATCTTTAGGTAAATTTATCACAAGATATAGCTTTTCTTCGAGTCGCGGGTCGCGCGTTCCAATTTTGTCTCACGTTACGGATCGTGCGGGGGCGGGACATGACAATGGTAAAGCTTAAAACTGTATAGTCAAAAATATACTCAAAACAATAGTAGATGCACCATGATAAGGTCTTCAGATAAGTAAAGGTCTTCAGATAAACTCTATTATAGAGGAAATAATACGATTATGCAGCCGATGGTATAATTTAAGGCTAAATGATTATCTGAACGCACTAGCCAGAGGTTGATCGGATTAACACGTTGGTCGCTCAGCGTGATCCGGTTAAGTTTCCTGCGGGGTCCAAATCCAACCGCCGGTACGCAGAACGTAAATAGGGCGGCAAGCGGGAATTCATTGTTTATCGCCTTCGATTCATTGTAAAGAAAAGATTATTTTGTTCTGAAATGGAGAAAGCGACAAGCTTTCCAGCTAGAGTATTCCGAGAAATCTCATGGCAGATATCTCGGATCTTTTATTTAGTCGAGAAGCATACTTGTGAAACGTACATCGGTGATTTTTTCTTCCTCAAAATGTTCAGTAAACAGCGTGAAAATATATTTGAAAGTGAGGAGAGTGGCGATGACGAAGTCTACAACTATTGTTCGAAGTGCCCAAAATCACCCCAAATGTGTTTGGAGTGTTTTAACAAATACCATGCGATATAGCATAATGTAATATTTTATCCAGAATATAAATTAATAAAAAGTATGGTATAATATGTTTTTAATATTTTTATGGTGTATATCCTATATATAATTTATGTTTCTCTATTTAATTAACTCGAACAAGAAGAGCGTTATACATACTTGGCTGACGGGGCCCGCACGGAAGTATACCCGTCACATAGATATGGGTGACGTGACGACCAACGTGTTAATTTTGTAGACGTCGGAAAAAACAAAAATACATCAATGATAAGTTCAACATTCATTAATGAAATATACTTGTGTATAAACGTAACCTTGTACAGGCGCCATTTAAAGGGAAGATAGCGTCTTCGTGATACATATTCCCAGCCTGTTATGGCACTTTACTTGAATTTATCGAATGTCCTGTTTGGACAAATTGTAGACTCTGGGATACAAAAAAGAAATTATGTGCTTCTATGGCACGAATTTGACGAGATAAGAAGTTTATCTTGATTTATTTATTCGCTCGTAATATTAGTTTCTGTGTAGCTGATAAATGTTAATCGTAGTGTAATTTGATGAATATCGGAGGAATTCTACGATAATATGTTACAAGAATTGTTGTTTTTGGTGAGACGCGAAGAATTTTAATTCGTTATATTAAATAGAAATTCCGAAGATTGCATATTTAGGAAATTGTGTACATTTTTCTACATAGGACCATTTACGAGTATTAAATACAAAAATTATGGTGAATATTCTTAATGAATTTTGATATTTTAGCTCTTTATAGTAAAGTAGTACATTTAGTATTACATTTAAAGAATTAAATAAATCAATTGTTTAATGGATATAAGTTATTAGAATTTGGAGAACTAAAATCTCTAATATATTCATGAGATTAAGTTAAAGAAACAAATAACTTATAATCAGTTATGATTGATATGTTACACGAAACCTTGAATTTGTAAATATTGTAAGCATCATAAGTGTTAAATGCTGTAGTTACTTTTTGTTGAAAAGTTACTATCTTCTTATGATGCTTCTGGCTAATATATTAGAGTTATTCCCGTTATAAAAATGAAAGTTTTGTTTTCAATCTGTTTTCGATAGAATCAGGATAAGAATAAGACAAAAATTGAAGAAAAAGGTTTAGGGGTGGAATATTGATTAATTGAATTCGAATTGTACAGCTAATATCGGATAATCGAAAGTTCGATTAAGAAATAGCATAACATCCTAAAGAACGTAAACTTTCTTAGCATATTTTTTTCGTATTTCTTATTTGTTGAAGATTAATCACTGGTGAAATATCTTTTATTTAAAAATACCAGGAAATACGGAATTACTATAAATATATTACAGTTCTTAAATAATTAAAGCTTTCCAATTTTTTAAACGAATATTATTTTATATAATTCCTAAAGCACTATATTTTTAAGAATAATTCTGAATATTTTAAATAATTTTTCTGATGTAAATTGCAGATATTTATGCAAATATATATTTTGTAGAATGCAAAGCTAGATAGAAACCTAGATATTTGTGATGTCATTATAGAATATGATTATAAGATTATAGGAATATGTTCCTTATTTTGAATTTTTCGTTCCTTTTTTTGAATTTATATTTAAAAACACATGCAAGAATATATTGCATATCTTGTACCTATGTGATACATTTGTCTCATTAAATTGTCAACCGTGGATCACACAAAAATTTAAAACTTTCAATTGTTGATTAAACGTTAAGTGTTACGTTAAACGTTAGCTTATAATATGAACTAATATATTAATGCATGGTGGAGCAATAACCTTGATCACCTTAAATATCTCTGTTCTTTTTAGAAGTATAGAAAAACTTTGCTTATAAAAGTTGTACGGTACAAAGATGGCGGTACAAATATAGTAACAATAATTTTTTATATGTGAAAGGTTTTCAGAAATTTCAAGGATCCTCCATATTTTTAAATTTAAATTTTGCTTGCTTACTTTTTTATTCCTACCCATTCCACTTTACATACTTTTTTTTATATCTTATAGAGTAGAAAATGTTTAGACGATTTCTACGATCCCTAATAGAAGCACATTCGACAATACATAGAAGAATAACAAATCTTACATTATAATAATCGTTCGAAATGATGCCTGTTTGCATCGATGCAACGTTGAAATCGTAAGATTGCCGAAATCACTTGTCATTTCTGGGTTGTTTATGGTACACGTTGCAATGAATATTTGTCCTATATTTAGTGGCGTTAGCTTCTCCACATATTATTTGGTATTTCTTAATATTCTCCACAAAAAGAAATCCAGTGGTGTTATATCAAAAGAACGAGCTGGCTACGAAATTGGATCACTATGTCCCATTTATCGATTCGAGAAGATTCTACCGAATTTATATTCGGAGAGCTGTCTTACGTTTTTGGTATGTTTCGTTTCGCGATACAAATATCCACGTGTAACTATGTGCAATGACCAATGCAGGCAGAGTATTACAAGATGTGAGTCAAAAACTCATTGCACCGTACGACCCGATACTTCCAAATAAGTGCACGGACTTCGGCAATCCTACGATTGCAAAGTTGCATTGATGCAAACGAACATGTTTTATTTATTGCAAAATAACCTCGTCTAAACATAATCGTCTAAACATCCTCCATTCTACTAGGAACAAAAAGATACGGCAAACAATGAAAAAAGAATGGAGGTCACCTTGCAAGAAAATTATTACTGCCATACCGTACATCTTTTGTCAACAAGGTTTTTCCATATCTCTAGAAGGTGATCAAAGTTATTACATCCACCTTGTATAGTAAGAAACAGTAGACGATGATATATGCACTATGTAGCAAAAGGGCAACGTACAAAAAGTTTTTTTTATTATTTGAAAAGATAGGCAAGTATTATATGCAAATGTTATCAGTGATCTGCAAACTTGATGACAGTGCTTATAAACTTATCGTAACGCAAACTATAATATATCATAATTGCAAAAGTATTGTTGAATATCTATTATTAAATATTGTATTGTAGATAATATTTCATATGTCAAAGTTATGTATGTATACCGAAAACATTGATAATATGTTTTATATATTTTTCGTGTATTTTATATATTTGTACGTTTCACGTGCATAAATATACGAATTCTATTTGAGTTAATAAGATTATATATTATGTATATAATATAATATAATATTATAATAATACATATAATGATATATTCAATACGTAATAATAGAAATAATAGCAACAGTAATACATACAATAAATATTAATAGAAGAATAATAACAGTTCAGTCAAAAAAATGATCAAAATAATCAAAAATAATCAAAAAAATATTTCTGAAATTGAATACAGCTATGAAATTGGAATATTTCTACTTCGGCATTGAAATAATCACGTCTCGTGATATTATAGATTCGATGGTAGAAAACTATCTTTTTACCCAACACAACTACTTTTCCAATTAACGTCCGTTGAAACTTTGCTAACCTTCGAAAAAAGGAACTAAAGATACAAGGCGGTGTCAATTGCTCGGTGATATATTGACAGGATCCGGTAGTGAAGAAAGTTTACAACATGCTGAAGTTTCGAGCGTCGGGACAACGAAAGTGCAGCTACACGGTGAGAATCTTAAACGCCAAAGTAGAGTTTAATGAGTAAATTTTGATGAAGTGGACTTTTTTTTTCGCATGCCTTTCGAACAGTTTAGAGACAGGTATATTTTGACGAACGTAGAATTTTTGATAGGACAGAAATTTGCAATAACTCAGGAAAATAAGTCCGGAATCTGAACGTTTACTATAAAAACTTATAAAAATTATCTATGACATTAATGAGCTTCAATATTCAGTGGGGTTCTGTGAAATTATCTTGAGCCCTTTCATAACGAGATATTTCATATAGGGATGTCAAGATTCACTGTTCTGTTCCGTATATTATCTTTTTTTTTTTACTAAATGTCTGCAGCAAATATCTTATAACTTTTAAATAGATTTTCAGGTTGATTTCAAACTTTACTACTACACTCCTCGTCAAAAAGATAACTCAGGTGTGCTATCTTTAATTTCTCAATGACGCGTGTAAGGTTTTTCGTCTGTAACGTATATCAAAACATTATGAGCTCAGAATATGCGGTTCGTTGAAAATAAGTCACAATGTCGTAGATGTTTGTATACAACAAAGAAGAATTGTTCCATACTGAAGTCGAAATGATAACACACTCTCTTTATATGTGTAGAAATTGCTCGGTAGTTCATGATCTATCAACGAGTAAAGATTACAGTACAATATTATATAAATTTGTAAGCATGGGACGCGGAAAAAAATTAAACGAGTCTGATAAAAAGCAAATTCTTGAACTAAAACAGCAACGGTTATCAGTAGCAAAAATATCGAAAGTAATAAGAAGAAGTCGTAGAGTAATACACAATTTCTTAAAAAATGTTGAAGATTATGGCAAAAAGAAAAGTATTGATCGGCCGTCATCGTTATCTGATCGTGATAAGCGAGCAAATGCAGGAGTGTATAATCATGACATTCGTATCTTATTAAGATGGAACCCCGCTGGGGGTAACCATCCACATGCTATATTTTTAAGTTATAACATTTTACCAAATGTCCTTCTGAACAAATTGTAAAATTAAAATAAATAAATAAAAAAACAATTCGTATCTTATTATAGTGCTAATACAATGTTAAGATGTTTTATGTAACATATACGATATATATGTAATACGTTTTCTATTGTAGTATCGTGGGCAAAAAATCCTAAAAATATCGGTTTGGCCATAAACATTGTCGCGAGCCGAGGTGCCGATAGGCCCATCAATATATCGTCGGTCTTTTACCTAAAGAGTTTCGTAGGAAAAAAGGCCTGCGTAATTATGAACACGAGCGGCTGCGTAACTCTGGCCACGAGCGGCTGCGTAACACATGCGTGGCCAGACTGAGACCAAGGGACAAAAGGGATGCTAAGGCAGAGAGAGAAATTCACGGTCAGTGTCGGTGGAGAAGTCAAAGAGTGTGAATCGAGAAGGTAGAGAGTGCGAGTTGCGTTGTCGAGAGAGTATGATCCGCGCGCGCGCGCGCGAGAGAGAGAGAGAGAGAGTGTGTGTGTTTGTGTGTGTGTGTGTGTGTGTGAGAGAGAGAGAGAGAGCGTTGGATCCGTTGTGATGAGAGTTGGAAATTAACTATTGAGTTGTCTAGAGTACAGTACGTTGTTGTGATTAGTTCTGTTAGATAACTATCGTCTTCTGTCTAATCAACATCTGTATCAATCCATATATTCATTGTAAATAAATCACATAATTATTTACGAGATACTACATTATGTTAAGTGTTCAAATACAATTTTGCAAACCATTGTAGATATTACAAGTTTTTTTACTACAAACATATATTTTGTGAGGATCATAAATTTATTTGAGCAGTCAATTATGCACTGTATTATTAAATTAAAGTGAGACTATAATTTAGTACTAAATTATACGTTTAACACGATTATTCGCATTATATCGAATATTTTTGTCACTTCGATGAAATATACATATGTTTGCAATAAATATATCGTAACTATTATATGTGTAATAAAATTTCGAAAAATTTTGTGTAGCATTTAATATAACTTAAAGCTGTCATTTAATGATTATGTTCAGATAGATACAACGTTCAAAACATCGTATTTTTAAATTTTTTGAGTTCAGGTTTCCTATGTTTTATAGAAGATACACAATATCGTTAAACAGAGTACTGAATATTTTATTTTTAGATAATGTTAATGATGTAATAGTAATATTATAATTATTGATTTTTAGCATTAAAACTGAAAATTTCTTAAATTAATATTAAATTAATCTTAAGACAAAACCATAATACCATAAAATGTATAACTATGTATATGTTAACAGAACAGCATAAATATTACAGATTTAATATTAAATATTACACAATGAATGATTGATTAATTTATTGGCCGAGGATGACATATTAACTCGCTAATGGAAAATATTTGATGTCTGCACTTCTACGCTGTGACATAATATACTTATTACTAATCTTTTATGCATTAGCTTGTCCCAAAAGTTTGTTTCGTTTTATAAGGAAATAATAGATGCACAACATTTTTTGTTTTAAAAAATGGATCATAAGTAATTCAATAAAATAATATAAAACAAAAAAATGTTGTGCATCTATTATTTCCTTATAAAACGAAAGAAACTTTTGGGGCAACCTAATACATCATGAAAGCGTTTGTCAATTGAACCGTTTAGTATGAGAATTTCGCGTGTTATATAATTAAAAAATATAGACAAATGCTGAAAGTTTTGGTTTTATTTTATAGACCTTTAAAACATCTAAATTTATTGTACACTGATTTTTGTACAGATACAGAGAAAGAATGTGTTTTTATGAACACTGAATGGAGTTGCTGCTGAATTAATGTATTGTGAAAATCTTAAATAATTTTCTTACTTTTTAGATATTTTTCTCAGTATTATTTTGCACCATAAACCTTAAGCTAGTGTCGCTTAAAATGTCATTCTTGTCTGGTGATGAATTTGTTTCTATAATTCTTTTTTTCTTTTCACTTTAGTTAACATCTATTTTGCTTGTATCTTTCGATTCTAATAAGAGTTTTCACTTATTCATATCAATAGGCTGTGTTTCTAAAATATAAAATAGTATCAACTTTAGAACTAATTCGAAATATAGAATTGTTACCTATATTAATAACCTATACCACTATTTAATGTTAACACGAAGTTATCCATTGATAAACAATTTCACTTTCGCTAGTTGAACTAATTAATTTTTTATAATAAAAGTAGAGTTTCACTTTCAAAAAACGATATCTTCGGCAGTAATAGAATACTTAAATATTTATTAAAATTATCGATTTATGCATGATATCCATAGCTTCTAAAACAAATGAATAATTATTTCTACGTTATCCAAAATGGAAGAACTTTACTAGTCAACTGAGAGAATATAGCACATGAAGTTGTCTGACTTTCATAATAAATAATTTCGCATTTTCAACTACCAACAAAACTTATACTGATAAATTTTATATACAGTTTGGTTGCCAATTTGATAGGAAACGTATATTTATCATTTATTTTAACAATAGCGTTCACATTGATAAAATCGTTTCTACACACGTAAAAATATCACCTTTAATTATGGTTAAATGACATTCCAAAAAAGACCCTCACCAGTTGGGAATGGGATTCGTCAATTTTTGTATAATAAATATCTGTAGTGATATCTTGACTATGGGGGGGGGGGATTTGACAATTATGACTCCCCCCCACCCACACACACTCACACTGTTATTTATATCAGCTAACATCATAAAAAATTTATCTCTGTTTTGTAAAACTTCACGTATACATTACTTTAATGTATTTTTAATTATTGTGAAACATTTTTTCAAAATTTTACAACTTGTATTTTACTTTCCATTTCCGAAATGTTATCACATATAATATTCTGAAATTATGAGCTGACTAAAATTTGAAAATACTTATATCAAAATTTTCATTCGATGAAAATCTAATTTCGAAACGAAATTTTCGATAGTGTTTTTGAATTTAAATTCCGTTAACATCCAGTATTACGTGATAAATATATAGATATTTTTTAACGACATAATTTTTATGTCATAATTTTTGTGAAATGCTACAAGAATTTCAATTTGAATTTATTTTTGACACAAAAAGTAGATGAACTTTTTGATCTAATATTGTGAAATACAATATAATGCTATTACAAAATCTAATGGCATAAATTATTTAACGCGAACAGTGTTTTATAATTTTTTTCCAAGAAAAAGGAAAGGGGTCTGAATTTCATATTACATTTATTTAAATTAATATACAAATTGAAGTACATGAAACGCGGTTCACAAATGTTATTTATCTAATTAAGGTACAAATATGAATTTTCGTTACAGGTTAATCCAGGCAGCAAAGCGGCTCAACAGGGGGTGAGAGAGGGTGATTTGATTAGTAGCATAAATGGGAGAACTACCCGGGATTTAACGAACAGCGAAGCACATGCACTCTTACGGAACGCTGGAGAACACTTGAAACTCGGTTTAAATCAGTAAGTCGTTTTACGTTATTTTCCCGATATTTGTTAACGAATTACGTTTTATAAATATATTAATTTTAAATCCTAAAATGACAGTGCAGTAGCTCTTATTGTTTCAATGAGGGCATTTATTTCGAGGCATTGTATTGGTTATGTATAACAACAATTATTTCCAAGTAAAACGGCCTAGAATATTTTTAAATAAACTTTAACAACAAATTGAAATAAAATTTCAACAATTCTTTCATATCCTTCTAGGAACCTAAGAAATGTGTGAACAAAAAAAATAGAATGTATTAATTCAAAACTTATTCAAAGAACACAGCAGGGTTAAAATATCAATTATGTTTATATTTATATTTCATATTTGTATTATTTATTAATATTTTAATCTATATAGGAATTAAGAACTCGATGTAAGACTGTAATATAATGTAAGGAACTAAGAAGAATGCAACAACCTTCTTGTGATATACTCTGAGCCTAAACTACAATATAACTAAACAATAATGATAAAAGTAATAAAAGTAATTATTTTATATTCATATTTTGCTATATGCAATGTGTAGACTGTTTTGTTTAACTGGAAACGATGAAATATCGCGATACATTAAAAATATTGTTGTTATTTTTATATTTAGAGGTAGGATCGCGTTAGTCACTATTATATTATTGAGATAAAAACACCACACTTCTCGGAGCCGAAAAACCTTTATTGCACACTTGAAAAGGAACACACAATGAACGAAAAAACAAAAGAAGTCTTAAAACTATCGATCAGGTCTATCGACCGTGTCTGGTAATATAATCTAGTTACTCTTTTTGTAACTGGCTGTCAGCATATAGATGGCGAGCGAGAATTCACGTTGTCATTTTCAACAATTATCAAAAGGATGCTTTAACAAAATTGTTTGGTTCGAAAAAGAATACCATACAATGCAATTTATTTCTTTATGGGTTAAGTAATGAGGACGATTTTATGGCCAACTCCATTTTTTGGATGAAACTACATATTTTTTGATATACTAATCGAACCATCTCGGCATTCCTTATAAAAAAAGTATTAACCTATTTATATCGAAAAACTATATTTTAACTATAGTTTGACAGATATATTAACTTTAATTTGTCAAATTTAACATCCAAAAGACAAGAAAAGACATAAGGACTTCTGTATTTGTTTTCCTTGTCCTTCATAAGTTTTACAAGGAAAAATTAAACTATTTATTAAACTAATAGCTTTTCGACATAAGTAGATTAATAATTTTTTATAAAAAATCTCGAACTGCATCGATTAAAGTATTGAAAAATATATGACTCTATTAAAGAAATAAAGTTGACCTTCAGATGATATTTACACGCCTACCTATAGAAAAAATTTATCTGAAGCCTTTTTCAATGTAATTACTAGTATCAAAAATATTTCAACTTCAACTCTTAGATAACTCACCCTGTCTATATGTACATGTATGCATATATATGTATCTATGTGCTACGGTTGAAATCCGCATGGTGTGCAGAGTCTGCTTTGCCCGTGCAATGTTAGCATTCCATACCGCTGAGCTGCCTGATAATCCAGTCGAATTAGATTTTAAATCGGGGAAAATTGTACAGAGTAATTTTTTTGCGCAAAATGGTTCGATATTTTGAAGTGATTTTTTTAAATTAAACCGTTTAAAACCTCTAAAAAATGGAATAACCTTTTTAATTTTTATCGTAGCGAATTGGTATAAAGAGAAATTAATAACTGCTATATTTTTACGAACTTACAAAAGCAGTTTCTTGCTCTATATTAATCTGGAACCCAGAAAAATTCTTTTTTCAAGAAGTCACCGTAGCTCTAAATAATATTAAAAGCTGAACATTTTATAAAGTGTAGGGGAAGAATTGGATTAACTGTTCTTAAATTTTCGAACTAATCGTTTGTGCGCTTTAATAAAAGTTATAAAGTTCTGGTATATAATCGAGATAGCATGCAGCTGCGAAGTGGTGGTTCGGCTGCAAGCGCACCTGAAATTGAATTTGCACTTTGAAATTGCTGGATCTTACATTATTTCAGCAACCATATTAGCAAGTCTATAATCGACTCTTTTAAAAATTATATCTAAGCCCAAACTGTTTAATTGTTTGATTTTTGATTTTTTATATCTCTTGTTTGCTATTAATAAATGATATTTCAGTGTCATGTATATACCTAGTTAACAAATAGACGTCATATAAGACATATCTTATTATTTAAATTTCTAAAATAAATACTGACACAAGACACTGACTGATTCTATTTATTACAAGGAATGGATTATATATTTTAAAAAACTCAAATAATTTTTTCGAACCCGCAGTGTTTACGGATATTCTTACAGTGTCTGCATATTGCTCGGAAATCGAACACGATAAATCACAAAATTTTTTCTCACATCTATGATTTCTATTACAACAAACATGGGCAAAGTCTATTTACGTAAATAGCTCTTTGTTATGCCACGACTATTTGTTAATTCTGTATTTTATTGGCTTCGTGAGCATTTGTTCAATAATCGTATCTGACCAAATGAACGACCGACATATTTCAATACGTTTAATTATCAAATAACTTAAATCATTAAACTTATTAAATTCAAAAGAATCCATTACTTTTTCAAATTCAAGCGTGTCTTGTAAATATACGGGGTCAATTTCGCATAGAAATTATGTGCGCTTGCCTGAAAATATGGTTACATTTGCTGCATATATTCGAACTGTAACGACCAATTTCCCGTTTTTACATGTACGAACTGTTTTGCAGATCTCTACCATTATAAAATATCGAACTCAGAGTTGAGCCGTGGATCCATTATTTTTAAGTGAATCTAAATGAAACATGAACTTAGATTTAACTTGTTTAAAATCATCTTTTCCCGCAAAAATCTCATAACCGGTTTGGCTTAGTCTATTTCTCCATTTACGATCTTTTAGTCAGTTTCGGACAAATTCAGGAAAGACAAAATTGTATCTGCATCTGCTTGAGAATTTTGAACGAGAATGTGACTTCTAACAGCCTTTGAAAATGCATGATCAGAAAATTCTTTTTTAGCTGAGGCTTCGGCGTATAATTAACAAAAAGCTTGCTTTAGTCCGCCCCTTTCCCAACGAATTCGACCGAGCCGAGGAATGATAGCGCATGAAACTTACCAAGCTTAATAATTACCGAATCAAATTATTTTCATTTGCGGTTACTTTGGAACAAACTATGATCTCTCGAGCTTTTAGATAAAATGACTGATCAAATGTAACGAACTTGTGCTGCTGATTATTGGCTTTAGATTTTTCATATGCTTCAATCCATACTATTAAAATAATACTGTAACGTCCAAACGATGCATCAATAAATGGTAATGGAATAATTTTTGATACACTGTTAAACTTGCGAATGTTTGAACATGCTTCTATGCAATTTCTTGTGTATTTAAACGTTTTCCGTAAAACCATAAAAATTTGTAGAAGATTGTTAAGCAGATGATACATTTGTACTGTACGTGTGTAAGTGTATGTGAGCGGCGAAGGACATTCAGGTCTCAGTTGAGACAAAAGCGATTAAAAGCCGTTAGAAGTGATTAGAATCATCAGAAGCAAATGAACAACCGAGCGAGTAGGTTATCGAGTCCTTTAGAGAGTAACGCACGCGTAGAGTGGAATAATTTGTAAATAAATTTTAAACTATTTGTATTTCCAAATCCTCTCTATACCTTAACAAAGATGCATAGAAATTTTTTGAAATTTGATTATCGGAATGTAGATTTTTGATAGCAACATTGTTGGGACCTAAAGAGTTGCCTTTTCTCAAATTATTTGAGAACAAAAAATAAGACACCAAATTGTTCGATAGTGGATGAGAGATTTTTTTAATCTTGTAACTTCTCTTACACGTGAATGTGTATAGTATGTATAATAATGAACTGGGAGGTAACACATTATACCACTTTTCATATGGCATTCGTATTATGATCCGCATTATTGATTAAAAATTGCAGTTAAAATTATTGATTAAGAGTTTTTAAATTGTATTAATAAGATTCATGGACCATCGATATGTCTCGAAAAGTAAAGTTTCTTCATATAAAAAACAAAACCCGTTATTCGATAACAAATCGATAAGGTATTGTAATTTGATGCATATTTTTAGTGCATCATAAAAGACAAGCATAACAAAATCGCCGATATGAATGACCACGGTCTTACCGGTGATATTATGCAACGAGCATGCGTGATGATCTTACTGCTTTTACCTGTTATTTTTGTCATTCTTAGATGCGTTATTACTTTTTATGAGGATGTCAAGAAACAATTTGAAATTAGATAATATATTAAATGATGAAGATGGAAAAAGCAATTCAGATAATTTTGAACATCGAATGTCTTGAAAAATTATATAAGAACTTCGACTGAATAGTCTTTTAGTCTAGCTAAACTGCGACATTCCGTTTCTTCATTTTGCAACAGCTCTTATCAGTCGTTGGATAGAATTTTGTCTCTAACGATAAAAAAACGGATTATGTTGGGTTGGCAACTAAATGGTTGCGGATTGTGTCATTGGGTGCTAATAATAAAATCCGCAATCACTTAGTTGCCAACGCAATAAAATCAATCTTCACATTATTAGCTAAAATATTCGAACAGTTTATATTTTATGTATCACAGATCAAGCTTTTCTTTGCGTGTGTATTGCATAACAAAACCTCAAAGAAAATCGACATTTTTCAGCATTTTCTAGTACGGAATTAATTATAAACTGTATAGCAGTAGACATTGTGTCACTAAGAGAATGTCCTAAAATATTATTCAGTTGATAATTATTAAATCGTGTCATACACGCATCATAGTAACGCGTGCATTAACATTAAAAGTCGAAGTATCGAAGAATAAATCATGTTACGATGTTATGTTACCACTCACTATTATAGGATCGTTCCTAAATAGTCTTTAAAAGTTTTATTCGTGTGCTGTCATTCGTTACAAATCGAACTACAGGACACTTACCTCAGTGCTTTAGCAGAACCCAGTTTTCGCACCTTTATTCCTTCTTTTTTTTAACAATGACGCCCAACCTTTTGCCAGTTCTAAATATATACGTTTCATTCCTAATGACCTCCCGAACCATATTGTATAAAAAATACATGCTTCAATGTAACACGAGCAAAATTGACGTTGCCTACCACTGGGTGAGCAGAGTCGGGAACTATTATTTCCTTGCAAACTTTATCAACCTGAAGTGGATATTGTATATAGTTATAGATCCATGTGGGCTACAGCGCGCTGAGCTAGTTCTATTTTATTTTCTTCGGTCAAACCGTTCCATTTAAAACGAAATATGTATCGGTACTGGGTTAGATATACATAGAAAAATTTACGGTCGATAGGAATTCACGCCGATAACATCGGCAAATCGTACGCGAGGCCACAGTTGTGGCCGAAAACTAATATTCCGAGTGTTGTCCATGCGTTGGCATCCAGCTTCCATCGCCGAAAGAGTTGTCGGTTGGCTGCCGGCGATCGGGGATTGTTGTACATATAATCCAATAACAATACTTCGCTTCAAAAGAAATAGTATGATTGAGATGAATAAAACAACTTAGCACTGCGCTGCACACACAATGACCACTTCAAACCTGGCAGTTCGAAAAAAAAAAAAAAAAAAAAGAAATAGTTCCTGAAACTGCTCACTCAGTGGTGGGCAATGCCAATTTTGTTCGCATTACAGCGGCCCATGTTCACCATTCAACTATTTTTTTTTTTTTTTTTTATTTTTTTGACTTTGCCAAGTAGCGAGCGGTGTGTAATGCTGACATTGCACTGTCCGCGCAAAGCCGACTTTATATATTCCTGCCGATTTCGTTTGTAACATATATGTATATGTCGAGTTCTCATTGGGGTTTGTGGCGTTTAACAAGTCTTCATTTGGATTAGCCATTATTGTTATACAATATGGATGATATTTACTGGTACAAATATGATTAGTGGCGATTAGATACTCGAGATGCTAATAACAATCATCTTAGGTTCAATAACGAATCCACGGTCGACGGAATAGCAAATGCGCTTTCTTCCAAAGTCTAAGTCGAACTCAACTTACTTGTTCACAATTCAAGTGTAACTAAACTTACTTGTCCACAGTACAAGTAGAACTCAACTTACTCGTCTCAGTACAAGTGGAACTGCACTTATATACTCTTCTCCGTACCTCTTTGTACCCCTCGCGTCAGCTATATTTTTAAGGAGAGCTATACAACTACTCCATACTTTTTTTTTTTTTTTTTTTTTTTTACATGGGGGAAATCCTCATGGACGCCCGGCCGCCCTCTGGTAGGCGGCGGACAGTGTCGGACTCCTACCGACTAAAAACCCCACGGTGGTCGTCCCAACGGTTCTCAGGAGCGTCCCAGTACCTGTCGTTAATTTGCTCCCAGGACGCTCCTTCGTCGTTCTCTCCCTGTGTTGTTGTGGGAGGCAGCCTGGTTAGTTTCGGCAGCTAGGGGGGTGACCACCCTCCCCCTAACGTCTCGTTTCCTGTGCCGTCGTGCAGTTCCGGGGAGGGACCCAGATCTTCCTCGGCTTGACGGTTTCTTCGCCACGTTCTTCTATGACGGCGGTGGTGGTGGCGATGCCGCGGTCTCACGGCGACGTGTCGTTGTTCCTCTTCTTCCGCGGGTTACCCGGGTGGGCTCTCCTCGCTTCACCCTGTTTCTCTCCGTCCGTTCCTTCACTAGCATGACCTGCTCGCAGAAGGTGCGGACGGCGGCTAACTCCTGTTGTCCCCTCGTCATGGCCTCTACGACCGCTTCAGGGGATAACCTGTCGCCTATGGTGAGGCGTAGTATTCGGCGCGGTTCTTCCCACGCTGGGCAGAACTCCAGCGTGTGCTGCGCCGTGTCTTCTTCCTCTTTACAGTGGTGACATATGGACGTCACCTCCCGCTGGATCTTTCGCAGGTACTCACCGAATACGCCGTGCCCGGTAAGTATTTGTGTCATCCTGAAGGTGAGTGGTATTCCTGCATGGTTTCTCTATGCCTCCCAGTTGGGTAGAACGGCGCGGACGGCCCGGTGTAGCCGTGTGATGTCCTCCTCCATTAGCTGGGCGCGCCATCTTTCCCATATCCTGTGCTTGGTCTCCCTCCAGATGTTTTGGACCGGTTGGTCTTGATCCGAATTCAGAACCCTCCGGTGGTTGTACACCTGCTGAAGTGCGAGGGCTTGTAGCTCGAACGGGGGAGACGCGGCTAGCACGGACGCCGACGAGTGGGATATGGTTCTGTATCCCCTTGCTATTCTTATAGCGGTCGTCCTGTGTAGCCTCCGCAGCAGGATCAGGTTGTGGCGGTTGGCCATTATATCTTCAGCCCATATGGGGGCCCCGTAGAGGACTCGCGATCGGATGACTCCCTCGTAGAGGCGGCGTACTCCAATTCCCGCTCGTCCTATGTTCGGTAGCAAGCCGCACAAGGCGTTGGCTGCGGCTGTCACCTTTGGGACCAGGTTGTTAAAGTGCGGCCCGAACGTCCATCTACTGTCGATGGTGAGGCCCAGGTATTTCATTTGGCCGCTCACTGGGACTTTCTCTCCATCGATGTGTACGTACAGTTCAGACGGTGGGGCTCTACAATGATGGTCGAAGAACCCTAGTGCGTTGGACTTGGTCGGCGACACGTTCAGGCCGAGGCTTCGTATGGCGTTCACCGCGCATGCCACGGCGGTCTCCGCGAGCCTCTGCGTTTCGCACCATCCTCGGCCCCCGGCCATGACCAAGGTATCGTCTGCATAGCATACCATGGCCGTGCCTGCGGGTATGGGGCTTCGAAGGACTGAGTCGTATGCTGTGATCCAGAGTATGGGTCCCAGTACCGACCCTTGCGGAACCCCGCGTTCGACTGGTTTCCTCTCTTCTCCATCCCTGCCTGTGTACGTGATCCATCGGTCACTGAGGTATGACCGGATGAGGCGTACTAGGTATGTTGGTACCTCGAAGCGTTCCAATGCCTCCACTATCCTGGCCCAGGGGATGAAGTTGAAGGCGTTGGTCACATCGAGTGAGACCGCTATTGCCACTCCTTTCTGGGAGATCATGGTTTTAGTCGTGGATCTCACCAGTTTCACTGCGTCGATCGTCGATCGTCCTCGGCGGAATCCGAATTGGCTGCTGTGCCATCCAGGTGCGCGTTCCGCCATGTGAGCCTCCAGTCTGGCGGCGATTATTCTTTCGAATAATTTGCCCACCTCGTCCAGGAGGCATATCGGCCTGTACGCGGACGGCGAGTCCGGTGGTCGGTCTTCCTTTCTCAGCAATACTAACCTCGCCGTTCGCCATGCCCGGGGGTACGCTCCTTCCCTCAGGCATCGGGTATACAGGCTCTGCAGACAGGGCGCCAGGGTCTTCATCGACTCTGCCCAGACCCGGCCTGGGATTCCGTCCGGTCCCGGTGTCACTTCTCCGCGGGATACCATTCTTCTTGTTGCCGCGAGTAACTCTTCTTCCGTCACTCGCAGCTCTTCGTCCCACTCCGTGATCTCGTTGGGGTGGGGGGATGGTGTCCTCCTTTCGTTCTTGTCGTAGTCGTTATCGCAACGTCGTGGAAAAAGAGTCTTCACGACGTTGTCGAGCAGTCCCGGTTCCATGTTGGCGGTCAGTGGAGGAGCCGGTGGTCTCAGTTTTTTTGTGACCAACCGGTAGGGCCGTCCCCATGGGTTGGCTTCGACCGACTCGACCAGTTCGCTCCAGGCCTGGGCTTTCGCGGTCCGGATCTCCTGCTGGAGAGTGCGCCTCTTCTCCTTGTATTCTTCATAGTAGCAGGCGATCCTTTCCTCGTCGCGTCTTCTCCTGCGTCGAGCCCTCTGGTATCTTCTTCGGGCCTGGGCGCATCTTCTGCGGGTTTCCGCAATTTCCTCCGTCCACCAATAGACGCCTTGGTTTTTTGTTCCGCCGCTGGTTTTAGTGCGCGGCATTGAGGCGTCGCAGGCCGCGGTCATTTCCTTCCGCAGGCTTTCCGCCTCCTCGTCCACGCTGCTGCTTGCCTGCGTTTTCCGCGCATCCCAGTTCCACGCGGATACGGAGACAACAGCCTGGAGCAGGTCCTTGTTTCTGTCCTTCAGCCGCCATCTTGGTGTTGGCGGCGGGCGGGAGCAGCCTGAGACTTGAGTGATGTTCCTGGCCCGCCCGGTGGACGCAGGCTCCGGGGACAGCTCCATCATTACGTATAGGTGGTCGGATAGGGTTTCGACCTCCTCGGCCACCCTCCAATTGCGTATCCTTCGGTGCAGGCTGGCGGTGGTCCAGATGATGTCCACCACCGAGGATCCCCTCCATGCCACGCACGTGCTCTTCGAGCCCCTTTTTGATAGTAGGAGCCCGAGTCCCGTGGCCCAGTCGGCTAACATTTTACCCCTAGCGTTGGTTCGAGAGTCTCCCCATTGTGTGGAGCGGGCGTTGAAGTCCCCTAGTACGAGCACTTGGCGGGGACGGCATCTCCTCCTGATGCAGTTGCCCACTCTGTCGAGGAAATCGCCGAACGCGTCCAGACCGCTGTTGGGGGAGACGTATACTCCCACTACCGCTATCCTGGCCCATTCGATCGCGACGTAGCCGTTGCCGCGTTCTAGCAGGACGCCGGGGGTGCTGGCCGTTGTTGTTGTTGTCCACCCGACAGCCGTTGTTCCTTCGAGGTCCCCGTTCCAGTTAGGGGAGTCAGGGACGCGGTATGGTTCTGCTACCACTGTGAGGGCGACTCTGCTCTCCCGGATAGTTTGGAGGAGCAGGTCTTGCGCGCGCCTCGATCTTCCTATATTGCTCTGGAGGATGCGTTGGAACTTTATTGTTCTAGCCCCATGGCCTCATCCAGGCCGTCTACCGCTGCTGCTGCTGTTATTGTTGCTTCTTTAGTGACGGCGGCGGTGCTTCCTCGAGTTTCTCCCGCGGTGGCTGGCTCGCGGATGTGTCTTCTCCTCCTGTTGTTGCCTTTCGGGGGGGGGGGCGCACGCCGCCCCGCCCATCCTGTGATTGGCTGGTACCCCGTGCGATTCGCAGAGGGGGCACTTGGGCGCAGAGGCTGGGCATTCTCTTGCACGATGCCCGCTTCCGCCGCACCTATAGCACAGGTGTCCTCGTTCCACCGTGGACGCACATGTGGCCCGCACGTGTCCAAGCTGCAGGCATTTGTGGCATTGTAGCGGCCTTTTTGGGATGGCGATGATCTTGGCGATGGACCATCCCAGGGTCACTGTCCCTGCCTGGGCTAGTTTACGGGCTCCAGCCACTGGGCATTTAACGTATGCCGCCCCGAGGCCGTCTCTGGAGACTCCGATCTCTCCTACTCGTACTTCGGTTACCTCGCATTCTGCCACCAAGGCCAGCGATTGTCGAAGTTCCTCCTTTCCTATCGAAACATCGATCCCGACCACCTTCAGCTCCGCTGTCCTTGTGGGAGCTGCTACCTTGACCTTGGTCGGGTCTAGAATTTTCGACAGGTGCGTTGCCAGCTGCAGCGCTTTCTCCCTCCTTTGGTCACCGGGCACCTTTAGAATTATTGCGCCCGTCACGGCCTTCTTCATCCCTATCGCCTTTACGCCAATTTCTGTAAGTGGGATGTTCCTCCTTGCCGTGGCTATTACTTCGGAACTACTCCATACCTCTGTTAGGTAAAAACGTCCATCCCGTGACCGTGGCTACGTTCAGCGACCAGTTGTGTCACTTCGAGCCCAAGCCTACTGTCATGAATCTCGTGCAAACATAATCGGATTAAATCATAAACAAGTACTTCTAAGTTTCATTATTTAAGTACAGCTATGATAAAATGTCTAGGCTAAAGTATTGGGGATCTTCCCAAAAATTCCAAAAGAAATGCCCCGATGCCCATTCATCTCGGACATATAAATATATTAAAACTGTACTGTCATATTTAAATCGAGATAAAAGCTTTAGAATAATGTAAATCGCATAAAAATTATATATCTTCTTTTGCAGGGAAAATATTGGCTCTCCAAAACGACGAATTTATAGAAGTAGCTTACAAGAAAATACTACTAGTGAAATTCTCAGCAGTAAGTGTCCCTGATTTTTCATATAATGATCATTACAATTAGAATATTGAACTAACAAACATATATCGTTGTCCTCAACATTGAAATAAATTTTACAATTAAATTGAATGTGTGCAGAAGAAATACACTTATATGTATATTGAAGTATTGTTAAAATAGGTAAATATTAAGTGTACTATCTTAAATGCAAAGTATTTTCTTTATGGATAACAAATTTAACATTCATAATACGTTGGATTTATTTTGTTACAGAAACAACGACAACGAAAAGTACGACTACATCGAATACCCAGATTATAACGACCGATACAAAGAAGAACGAAACAAGTAAATATTTTTATATTGTTATGCCATTTTTTATACACGATCATGAGCTTTTCACTTTTACATTGAGAATATTCGGCTTTTTGAATAATATATAAACATGTAAATATAAAAATACGTATTGTACATAGTGCTGATTGAAAAATTGAATCTACACTTTTATATTTTTACACTTGTCTTTAAATATTTATATTCAGATAACCTAAAACTTTTTACGATCGTATCTAAAATTCAAAATTTTCATAAATAATGAAAATTTTGAGTAAAGTTTTGGGCGTGGGTAAGAATTTGATCCGGTCGATTCAGTTGCGTGTTTGATTTATTAACAAATGAAAGTTTTAACAATAAGTCAATGCGCGGCGCGACATGGCGCGATGGTACTAGCCGTTTGTGCGTACGTATTTCGTACAATATTTCATTGTTATCTTCTCAATAATTTTTATTGAACAAAACTCGAAATATTTATAAACTAATATTACTCATGTATAATAATATAGATGATAATAAACTAAATGGTTAGTGTTACGGCTATCACGTTGAATGCCACGCTAGTTTTACAAGGTTTAGCCGTGGCGCCACGATGAATTTTTTTATTATGGGATACATATAATGTTGAAATATTACCTAGAAGAGATATGTTACGGTGTAAAATCATCATTAATGAATTTATTTCACAGAGGTCACCGGTGACCCCCATTGCGCTCCAATACAATGTTGCTCGATTCACTTATTTTTTGCGATTATCAATTATCTCATATTGCTTTTTCGCGTTGCGATATAGTTCCTCTATGTTGTTACGTCTTGGGACCTACCATAAACCATAATCTATCCGTCGGTCATACTTATTCTGTCAAGGCCCTTAATTGCCATCAAACATCTTTCAAGTTGAAACGTTCCTTTGGGTTATTGTTTATTAAAGTAAAACTCAGAAAAAGCGAGGTTTTCCCATGTTTGAGAGCCACGGGTGGGGGCGCACATAATAGAACTATATTTCATGTATAAATAAAACTGTTTATATATGTTATATACTGCATTAATTTCGTCACACTATTGTAGTAACGATGCTAATAATAAAAAATTTATAAATATTGACATTTGTTCAAATTATGTATTTCTACTAATCTTGGTGCGCCGGTCACCGGTGACCTCCACGGCGTCACGGCCAAGTTGAGTGCCGGTCATTGATGACTCCTACGACGTCACGACCAAGTTGAGTGCCGGTCATGGGTGACCCCATGGCATTCAACGTGTTAACGACTAGTCTCGAGCCGGAAAATTTTCTTATTACGTTATTGCGCGGGAGAGGTACGTACAAATTTTGTTTCGTACGCAACGGACTCTGCTGAAAGAACGCGAGTGTTTCTATTGGAAGTAATCGTTACGGAAATGGGAAATTCGATACGTTCAACTTTCACATGGCCACAACCGAGCCTTCCAATTCGGAAGCGTCAAAAGCTGGGGCTAATTAGAAATTGTGCATAGAATTTAAAATAATTGAAACAGGAAAAAAGGATTAAAAATCTAAACAACCAAATGGAAGGCATAAAATATAACACAAAAGACAATGACGTCTACATGTTTAGCAACAATGAAGAAGACGATCAGAATCTAACAACAGATGCAGAAACATCGAGAAAAAGAATACTAGTCAAACGATTTCGACCTTTATCTCCAATCAAGAAAAATTTACGCTCACTCCAAACATAAATAATATCAACATATGAGATGTTGGGAAATACATCAACTATAAAATGGTTAATAAACGATAAGTTCACAACTCCAGATAAATTTGAAGTATTACACAATATCTCAGGACAGAAGAATTTCTTACAAATGTGCCTCAGGAAAGAATATTCAAATAGTTGCTAACAAAAACAAACTCCATCACATCATCGTCACGTCACATATCATCGTTAACGGATCTATTAATACGAGTGATGGAGGGCTCGTATACATTAAAAACAATTGAAAACCAAACCAAAATTCAGACATTTTATTCAGATACATATCGTACTACAATATAATCAGTGTTCTCAAAAGAAAAGATGCAAAAGAAGAGCTACTACACGTTCCAACCTCGTAAAATAACACGTTCCAGTCGCGAGGAAGCGCGTCAACGGGAGTCGTAAATTCTCGTTAAAATTAGACAATCGACGCGACGAACTGATCGATCCCCTATTTTGATTAGGATAATAAAGGTGGTCTAATGAGTAGAATGCTTGATTAACAGTTTAAAGATATTATATATTTCCAACAACTTTGTAGAGAAGCTACTTATGCTGGTGCGTAAGGTATAAGTTAAGTAGATGACTGATTGAAGGGTGGAAACCCGGTAAAGAGATATTGATTGTTCTAAAGATGATGAACCAGTGATGTTCGGTGACGATGCTGTCGCAAAGGAAAATTCTTGCTCGGTGGTGATTGCTCCACCACTGGTCGCTTGCGGGTGGAATCCCGGGAAACATGGGAAAATCCACGTTTCCCCAATTTTTACTTGATGGAGCAATAACCATAAGGAACCTTTTGACTCGAAGATGTTTTATGCTAATTGACGGCCTTAACGGTAAATAAAAAAGCCTCGTTTTATGACAGTTCCTTAGGATTATTGCGATCCACTTAATTCTATGTGTACAGCTGGTTTGCGCCTCGAACGTAAAGAATCACAGGACGTAACAAAGGCAATTATTAAGGATCTACAGAGTGCAAGAGTTAGAGCAACAGGGATATGAAATCTTATACATAAGCAATGTAATCAGTGGAAGAACAACTAAACTGCTTCCCATATTTACAATAGAACTTGCTCCGGTTCAATCATTCTTATTACTAAAGTTGCACGCGCAATAATGCAAGCGGAACTATCTAGACAACTAATATCTTACGCAGTGCTCTAGATGCCAACGCATGGACACACATACACACACGCGTGCGTGCACGCACAGTTATTATAATCCGAATACAGACGCAGAAAATGTTCTCGTGCATATCCATCCAAAAATTGTTCAAGTCCGTACTTCCGTACAGATTAAATAAATCGGTATGCGTCAATTACAGTTGAACACACCCAATCAAATATAAAGGTCGCCAGATAAGGGAAAATCTAGTTACAAAAACAATATCACAAAGGTCAAGATAACTTGATTTTTCGTGAATAAATAAACAAACACTACAAACGCGATATAAACAGGATGAAGAAATAATAAAGGAACATTTGCAGACATAACAAATACCAATTCTAAAAATACATCGAGAACAGAGAATTTAATCGAAGAAACTTTTCCGGGACAAAGTAACAACTTTAATGACATGCATATCGCGATTCAGAAGCTAACAGATAAGATAACCTCATTCATGAAATAAATGACAAATGGATTCAGTACGCTCATGCAGTTATTAACTAAAATCATCTCCCACAATGAATAGATTCAAACTAGTGACATAGAATTATGATGAATCAGAAACCTAAATGGAAGAACTTCAGATATTCTTAACCATCCATGATATCGACATTTACCTATTACAAGAGACACAGAGACAGACAGATCATATTTTAAAATACCAAGATATCAGATATACGTTATACAAACGACGACAGGCAAAATTGTGGACGTAACGGCTATCATAATCAAGAAGAAAGAAAAGAGATTATACATATTCCATTAGAAGGAACGAATACCGATGAAATCCAAACAGCATCTGTTTAAATCGAAACGAACAAAATCCAAACCATTATCAGATCCTGCTGCATCTCACCAGTCTATCAAGTGAAAGAGAAAGACTTTGCGTCTCTTTTTACTGACTAACGTAACAGATATATAATTGCTGGAAATTTAAACACGAAGCATTCAGGCTGGCAAGTCCCAGAGGCCGCGGCATAAGGAATATATTTAAATCCAAAACCTAGACATAATGTCCCAAGGAAAAGCAACCTTTTAGAGAGAAACAACAATTTCTATTGTACTAGATTTTTCAATAGCAAACTTCAAATTAGTTATAATCTCAATACAGTTTATTACCTGTCTATTGACGACCTGTCATCAGACCATCTACCACTTATCATGGAATTTGATTCCAAATCATCTACTTAGATTTAGATAGATTCAGAATAAATAGTTCCACTGGAAGTGTTTATATTTATATTTAAATTATTATTTATTTGTATGGGACGTTTAGGAATATTTCCAGTAGATTTAGGATTATTATTTTGAAATTTTGAATTATTGAATGCCTTTCTCTTTTCTACTTTCTTGGATATTTTAAAAACTCTTTTCTTTTCAAATTGGTTTGATCTACCAGAACTATTTATTCCATGAACTTCAGTTGGTGAATCAAGATTATCTAACGATACCGAGCGTCTTGGGAGGTGCGAATTATTTTTTTCTAATACTTTTCGTGATATTTGCATTTTTGGGGAATTATGGTTATCACTGCCAGATGAATTTTGTCTCTTTAATGTTATAGATCTAGATTTATTCTTTGAAATTTTATTAAAAACCATCTTGCTTACAGATTCTGTTTTGGGTTTTATAGATTGAACTGTTAGAGGAGATGGAGGTGTTGGAGCAGATTTTGTTAGAACATCAGAATAAGAAGGTCGCATAGGTTTAACTTCTGCTATCATACGAGGTTTCTTATGTTGTAAGTCAGTTGAATTTCTAGGCAATTCTTCGGAATCTCTAATATCTATGTTTGAGAACATCGGGTTCACATACCCGTTGCTCTTTTGGAATATGTTGCAGTCTTCAAAAATATCATCTATCTTTGGCTTCTTCCATTTGCCCGTATAATCTTCTTTTTCATCCAACTTGCCAGATTTGAAATTCAAATTACTCAAATTATTTAATGACTTGGCTTTGAGTTCGATAAAGTTGCTTTCTGATAATTTTATAGAAGTTTTGAGTGAGATACGCTCACTATCTCTTTTTCTATTATATTTGAAACATTCACGAAATTCGTGGAACCTTGCTTTTGTATCTGTTTCGTTCACTCGCGGAGAGACGCGATCGCGAAGAAGCACGTCAACGGGAGTCGTAAATTCCCGTTACGATTAGATAATCGACGCCGCGAAATGATCGATCCCCTATTTCGTTTAGGATAACAGGGGTAATTAAAGTGAGTGTGACACGGATATAACAATATATAATTTACAGTTTATTATGGCAACTGATGTACAAACTAAGTTCGAATTAGTAGAAGATAATTGTGAGTTCGAAAACGAGTGGAGTATATAACGTAAATGCCAATTGTGAAAGGTCGAAAACGGAAAAGCGATGACTCTCTATCGAAATGAGGCTACGGAGGAAAACTAGTGATGGGTGGGTCCGAGGACATGAGATGAGCTGATTCGTTAAGGACTAGATTTCGCTATGAGAGAGGCAAATAAGCTTCGATGTCAATTGGTTGTTTGCTGGATTGGTAGGTGAAGAAGGATAATAACCGCCCTCGGAATGAAGTTGCTAGTGGGAGGCCTCATACGTGAGAAGAGCCAACTTCCCCGTGTCAACCCATGATAGACAATAATTGAAGAGAAAAATAATCTAGTGAAAAAATGTTTGTTCGGTCTGAAGGACCTTTAGCTAGAAATTCCTGAGGTTTATGTATGGGGGATGCTGGAGACTATTGAGGGACTCAGTAAGTATGTGAAGACATCTGGCTGCCAGCTTGCCCGCGGCGTGTGGCCTGGTCTAGGTAAAGAGTCGCCAGACGGAACAGTATCCTTGCCAATTGATCATCATCTTCGCATATAAAATTATCTTCCTTATCGTCTTCGAAATTATTCTTTCCTCTGACTTTATTATTTGCATCGACTGGAGCAGTATGTGATATTGCATTTGACTTAATTATATCCATGTGATCAATAGCGTAATTAGTATCCTCGATTGTCTCGGCTTTCGATATATCTTTACAGAATACATTGTTACGCGAAGATTTGCTAAAAGACTGATTATCTGAAATTAAATTGCATGTTTTCTTAGAAACGATAGGGTTAATTTCCTCGCCTGTCTCTAGCGAAGCTCTCCTATTTTCCTTAAGCGTTATTCTTAAAGTTCTCTTCGTTTCGCGTTTACCCTGATTCGTCTCTGTAACTTCTACGACCGCATCGGATTTCTTGAACACTCTGCGAGCTCTTTCGGGTAATTTTGGGTTGCCTTCTTGATCCTTAGCGTGTAATCTACATTGACAGTCCAATGTATTCGAATAGGAAAGTGAATCGTCAATTTCATACAGGCTGTGATCGTCGTAAAGTATTCGTTTGTTCTGCTCCTGTCCCTTCGAGTTTCTATACGTTATGGAGTTTCGTCTCGAGTCGTTTGGACGATCCTGCGACGGCGATATAAATCTCCGATCTTGGCGTTTGTTCCCGATGTTGTTATTATTGTTCGGAGGTATCGGACGTTGGTATCGCGTCCTATAGCTTGCCTGTTTTAATTCCCGTGTTGCTCTCACAGCTTGGTGGTATACGTCGTCCAAGGATCGGTATCCTGCTACCTTTACTAGCAAGTATACGTCGTTTGGGAGTCCCTTAACGAAAGCTTCCCTCGTGTCCCGATCTATCCTATCTTGAACGTCTTGGGATATGGTGCCATATTTGCATCTTTCCCCATCCATTATGGCCATCCTGAGATCCCTGACGCGATCTATGTAGTCCAAAATATCTTCTCTCGGTCGTTGGAATACCGTAACTAGTTCCGCTTTATATTCGGTAACCGTTTTTCCTGGGCCGAACATGTCTTTCAACTTGTTCCCAAAATCATATAAATTTGTTACCCGACAGTCTTCTACGGCAAGAAATGCGTGTCCGCGAAGTTTGTTCATTAATAATTTCACCAATTGAGGCTCTTGATGCCCTGGAACCATACTTCGCGCGCGCTCACACGCCCTTAAAAATTCAAATACAGACGGTTGGTGGCCGTCGAACACTGGTACCGATTCGATCGCGTCTTTCAATTTAATCGGTTGGGAATTACCCTCGATCGCTCTGGCCGCTCGTGGTGTTATCGGTGATGATGTGGGCGTATCAGTTTCATTCGTTACCTTACTTGTACTCGTGTTTTCCTCTAGTTTGGCAATCCTTCTGCTCATATCGGTTAATACGCGAAAATTTTCGTCCCACGCTTTCACCTTTTCTAACAATGTTAGAAGCGTGTCCTCATTCAATGAGTCTCGTGTGGTCGACATCTTTTCTGTTTATACTTTATTAATACTCTTAAGACTTTTTAATCCTTCGTGGAGCGTATCCCACCGCTGCCACCAAAATTTTATATCTATATATAATGTTGCGTTCTGTTTAGTAGCCGAACGAGGAGGTAGCGTCAACTGATGTTTAATGCAACTGGTAATAAGCTCCACTTTCGGCTAACCTGCTTTGTGCGGGAATACTAGCACGGGAAAGGATTAAAGTTGTTCGAAAGTAGATTATCGATTTGTTTCGATTTAATCGAAATGTTTTATTTAAATCTTACTCGATTGACTCGGCTGACGAGCGTGAAATTCTTCGATCGACAAGTGATGTTTCTTCGGTAGACAGATCATAGCTAATTCTTCAATAGACGAACGCTAATTAATTTACTCGATAACCAAACGGTAAATATTCTCAAACTCAAACTCGAACTCCAAAACTACTACTCCAAAATTACTGTTTCAAAACTATTGTTCCACAATTACTGTTACTGACTTCTCTGAGTCGCTACATTTATATCCGTCGGGGATGAAAAAAAAAAGAACGTCAGAGTCTTTCGTTTGAAAATGTTTGGGAAGATCCCCAACGTTTGTTCAACCGCCGACTTTGTTTACAATTTAAATCATCGTAATATCATTATAAAAGCATAGTATAAGAACGTAATTAGATGAGTTTTCGCAAGATATGGCTTTTAGCGGCTTTAACTGCCTTTCACTTCAAATATTGTAAACACGGTTTCGAATAAACGTTTTAATTCTTTCGATTTGAAGGAATTTATCAATTTTACTTTCGCGCCACGGATCGCGCGGGTCGCTGAACGTGACAACGGAAATCGCAATTACATCTATCGTATAAAGACTCAGGCGACTAAACTATAAAATGCGGTAGAAAAAATGAAAAGAATTATTAAATCAATAAATGTTAAGAAATCATCAGGTTACAATTTAATTTCAAGAGCCTTGTTGTAACATCTACCAGCTAAAGCAATCATTTGATCTTTATAACAAATACATATAACAATACTGCTCAATACTACGGAGGGATACTTCCCTATATCCTGAAGATGTGTTCGAATAATGCTAATTCTGCCAGAATGTCAGGAAATCATACCCTGTTTCCAATGGTGTTTCAAAAAGCATCACGGAATGATACAGCAAGTTCGAAAACTAGCGATGAAAGTGCTAAAGTTCTTCCAAGACAAAAATGCTACAACTGAATATTCTTAGATATGGAGAAAGCTTCCAATAAAATACCATATGATAAATTCTAAAAGAAAAATTGACAGCAGACATCTCATCAATTTTAATCAACTGTCTGACTTTTTCGTTAAAATTCTAAACGAAATTTCTGAAATCGGCGAATACAAATCCGACGTATCTCGAGGCAGTACTACGACTCACTCGTTTCAACATCAATTTTAATATACACATTAAATCCATGTAAAAAATATAGAATAATGTTCTTATCTTCGTTGATGACATCATACTTACCTACTCTAAGACAGATCACAGGCTAAGAAATTATAACAAAAGTTGGAAATCATCATCGACCTCACATGGAAACAGCATATACATAGAATCAGACAAAAAGCAAATGATACACTGGTTAAATTCTGGTAGCTCCTCGAAGGAACATCACAATTTAACCTTAAATCTCGTACATTACTGTACAAAGTCATGATTAAGCCACTAAGACTTAAGCCACTTGTATCGTGGACTGCGGCAGCTATCCCACCTAAGTTCGGAGCAGTGAGAAAAATACTAAACGTTCAGTGATACGTAAGAAGAGATAATATGAAAAAGGCTCTTGAGCTTAAATCAGTAGAGGAAGTCGCTATTGTACAAGGCTTGAAAACTATCCAAATCCTACTGTCTCAGACTGTTTTCAGGAACTCTCGCAGATAAGAAGAATTAAGATAAAACATTCTTTGGACAACTACCATCCTACCGTTCCAAGTCGCTGAATTGAAGAAAACAGAAAGACGAGATCGCATACAACTAGTAAATAAGCTCATTCAAGACATTATAACAGTAAAAGCATATTTAAAAAAATGTAGAAATCTTTGTATAATAATTAAACACAAAATAAACGATATGATAAAGAAAGAAAAAGAGGATCAATAAAGAATGATAGAGAAACAGTAGGAAAGAACACGAAGGAGAAATTGGGTATTGAAAAGGTTCGTAGTTGGTCCACTGGGTCTGGTCGTCAAATGTGCAAGATGGAGGATAACCAACCGCGAGAAAATCCTAAGAAAGGAATCAGAGGACGAATAGGATAAGAATGTACAGGGAAGAAAAAGTTTGGCGAAAAGAGGTTTTTCTAGTTTCTGACAAGGACGTGGTGACAGTGACGTAACTGTCACAGTGCCAGTTTAAAGGAATGCAGACTTTTTTGCTCATTAGATATTTTATGATTTAAGGGAAGTTTATTCGTGTACCATTTACTTGCATTGGAACTTCAAACTATATTATTGTGTAATTAGCTGACAATTATCGAATTCATTTTTGTTCTGCAAAAGACCATAATAGAATTTTTGAAAATAAATTACCATTTATCTAACCCACTTTAGCTATAAAATCATCATGCTGGAAATGTTTTGAGTATATTTACATGGAAAAACATGTATGTAAAATAATTTTTAAATTTGTTGTAACCATTGTTCAACTCATTCTCAGTTTCTCGTACAATTACCATACATGATTGAACGAATATACAATTAATGTTGATAGGATTAACAGAAATATGATTTTAAGCTGATTGTATAGATTTGGAGTACACGTCTAGATAATAGAATATATCTGTCTGTTTGCATTGCGACACGTGATTCTTTGTTTCACGATCTATGATTATAAATCGTTGAGTATGATATGTACTTATTACTACAATGATTATGTATAATGATTATAAAAAACAATTCATATATATGTTTCTTTGTATGTTTATCATACATGTGTGTGTAAAGTATATATATACACACATGATAAACGTACAAAGGAAAAATTATTTATTTATTTTGCTCCAATTATTCCAAATAACTAAAGAATTAAAGTAAAGGTAGAGTACATTCCATTTTAATCTCTAAATGAATTTATCTTGAAAATGAATAATTTTAAAATAAATAAATATTCAGAATTCTAATGTTCATAATAAATTTTGTTAATAATGAATACATTCTTGTACTCAAATTGATGAAAATATTGTAGATATTATTATTAGAAAATATTGAAATAACTTTGCAGTGACTAGTTGCATAAACAAAAGAAGTATTTGCAAACGGCTAGCACGGTTTATGATACGAAAATACTAAAGCTTGTTTTGAACAAACCAATTTTCTTCCAATAGTTTCTTTAATGTACTCGAATTTTTCGACGATCGCAATATTAAATTGCTTGTGTAGCTAGCAAAACCCTAAGTTTTCGCAAAGCGTCCACAATACAAGGCCAGCCGGCCACGATCTGCTGTCACAACTTTCGAGTCCGAAAGAAATCCCGTTACGTTGTCAACTCTCCCCCGGTAACGCTACTCTTACCAAATCGTATCTAAAAACAAAAACAAACAAACAAAATCGTGGTAAAGGCACAGGCACAGGCGCAGGCAGCATGATTTGGCGCGTGGTCGAGAGCAAGTATTGATTAGCTAATTCTTTCCTTAGTGATAGCTAATTAAAAGTACTCCCAAAATGCAGAAAGTTTTCCACGAGAAAGTACAAACAAAGCAACTTAAATAGCTTAGAGCCTCCGACGAATACAGAATATTGACACTTCAGTGTAAAAATAAAATATTGAGAAACTGAACACCGTGGGTTAACATAATACGCATCTGACGATCCCTTCAACTTCTTTATACAATAGTCAATAGTAAATTCTATATAAATATGAGCTAAATTTTGTATGAAACAAGTTAAGTACTAAAATATAGCTTTTTCGAAATAAGTTTGTTAGTTTCGGTTTTGTTTTCAGAAACTGACTTCGCCAAACGAAATTTTAAGTAATAAAACGGGAAATAAGGATGCTTTTTATCTATGGAAGATGTCTAGACTAAATTCCTTAATTAACACATGAATTTCGAAGCGTTATCTTTTACTTCAGTGTGTTTTATAAGTGCGAGAGCGTATTCGCCATACAAAAATTACAATATCTTTTGATCAACGAATCTAAATATAAAAAATCCAAATGGACACTAAAGGCTAAACCTTTAGTCAACATTTGCTCGTATGATTATTTTTTTAAATATATTATGTAGCGCAACTTGGGTTGTTTTAGCTGTCATTTCACTTATACCTTCAAAATTCATTTAATAATGTGGGATTATACTCTTGAAATAGTATCTTTTACGACGTATGAGATGAAACAAGTTAAAAATTTTTTGTTTTAAGATACAAAGCTTCGAAAGTCAGCATTTTTTAAAGCAATCAGTTTTTCCCATGAATCTCAAACTTGAAACAGATATTGATCAACTTCTCGAAAAGCTACTTCCTCTCCGATTTCGATAATTTTCGAATGTCTTATAAAGCTCAACATTTTGAACAAGTTGTCCCGTACATATAACTGACGGCCGGTCTTAGTTTCCAAGATATTCACACAAAACTACCGCTACCACTCAATGTATTCCTGTTTACAGTTGTAAGTTTGTGGCAAAGTATGTGCCAGTAATCGTTACCGACCATACGCCGGCTGCTTATCTTCTGTTTATAAACGAGGATTGTATTACGTCGGAGACATGGGAAGTGGTGAAATTAAGAAAATCACTGGTCGTTTCCTCGCATCGCAATTCGAACGTTTCACAAATAGGGTAAAGAATCGAGCTTTAAATATTAAAAATTATTGTAAAATGTATTGTATGAATCCAACAGAGTGACGGTTCAGAGTTGTAACAGATACTGAGACTGTGACTGAGACTGTCAAGGGTTGATTTTATGAAGATTTATATACTATGGGTTTGGGTCCTATGGAGGGGGTGTCACCGGGACCCGGGTCAGAGATGGCCATGATGTTACTGTTTTCTTTTCTTTTTTTTTATTTAGAAGAATTTTACAATAAATTCTCATTGAGAATTATAAGTAAATTACTCTGGCGTGGTACTATATCGTGTATAATAGGATTAATAGATAATAGATGACAGATTATCGTATGTTTGATTCTAGCTGAATCTAATGTTTAAATCTAGGGGGTAATGTCTTTTTAGCCTGCGAATTTGATCCGTCGTGTCAAGTAATAGAGTAACTAACGGGTTTTGGTGGTTATTAACTCTTATATTATATCTGTTACTGAATTTGGATATTTCTTCTTTAACTTTGGGTATCTTAAGGTCGCAATGTATTGTTTCTGTTGAGATATGTGTAATTTTGTGTGCTGAGTTGACTGCGTAGTATGTGAGTATGGGTATGTGTGTGCGCGGCGTCTCGAAGACAAAAGAACGTAAACTGTTCTGCAGTCAGTCGTGTATGGAAGGGCATCTGGTATGGAAGGTAGTGTGAGAAGGAAGTGCTGAGACACGTGCAAGATTGTATCGTTTAATATTGTTGGAATCGTTCACTAAATAAATGCGTAATTATTTTATTGTGAATATTAAAGGGATATTTAGTGTTTCTATACCTTTATTTCGGCGATAAAGATCCATAATCATTAACAGTTTCGTTGGTAACATACCAAGGTGCATCTATTAAGAATCTTAGAGTTTTCGATTGGAATGGTTGAAAAATTTTTATGTTGGAAATACTCGCTGTTACCCATAGTTAAATGCCTTATATAGCATTATTTTACTCTGCACGCTTAAATTGGAACGTCTGTCAATGAACCAGTAAAATTTTCTAAATTTTGATTTAAGTTGTTTGAATTTATCTACGATATGCCGTTTACTGTTTTCTGACATTGGACCACTCTCTGCGTTGTCGTCTCGATGGCCTGCGGAATGTTCGTTAGACCATCTTGGTTTTCCTATCGCTTGTAGGGGATGGTTGGTCGTGTGGTAGTTTAAATGATGAGCGGGGGATGTCGACCGATAGAAATTCGAAAGAGAACTCGAGGCATCCCCAACAAACGCCAGGAAGACTACCGTGGAGTTTTAGTCGGTAAAAGTCCGATAATACTCGGTTGGTGCGATCTCGCAGCGGCGAGTGTCCATGAGGATTTCTCCACGTATAAAAAAAAAAAAAGTTTAAATGACGAGATTGCTCGATATTGAAGCCGCCAAATATATTTTAAAATAATTATAAATACAGAGTCAACCGTAGATTGCTCGATACAGATCATTAACACGTTCGTCGCCCAGCGTAATTCGGCTAAGTTTCCTGCGGGGGCCAAATCCCACCGCCGGTACGCAGAACGTAAATAGAGCGACAAGCACGAATTCATCGTTTATCGCCTTCGATTCAATGTTTATCGCCTTCGATTCATTGTTTATCCCCTTCGATTCATTGTAAAGAAAAGAGTATTTATTTCTGAAATGGAGAAACCGATAAGCTATCCAGCTAGAGTATTCCGAGGGATCTCATGGCAGATATCTCGGATCTTTCATTTAATCGAGAAGCATACTTGTGAGACGTACATCGGTGATTTTTTCCTCCTCAAAATGTTCAATAAACTGCGTGAAAATATATTTGAAAGTGAGGAGAGTAGCGATGACGGAGTATATAACTATTTTTCGATGTGCCCAAACTCACCCCAAATGTGTTTGGAATGTTTTAACGAATACCACGCGATTTAGGATAATGTAATATATTATCCAGAATATAAATTAATAAAAAGTATGGTAAAATGTGTTTTTAATATTTTTATGTTGTATGTCCTATATATAATATCGTATATTTAATTAACTCGAACAAGAAGAGCGTCACCATCCTTTGGTGACGGGGCCCCACGGAAGTAGTCGCACAGATATGTGCGATGTGGCGACGAACGTATTAAAAGAATGTTCGCTAAGACGCTCGGTACTAACTGATTCGCTAAAGACTGTGTGTTGATCGCTAATAAAATTGCTCGAGTCTGAGACTGAAAAGCTGGTCACCTTACGATCGTGTTCGTTTATTTATACTGATCGAGGGGGGGTACCGGAAAGTTTCCATTCGCCTTTATTTGATGGTCACACGTAGCTGTGACATTGTTTTGCCCGGAGTTGGTCTATCTTAACGATGTTGGTACTCCGGGGCAAAACAACAACGTGGCTCGAATTTTCCTCTTGCTTATGTGCCGCTACTTATGGCTAGATGACAATTGAGCGAGCTTAAAGGCCCTGCATATACGAGGTTGTGAGAAATGTCTGTTATAAATCATAACTCAATAATTAAAACTGAATATCGTCAATGTATTACGTTGGGTATGGGTTCTACTCGGCATCCTTGAGGCAGCCCAAACACTTGCGTAAAATAACAATACTTATTTTTCTCGTAAAATAATATTGATTATTAATTCGTCAACTATTTTTATGATTAACTCATATCTTTATGTCATTATCTCCAGCAAGTAATGACGACCGCTTTATGACGCGCAACCGGATGGGGAAGGCTAACCCACATCCAAACCCAATATATTGACGATACTCATTTTTAATTGAGTTATAATAGAAATTCCTTGCTACCTCGCATATGGTATTATGCACAGAGCCTTGTGGCGCATTATCGACCATTGGAGTAAACAGGGCTCGACTGTAACTGTAAGAAATTTTAAGGGATGATTCTTGAAACCAAAGTTCTTGAAATGAAAATCAAGAATAAAAAAAATCGTGTTTTTTAGTTATCAACAATTAAGAATCGATCGAAATATTGCTGTGTGTGAGCAAATCTTCTTACATGAATGAAAGTAGGTCAGCTCAAGCAGCGTAGTACATAGTGATTCTCAAATCGAACGATACATGGACAGCAATGTACCTCGTAAAAGTAGTAGAGAAAAGGATTATGGCATTCGAAGACGAAAACTGCCCTATGCGACATTTTGTAAGAAAAATTGTAGATTAAATATTAAACCTACTTATTCATTAAAACCAATAACGGAATATCGAAAACCGCATGAAATTTCCGAGAGGGAATAATATTTCCTCCAATCTTTTGTCTCTATAAATAATTAATAAATAAAAGCATATAGTAACAATATTTATACAAAGTTCACATTGCGATTGCTCCGTCCGTAAATATCCACAGAAAAACCATACACGTCCACGAGTGTCCACAAAAAAAATCGTAACAAAAATATTGCACAATAGAATTGAAATCCTTAACGGACACATGCATAGTATTTAAAAAATATATGTATAGAATAGCATCTAATGTGAAAACATTGTATAAATAGCACGTAGAAAAAGACCGAAACATGCTTTGGCATGCTTTGGCAACCGTTAGGGTGCGCTTTCGGTAAGGCAGCTGTAAAAAGAATATAAGTATATACAAAAATTTTTTAATTTTTTAATTATGTAGTATATTGCGGTCTGTATGTAAATACCACAGCTACACGTTTGTAAAAAACATTTGGCATATAAGCACATGGTTAAAAATGGTTTACGACACACAGGACAACGAATCTTCTTTTAAGAAAACCGTTTTTTTTAATTAGATGCGAACAATGTATATCTTGTTCAAAGTTTCCATTGAGGTGGATTAAAAGTGTAGGTGTATTTAGTAATGTAACGAGTTGATAAACTTATAATAGTCAGATGTATTGAAATAAGTACAAGTACAGAGATAGTGCATGCCGTTTTAATCGTCGTCCACTCAATGCTACTATACCAATCGAAGAAAGGATAATACTAATGTCATAGGGAGCATGTTCATACATTTAAATAACGGACGTTGCCACAAAAAAGTTGATTTTCTTGTATAACTGTGGCTGAAGGTTACAAGAAACAGCAATAACGATATATTTATAGTTCTATTGCTTCTAGAATTGTAACCCAATTGTAAAACAACGCTAGCATTCAAAGGTGCAATAATATAGGTTTCTCTCAGATTTGAATTTTCCGTTTCAACTTGAAATTTTTTCTATGCTCATGAGCCGCTACAACGTTGATACCTTCAATAGTAGATTGCTGGTATCATAAACCCTGGATATTCGAAGATTCTTCGATACGAGGCCAGGCGGATTGCTGTCGACAGTGTCATGGGTCTCAAAGAAAGTAACATTGATAATTTTGGGAAAGATTTTCTGAAAAAATTTTGGAAAAGATTTGGTCGAAAATTCCGTTATAATTTAATATTTTAAGACATTGTATGTATATGTACACTTAAATTTTGTAATAGATGCATTTTTTGCATATTTTAAGCTTATTATTATCTACAATCATTAAACTTCATATTATATTATTATTATTATTATTTATTTTAGTTCGTGCCTTTCGGCTTTGGACGAACTTTCGATTTACATTTCTTACATTTATTTGCTCCTTATGTATCTACCTCCCCTCTTCTCTACTCTATTGTATTGCACTCCGTAGCTTATCCTTATCTCTAACAGCAAAACTAATGACTCCACTATTGCCACTTTGGTCTTTTGTCTCCTTGCTGTGCCGCCTTCTTGTCATTCCTCCGCGTCTTGTGTTGCCCTTGCCCTTCTCTTCTCTATTATCGCTTTCAATTCTGCCAGTCCTTCCCCAATCTCATTTAGTGTTTCTTCCATGTTCTTTGCTCCTCCTGTTACCTCGCATTCCTCTAATATATGTTTCAAGTCTTCCTCTCCTTTTTTGCATAATCTGCATCCTCTTTCTCCCTGCTCTTTCCAGTGTTCCCTTGCCTTAGTTTCGTTACCACATCTAAATCTTGCTAACATACTTCTTTCTTTCCATTTCATCTTCCCTTCTAAATACTTTGGGAACTCTTCTTTGGCTATGTTACTGTAATATCTGTTATACTTAGATTCCCTTATCATTTTCTCCCTCTCCTCTGTTTCTCTCTTCCTTCTTTCTTCTATGATTTGGTCTGCTGCCATCCTTTCTTGTCCATCTTCTGCTTCCACCTGTGCCCTTCCCTCACTCGATTCCTCTAATCTCTTCTTTCTTTTTCTTGCTCTTTTCCCTTCTTGACCCTTTCCCCAATTCCTTTATGTCTCCTTTATACACTCCGTTACTAATTCCTTCTTCGATTCTAAGGCTCTCTCCTCATACCTTACTGCTCTTTTCAGTGCCTTTTCTCTTAGTTCCATTATCTTGCACTCCTTTATCAAAATGTAATTCGGCGTTGAATCCATTCGCATACCTCCTTTTTATTCTGTCTAATCTTTCTTCTCTGCTCCATCCTCGCACCTCCGCTCCAAACAGCGCCACACTCTCTGCCAGTGCTCCAAACATCTTCAATCTCCTCTTGTATTCCAACTTAAATATTCTTTCTCCTATGCTCCATGTCTTCTTGATCGCTATTGTTGCCCTCTTCTTTCTGTCTTGGATATGATTCTCATCACTGCCATTTTTCTGCAGTATGTATCCTAAATATCTTATTTCATCCACTTCTTCTAGTTCTTGTTCACCCCATCTCCATTTTCTTTGTCTCCTATTGTTCCTTCTTTTTTTCGAAAACTACTATTTTAGTCTTTTCCGTGCTCAATTCCAGTTCCGCTTCCTTTAGAAATGTTTAAAATCTCTTCAACATTTCCTTTAACTCCTCTTGTCTGTCCGCATCAACACAATGTCATCTGCATACGGTAGTGACCATACCTTTCTGTCTCCTATCACTATGCCTCCTACTTGACCTTTTCTTAATTCCTCTTCCAGCCCTGCCACATAGATGTTAAATAATGTCGGGCTCAACGGGCACCCTTGTCTTATTCCCCTCACTGTCCAAAACTCTTTTGTGTTATGGTTCCTAATCCTCACTACGTTCCTTGTTTCCTCGTATATCTCTTTTATCCTTCTGATTAACTTCTCGTTAACCCCCATTCTCCTCATTCTCTCGTCCAACTCTTTCCTGCGTAACTCCTCTGTAACTCTTCACTGCTCTCTTTTCTCCCCTCTTGTAAATCGGACATATTACGCCTTTTTTCCAGTCTTCAGGTATCCCCTCTTCATTCCATATTTTCCTTAACATCTCCCATAACGCCTCCCCCACTTCCTTCGGTGCATACTTCCATACCTCGTTTTCCAAACCATCTTCCCCCGTTGCTTTTTTCTCCTTCAAGTTTCTTATTTGGAATATCACCTCTTCCTTCTCTATATTATCTTCTCTCTCCTCCTTTAATCCCTCCTCCACTCTGTGCCCTTCTGTTCTTCTGTACCCTTTGTTTTCTGTACCTTTTAACATTTCCATAAGGTAATTTCTCCACCCTTCTTCGCATATTTTTTCGTCTATAACTTCTCTTCTTCTTCTATATTTATTTATATATTTCCATGATTCTTGTTCTGTTTTGATCTTGTTGATATTCTCCATTTCTTCTTCTTCCTGCTTCTTCTTTCTTTGTTACACCACTGTTTAAATGCCTTCTTCTCCTCTATGAACTCTTCTCTATTGCATTTTCCTTTCCTAAATTTTGTCATCTTCCTTCTCACCCCTCTTTTCCTCTCTTTCCACTCCTTGTCGTACCACGCTTTCTCTCCCATGCGCCATTTCCTTATCTTCACTTTCTTCTTTGGCATTGCTTCGTTTATCTTGCTTTTTATTTCTGTCCACAATTCCTCTACTGTACTTCCCTTGTAGGTCCAGTCTTTACGTCCCTCCAAATATTTCTCCACGCTTTCGTTTGTCCATTCCCTTCTTTCCTTCTCTTCTTCTTTCTTTTCCTCGTTTTTTTGTAGTTCCGCCCCCCCCCCCTATTTCTATTTCTAACGGCATGTGGTCCGACTCTGTTCTCTTTCCGACTTTCATGTCGATTATTTCTTCTGTCGCCTCCTGGTTGCCAATCACATAATCTATTACCGAGTTTCCTCTCTCCCCAACATAGGTCCACTCCTCTCCTTCTTTATCCCTGCCATTGATTATCGTCCAGCCTCTCCCTTCCAGGTACCTTAGCAGTATTCTTCCTTCCGCGTGTATTGTCTTGTCTTTTGAACGCCTGCTTCTTTCTTTCCCTATGTTCTCGTTTATCGGCCTTCCGTCTTCTCCCGTTCTTGCGTTCCAGTCTCCGCCGATGATCATCACTTCCTCTTCTCTTCCGTCTACTTTTTTCTCTATTTCTTTCCATGTCCCTTTTGTGTCTTGATTATAGACCACCATTATCCTGAATGTCTTGTCATTGTATGTTATTCTTCTTTCCACTATATTGTCACTTATTACTTTGTATTCTAGTTCTCTCAGTTCCTTTTTTTATATCGGTTATTATTCCCCCCTTTGCCCTTCCTTTCTTCCTTGTTCTCCTTGCTGCCCTACATTCCCAGTCAAATTCTTTGAGTAGTCTATTTTTTACTTTTTCCCAATCGTCTTCCTCTATCCATGTTTCTGTGAGTCCTATCGCGTCGAATGCCCTCAAATATTCCCACACTTCCTTGTCTTTACTTATTAGACCTGCTACGTTGCAAAAGCACATTTTCATCCCCTTTGTATCCCCCCTTTCCCCCTTTTTCACTTTTCTTCCCCTCTCTTTCTTTCTTCCTCCAACCTCTTTTCGTTTTCGTTCCACCTGTGCCATTTGTTTTCTATCTTTAGTTTCTTGTATCCTATCTTTACATATTCGCCCTTTTCCCTTCTTTCTCCGGCTACCCTTCTTATTTTTTGCTGTATCTCCCTTTCTTTCCTCGTCAGGTCGTCGTCTATGTATATCCCCTTTTCCAATTTACTTTTCTCCTTCATTATCCTTATTTTCTCCTGCCTCGACTTCATCGTTGCCACCATTATTGTGTTCCTGTCCCCCACCCTTATCATATGTGCTCTTTCTACTTCTGCCCCTATTATCATTTTTTTTTTTTTGCTCATGAACTCCTTTATTGTCTCTTCGTTGCTTCCTTCTTTCCAGTCCACTCCTTTGATTACTATATTCCTTCTCCTTTTCTCCCTCTCTTCCCTTTCCTTCTCCTCCTCGATTCTTCTGATTCTGCTCAATAATTCTTTCTTTTCCCTTTCCCATTTTTTTTCTCTCTGTCTCTCTCTCTTTCACTTCTTTCCCTTTCCTCTTTCATTTCTCTCTTTATCTCCTCCATTATTCCTTTTATTTCCTTCATCATTGTCTCGAGTCCCCTTTCCATTTTCTCCACTTTTTCCGCCATTACCTCTCTTCCTTTCTCCCTGGATGGTGACTCTTTTCCTGTCAGGCTGTACCTGTCCATCGTGTTTTTGAAATTTTCCTTGTTTCCCGCCTTACCTGTGTTTCTTGGTCTTCCTCTGTTTGTCGCCATCTGTTGTTTGCTTACCTTACTTTCTACCGCGCTTCTGACTACCTAACCTCTTCTTTTTGGTTTTTCTTACTCGAATTTCTCCCTCGTCTTGTCTCTTTTTTCGCTTTGTTTGGTTCCTCCTCGTATGCTCACACTTTATTTTCCTTTCTTCGTGTCACTTCGCGCTTCCTTTTCCTTTTTCCCTTCACACTTCGCTTTTTGCACAGAGCTCTCCGTCCACGTGTTACCCTCGCATCGAACCAAACCGAAAGTCCAACTTCATATTATAAATAATCAGAGTTCAAAAAATTTTGAAGTTACCGTTATTATAAACACTTTTACATTATTTCATTAATTTATTAAAATTTTTGTGAGTCGATTAGTTTCACTGAATCTGCCATTTTAAATTTCGAAATCCTTGACCTCGAAACCCCTTAGATTTACTATTTTCACAAACATTTTTATGTTTTTGATTAATTTTGCAATATATAAAAGCTCTTTCTAATTTTTTGCAAAATTATGAAGTTAGCGGAGTATTTCGAAGGGCAAACATTGAATTTTATCGTATTTATAGTGTGTTCAAAAAGGTTTCAGTAAAGTTGGTTTACTCGGGAATTATACCGAAACAATGCATGCCTTCGTGTAACTTTGCTCCACTAGATGTGTTCCGAGCACAGGAAAAAATAATTTTATTAATTAGACAGAAATTCATAAATAATTATTTTCTTCGACCACAAAATCCACTATTATAATACTTATTTAGGCATTATTAATGTCGACAATTAAAAAAGAATTGTATCAAGTTACACAAAAAAATTATATTGTCATAATTGATAGAAAAAGAAAATTACTATTACGAATAAAAGTTAATGTACCTTTAATAATAAACTTCACATAAGAAATTACATTTACCGTAACCACAAATCAAGTAAACGTTCTGATCGTACGATTTTCAATACCTAAGCCGCGCCTTTCTCATGATTTTTTTTTTCCTGATGATCATTGGCGATTAAGACCAATTTCACTGATAACTCGCTGATATAGAAACTCGTAGAAAAAGATGTCCTGAACAACTGCGATTTCGAATTCGAAACAATGGGTCTTCTTAAATTAACGTGTCGACAAAACATTATGAACAAAAGGTACAACATTAGTGAGCCTATAGAATCATCAGTATTTCGGCATTTAATCGCTAGATTTATTTGCTTACTGGAAAACTTTATATCATAAAAATGGAATATATTAAGTCGTTTACAATACAAGTTTTAAATATACACAATTATTATAGTTGAAAATCGAAGGAGAAAAACAGATAAATAAATTCTTGTTGATTTTGTGATTTTAATGTCACTTTACGATTAAACAATATGAAACATCTTCAAAATGGCGAAATATAGATTATTAATATGTACGTTATACGATATGTTAATAATTAATAATGCTATTGTAGCGTATAGAATTCATACCTATCGATTTTGCTAAAAGAGTGAATAATTTTGAAAATCTCCAGTGAATTCGTTGATCAACGACTGTAATTATAATATATTAATTGTCCATTAATTTGTTACTAATTTGCATATTTTGGTAAAATTACTGTTACTAAAAATCAGTCAAATTATCCCGATACTTATGAGCGGCAGTATATATTTTCGGTTCGATTCACGATTGTGGGACTCTTTCCTGCGAATCGGCGTGTCGTCACGCGACGATGGGCAGATGAGCAACGTGTACCACGGTTCACTTATAGCCTGCGTCCATGCACGTTCTCAAACACTGCCAAACCTAACCCACACCTGTTAACCGGTCACACGGACGATCAACCATGCGAGATGCACCTGCCATTACATTTATAAGTTTTGTTTGTGTTTCCACGACGATGCCGCACCCTCCTTCACTTAGAAGACGCCCTAGAAGGTGAGACCCTCTTCCTTCTTTTCGAATCGCTGTACAATCCACCTCTCTGCCAGTGTTCGAATGCGCTTTGACCAGCGTGCTTTCTCAGTTCTGATGAAACGTCTGAAAACCGATTGAAGAATCGTTTGAATCGATACCTTCTGCATCTGAAACGAAAGTTCGGCCATCAAGTGGTACTGTGAAGGTGGGAAAGTTAGAGGCTAGACCGTGTCGTTTGCTTCAGTTTTTGAATACGATGGTGTACAGGATTGGTGAGCAAGTGGTTGTAAGAGCACACGTGTTCGCGATATACTGTGGGAAACTGTGACTGTGGCTTTTAACCGATCGTCACGCGTGTACTCGACGAACTTCGAACGAAACTGAGCGATTTCGAAAGGTAGACATAGAAGGGTGACTCGTAGTTGAAATTTGGCGGTTACTTAATCACTTTCTCGCGATGCACATATAACAAGAGAGATAATAAAAAACGGTGGTCGGATCCCAGTGATCTTGAAAAAAATGAAATTCTGTCGACATTGAGGGCGTCAGTCGGATTGCGCGTGCGTATATAACTTGACTCGTGAGTATTAGATTAGATTTGGGTTATTCTTTACTTTCTGAATGCATTTGTATATTAATGACTCACGAGTATGCTAAGAATTTATTCAATTATTCTTTCTGTTATTCGTATATTATAACAGAGCGATTAAAAAAATATCCCGCTTAAACCCGAGGTATTTTATTTTTTTCAAAGTTATATTGGGGGGGGGGCACCGCCCATTTTTATTATTTTTCTGTTATATATGCATCACGACAAAGTGATTAAAAATTCAAATTTACGATGAAGTAGCTTATCGACAAGTTTGTCAAAAATTGTTTATTCTGTATGGATGGGGATTTAAAACTATAATTCTTTAAAATGTTCAAAAGCTTTACTTACAGACACTCTAAAGTTCGTGCAATTAACATCATAAAGAAATTAAATTCTTTGTAAAAATATTATAGCTCCTATATATTCGGGCATTCTGGGCAATCTGTTACTAGAAAACAACAGAACGCAAAAAATATTACTATTAGATTCGTATAAAACCATTGAATTAAAGTATGGATTTATCTGTCATAAATTTACATACAATTCGTCGATGTATATGTCGGTTTGAAATATCATCGCTTGAATTAACGTCCATGATCTTTTTTATTTATTTCAAAAAAACTTTTTAATCTTAGTATAAAATTCATGAACCAGCGCAGTCATTCACATTTTACAAATTGACCAGCTTAACACGTTCGTCGCCACGTCGCACATATCTGTGCGACGGGTATACTTCCGTGGGGGCGGCCCCGTCACCAAAGGATTGTGACGCTCTTCTTGTTCGAGTTAATTAAATATACGATATTATATATAGGACATACAACATAAAAATATTAAAAACACATTTTACCATACTTTTTATTAATTTATATTCTGGATAATATATTACATTATCCTAAATCGTATGGTATTCGTTAAAACATTCCAAACACATTTGGGGTGAGTTTGGGCACATCGAAAAATAGTTATATACTCCGTCATCGCTACTCTCCTCACTTTCAAATATATTTTCACGCTGTTTATTGAACATTTTGAGGAGGAAAAAATCACCGATGTACGTCTCACAAGTATGCTTCTCGACTAAATGAAAGATTCGAGATATCTGCCATGAGATCCCTCGGAATACTCTAGCTGGATAACTTATCGGTTTCTCCATTTCAGAAATAAATAATCTTTTCTTTACAATGAATCGAAGGCGATAAACAATGAATCGAAGGCGATAAACGATGAATTCCTGCTTGTCGTTCTATTTACGTTCTGCGTACCGGCGGTGGGATTTGGGCCCCGCAGGAAACTTAGCCGAATCACGCTGGACGACGAACGTGTTAAAAAGGAAAAATATAGAAATAAGATAATTAATAACTTTTTAATTTAATTTGAAAATCGGGGATCAATAATTGTCACGAATAAACCGCTTATGGTTAATATAACGATATACTAAATAAAATAAGGTTAACTATATTACAATTATAAGATTATTATTATGTATATTTATAAAAATGTATATAGGGTATAAGTATACATATAATTTCTAAGAACATGGCGTTAAAAATTAATTTTAAAACATCAGAATATTCTACGATGAATAGCTATAACAATTATAAAATCTAAGATCTATAAAAGTGATTTTGTGATTAAATTAAATTTCATAAAAACTAATCCAATGTCCGAATATTTTTGAGCGATAGTGCATTTACAAGAATAGTATGACTTTCGGAATTGTTTCAATACTTTCTGCAGCGAAAGAGCAAAAAGAAGAAAATTGGAACAATGTTTTATTCTGTATGAATGGTGTTTATTGTGATACTTTCGATAATTAACGTTAAAGATAAAACAAGAAATTGATTTATCTCGATCGGTATGATTATCGTGATCGAATTCTCGCATTGCAATCTACTCGCATAACTCTCGCGCTTCGCTTTACAATTAAACGCATCGCGCGTTGAATTACGTAATTCAGGTCGGAACTATTGAATTCATCGATGATTGAAAACGGATATGCTTCTTCGAACACAATGCCAAAACAATTCTAACTTTAACGATCACTCTAGGAAACAGGTGTCAATAGCTTTTCCGTAATCGTCGAAAAAATGTGTGATATTTACAAGAGTCAAGTAGACATAAACACATGCTTTTAAGCTAAATATAAAGAAGTTTCCTTTTACATTTCTGATTAAGGAAAGATTCATATTTCTAGTTATAACTTAAGTATAGTAACAATATAGTGACTCACGAAAATATCTAGAATACTTATAGAAACCTGAATATATTATGTATATTATACAAAACATTTTGGAATTTCATTAGCACTGTAACGATGTCCATTTGCCACAGTTTTATTGATACATTAATATCGTTAAATTTAAGCTTTAGCTCTGAAGATAATAATCATTCTCTAACATCTAAACTCAAGCAAATAACAATTAAAATTTGACGATACCTTTATTGCAAAGTTTTACATATAATATAACGAACATAATAATAAAACAATGAATTCATGAATTCTAAGAGCGTAAATAAGTATTCCTTTAAAATTTCTAACTTTTGTATGTGCAAATTGCTTTATTGTTTCATCATATGACAACGATCTACTTCTTACTTTTCAGTTGATAGAATAATTAAAAAGTTCAATCATTTTTTTTGGCCGTAGCTATTCTATATTTATTTTTTATTATTGACAATTTAGAGAAGGCTCTCTCTGATTTCCAAGTATTAATAGATAGGTATTGTTAAAAAATGTTTAATACAACAGTCAAATTTGAGAAGACATCTAATAATTGTTTTTTCAGAAATTAATTTTACATTGTTGTACATATTAGCGAATTATTTTCCTTTTGGTTACTTTCAGCTTTTGTGAGCTTAAGATATTTATTAAATTGACTACATTCGGATTTTAACTTGTTAGCAAGATCTGCATTGTAAGATGACAGTGTTATTAATACTCTTCTCATTAATACTGTTATTTCCCAAATCAAAAAGAAATTAAAATCTGTTTGCGTATTCCCCATACATTTTACTTCTTTTATTTAATTCCTAAAAGAAAATGCTCACAAATTGATTAACTACTTCTATATGAAATTCGTTTTTGCTCTTAGATTATTCGGATCTTTTTTCATTATCAGAATTGTTGGGGTTATTAGATGTATGAACAGAGGAGCGCGTGGATAAATTGTAAAGTAGAAAATATATTTTAATACAGAAGTGTAAGTACAAGTAGGAATATAATTTGAGCTGGTCCTGATGCACACGCTAGCAGCGTTACCCTATGACTGAAAGCCCCGAAACCATCGTCGCCTGTCTACTGTCTATGGTTTGCCTTCGTCCCAGTCTATTGTCTATACGCTGTCGATGGCTTTGGTGCTTGAGAAAACTAAAAAGTCTAGATGTAGAGTTTTCTTAGAAATGGTGAACACTTCGACAAGAATATTTTTTAATTGTTACACGTTTGTTATCATCATTTTGACATTTATTTCATCGCGTATACTCCGTGATTCTTTTTCGTATTCAAGGAATTTTTTATTAACATTTGTTCTAAGATCGTTTGCAAACAAAATTAATGAACTTAAGCCAGGAATCTGTAATTTTTTGTTAGCTTTATTAAGGACGTTCTAAAATATCTTCCATATCGGAGTTAATATAACATAATCTAACTTTACAAATTTCTTAAATAAATATTTCCCTATTAGGTTAAAATCAATTTTTTCTTCCGATTTCTCAAAAATAAATTTTAGTTTTCACAATATCGCCATATCCAAATTTTAATGATTTCATAGGATCATAACATCATTTTAACATTTATTTCACACCTCATTCAATACATGACACTTCATTCAAATTTTCCAACGTGAATTGAAATTTATTTATGTTTAATATATATCAACCGCACGCAGTGAGCTGAAATCCGACTTTCCGTGATCAAAAGTTTAACATTTCAAATTTAAAATTAAAAAATTTTTTTTTCCTATGAAGTGGCAATTGTTCAGAGTTTAAAAATCCAAAATATTATTCATTTTAGATAATTCTGTAATCGAAGATAATGCCCTACAGTAAAAATTCTGAAATTTGAAGTGAAACTAAATGTTCTAATTACTGATCATAGAACATGAAGTAGGGACTTCTAATTACAATTTTATACGTATCAATACATGTATTTTAATTATTTAATCGTGTCGTAAGCATGTTTTCATTCGCACATTGACGATCCAATGTTTATAACAGTTTAAACTTTGAGTAGAGTTTTAAAAATGTTAGTGAGTATTAGGCTTAAATTATGAAATTTTTTAGCGTGAAATTTAGACAATTATTATTATAGAATCATATAAATGCTAAGTGCAACCGCTTTTAATCGAACTTTTAAATTTATATGTATGCAAATTAATAGGAGTGCGCAGTATTTTGACGTTTGGACGCGTTCGGAACGCCTGTATTGCATCGTTAGGTATTGACTGTTTGCTTGTAATCGAATACTCGACTTAGTCTACAGGCAAATAATGTTTGACTTTGCTTATACGTTTTGTATTTCTATTCTATTGAAAAGAGGACAAATATACGTATAAACAAGCGTCGAAATATCGTACGTTGCTGTTTTTCATTTTCCATCAGTTTTACGCAATTTTAGTTAGTTTTCGCTATTCGCGTTCATCAAAAACACGTATTCCGACAGTGTATCAGTGCGCTTAATTCGAATTATACATATTTGTTCATGATTCCATACTCTGTATGTAGTATATTTATAGGAGGTGCCTAGTTAGTTTGTAGTAAAATTTACTATAATTGTCTCGAATAATTTTATACAATAATGTCCGAGTTATTCTTTGCACAAGACTATTTTATCCGGAAATGTTTATGAATTAAATATTTTTATTTTTGGAGATAAGCCCTTCAAAAACAAAGGTCTTTGCAATATATAGCTCGGTGAAAAGGATCTGAATAACTATATTTGATTGCTTGGACAATTTGGAATTAGGATCAGATTAATAAATTATTAAATATAATTATAATAAATATATATATTATATTACCTTTTATTATATTGCTTATTAACAATTAAATTTCATTATATTGGTTATTCTTAATCTCATTATGGATCACTATAACATTTGTTAAATATATTTTATCGAAAAAGATAAAAGTGATGACGTTTATCATTTTGGTCTCGAAAAACATCAGCTCGTCAGTCCACTGCATCCGCTGTGGGATGAACTAAAAAAAATAGAAATTGTTTCTGAACTACGTCTAAATAATGAATCTACTGCTTCTATGGGCCTACTAAGTCGAGAGAATGAGCAGCACACGGCAGAAAAACCGCATATTTATTTTTAATTTTTATAAGTGTTTTTGATCCCTGACCTTTTCCACGCATATTTGTTGGGTCGTCAAAACATTGTCAACGAATATTTTCTAATAGTAAATTGTAAACGCCTAGAAACTTTTTAAAGTTTGAAAATAGCATTTGTGCAAAATAGTTTTCAATTTTACAGAATGTTAAAAATCTTTCGTAAATCCGACAATTATTTTAGTATCTAACAACTATTGCCGTCTGATGTGTATGTGCTAAGTCCGGGATTGAGTCAGTTACTATCGAATAACATCTACTACCTTCGCTATTTATGTATTTAATTATTTCTTTTTTCTATTATTTCTATTATCTCTTTGTATATTCATTTCGTTAGATACGACACATTTGAATTCTGTCATTTAAAGAGATATATTCATTTAAAGAGGGATAAAGTTCAGGTATTAATTCGATTAGTACCATAAAATATTTTGGCATTTCGATAAATTCGTTTTTCTCTTTTCTCTCAGTTTTCTTTTTCAGTTTCCACTGAGGTATTTCCGTTGTCTTATTTTGGATAAACTAAAATTATTATTGCATTATAGAATTGTTGAATTTATGAATTATTACTGTGTTCGAATAAAACTCAACAACATACGCGAAGAGTATTAAATAGAAATATGTATATCTATGCCTGGTTGACTCAAATATTCAGTTTGTATTTCCCATATTCGTTGTATTTTTTCAAAAATTTTTCGCGTCTTATTTTTTTGTTAGAATGTTAGCAAAACACTAATTTGTTTAAATAATCTAAAGATGTAAAGAATGAAAGATAAGTTGCAATTTTTGGGATTAGAAATCTTACTTATTATTCAGTATAATTCAATATAATAAAATAACTGATTTATTTTTAGTAGGTTTATTAAATTAATTAGGTTTATGTTAAAACAAAAAAAATTCATTAAATAAACAACCAGTCGTTACTGCGTAACAAAATCTTACAAATTGACGAGTATAAAAATTGAAATTATGAGACAATTAAACACATGTTTATATTACTTAAAATCCACACATACCAACGAACAAACTAGGTAATGACAACTAACAAAACTGCTGCCAAATCTATAAGGAGCATAATTGTCGACTTACAAAAACCGAAATTAGAAGTTTAGCCAGGCTAAGTCGATGTTTGCTAACCCAATGGAATGGTTGTTTGATTAATCTTTCACAATATCATATTTACTTAGATGGTGGATACTATTTTCATGCGTAGTAATTAAGATAGTAATTAAGATACACACACGCATACGCATACGCAATTGTGATTTCAACTGATTCAATTATTTTTTACGTATTCTAGAAAACCCAAGCAAAAATTCTCCAGAACGTTTTAGAATGGGTTCATCGAATGTCTAGTAAGAGCGTCTGGAACATTCGATCGAATCTACGTGTTGATTCAGCAAACATTGTTTTAGTTAGATTAAAACTTTTATCCCACTCTTTGCATACTAACAATTGTAATTTACGTAATTCTGATAACCGTTTACTAACTTTTTTGACAAGCACATTTGGGGCTCTTCTAGAATTTTGGTTCCCAACACTTATAACGTTATTAGCGTCAAGGTGGCTATATAATTAGGTTGTTCGAAGAGTGTCTTTCTTTTACAACAACGCATCTTTATACAAACCTAATCTGTCGAACGTTGTAATCTTTATATTGATAATTGATAGAACAAGATGAATCATACGTAATTCAATAAAATAATATAAAACGGAAAATATTATGCATTCATTATTTCCTTATAAAACGAAAACAACTTTTCGGACGACCTAATGTATATAGATTTTCAGATTGCTTTCACATTTCAACAACGTAATCATGACAGTTGTGCTATATTGCAATGCTAATGTCCATTATTATAAAGAGGGAAACTGTTTTTTCGAGGTTACTTTAGAAATTATTCTATCGATTTGCATAATTCTTTCACCGTTGGAAATTACATTTCCTCCAGATGGACCTAGGCTATAGCGTAAATAAAATAAAATATATTTTTTTACGCTTACTCATCAGAAAACACAGCAGTGAGCATAAATGCGACACGAGTCGGATTAACGAAGTTTGGTTTCCACCGCCTGGTTATATCGATTTCTGTGAGAAGTGACAGTAAATTTTGAATCGCGCACGTTCCGGCAGACACCTCATTGAAAGAGGGGATGGAGCAATATTGTGACCATAGATAATAAATAGATAGAAAAGAATAGAGCTGAATAGAAAGAGAACGCTGCATAGACCTCTTGTATTCTTGTCGAATAACCTATGCATATTCGTATAGTAAATACACATGTAAGTATAACGCCGATGAACGAGAGGCGCGCATTAGTGTGCATGCCTGATTAGACAAGGACAGAAGACGCTCCTATGCAACGTTCTCTTTCTATTTCGATATCGCGTTCACTTACAGGTAAACACATATGGACCGTAACCCGCGTATTCTATCATTATAACTCTATGGTTGCGACGCTACAAAGTTGCTTTACGTTGTACTAAAGATGACTCTAACATTATCGACTCTTGCATTATACATGTAGTAACTTAGAGCAAGGACAAGGAAATGATGGAATATGGAGAGTTAAGTTTGTTTATTCGTTTAAGCAATACTCAAACATAAAGCTGACTACAATCGACGTGCTTCCTCTACTCGGTTTCCACAACTGCACTGCTTAACGTCTTCTGTCCGTCTTCCACTGCTTCACCACAACTTCACAGCTTAACGTCTTCCTTTCGACTCCTCAACTGCTGATCGACTCCTAACTTCTGATCGACTTTTTTTTTTTTTTTTTTTTTTTTTTTTTTTTTGACATGGGGGAAATCCTCATGGACGCCCGGCCGCCCTCTGGTAGGCGGTGGACAGTGTCGGACTCCTACCGACTAAAAACCCCACGGTGGTCGTCCCAACGGTTCTCAGGAGCGTCCCAGTACCTGTCGTTAATTTGCTCCCAGGACGCTCCTTCGTCGTTCTCTCCCTGTGTTGTTGTGGGAGGCAGCCTGGTTAGTTTCGGCAGCTAGGGGGGTGACCACCCTCCCCCTAGCGTCTCGTTTCCTGTGCCGTCGTGCAGTTCCGGGGAGGGAGCCAGACCTTCCTCGGCTTGACGGTTTCTTCGCCGCATTCTTCTATGACGGCGGTGGTGGTGGTGATGCCGCAGTCTCACGGCGACGTGTCGTTGTTCCTCTTATTCCGCGGGTTACCCGGGTGGGGTCTCCTCGCTTCACCCTGTTCCTCTCCGCCCGTTCCTTCACTAGCATGACCTGCTCGCAGAAGGTGCGGACGGCGGCTAACTCCTGTTGTCCCCTCGTCATGGCCTCTACGACCGCTTCAGGGGATAACCTGTCGCCTATGGTGAGGCGTAGTATTCGGCGCGGTTCTTCCCACGCTGGGCAGAACTCCAGCGTGTGCTGCGCCGTGTCTTCTTCTTCTTTGCAGTGGTGACATATGGACGTCACCTCCCGCTGGATCTTTCGCAGGTACTCTCCGAATACGCCGTGCCCGGTGAGTATTTGTGTCATCCTGAAGGTGAGTGGTATTCCTCCATGGTTTCTCCATGCCTCCCAGTTGGGTAGGACGGCGCGGACGGCCCGGTGTGGCCGTGTGATGTCCTCCTCCATTAGCTGGGCGCGCCATCTTTCCCATATCCTGTGCTTGGTCTCCCTCCAGATGTTTTGGACTGGTTGGTCTTGGTCCGAATTCAGAGCCCTCCGGTGGTTGTACACCTGCTGGAGTGCGAGGGCTTGTAGCTCGAACGGGGGAGACGCGGCTAGCACGGACGCCGACGAGTGGGATATGGTTCTGTATCCCCTTGCTATTCTTATAGCGGTCGTCCTGTGTAGCCTTCGCAACAGGATCAGGCTGTGGCGGTTGGCCATTATATCTTCAGCCCATATGGGGGCCCCGTAGAGGACTCGCGATCGGATGACTCCCTCGTAGAGGCGGCGTACTCCAATTCCCGCTCCTCCTATATTCGGTAGCAAGCCGCTCAAGGCGTTGGCTGCGGCTGTCACCTTTGGGACCAGGTCGTTAAAGTGCGGCCCGAACGTCCATCTACTGTCGATGGTGAGGCCCAAGTATTTCATTTGGCCGCTCACTGGGACTTTCTCTCCATCGATGTGTACGTACAGACCAGACGGTGGGGCTCTGCAATGATGGTCGAAAAACCCTATTGCGTTGGACTTGGTCGGCGACACGTTCAGGCCGAGGCTTTGTATGGCGTTCACCGCGCATGCCACGGCGGTCTCCGCGAGCCTCTGCGTTTCGCACCATCCTCGGCCCCCGGCCATGACCAAGGTATCGTCTGCATAGCATACCATGGCCGTGCCTGGGGGTATGGGGCTTCGAAGGACTGAGTCGTATGCTGTGATCCAGAGTATGGGTCCCAGTACCGACCCTTGCGGAACCCCGCGTTCGACTGATTTCTTCTCTTCTCCATCCCTGCCTGTGTACGTGATCCATCGGTCACTGAGGTATGACCGGATGAGGCGTACTAGGTATGTTGGTACCTCAAAGCGTTCCAGTGCCTCCACTATCCTGGCCCAGGGGATGGAGTTGAAGGCGTTGGTCACATCGAGCGAGACCGCTATTGCCACTCCTTTCTGGGAGATCATGGTTTTAGTCGTGGATCTCACCAGTTTCACTGCGTCGATCGTCGATCGTCCTCGGTGGAATCCGAATTGGCTGCTGTGCCATCCAGGTGCGCGTTCCGCCATGTGCGCCTCCAGTCTGGCGGCGATTATTCTTTCGAATAATTTGCCCACCTCGTCCAGGAGGCATATCGGCCTGTACGCGGACGGCGAGTCCGGTGGTCGGCCTTCCTTGCTCAGCAACACTAACCTCGCCGTTCGCCATGCCCGGGGGTACGCTCCTTCCCTCAGGCATCGGGTATAAAGGTTCTGCAGACGGGGCGCCAGGGTCTTCATCGACTCTGCCCAGACCCGGCCTGGGATTCCGTCCGGTCCCGGTGTCACTTCTCCGCGGGATACCATTCTTCTTGTTGCCGCGAGTAACTCTTCTTCCGTCACTCGCAGCTCTTCGTCCCACTCCGTGATCTCGTTGGGGTGGGGGGATGGTATCCTCCTTTCGTTCTTACCGCAGTCGTTATCGCAACGTCGTGGAAAAAGAGTCTTCACGACGTTGTCGAGCAGTCCCGGTTCCATGTTGGCGGTCAGTGGAGGAGCCGGTGGTCTCAGTTTTTTTGTGACCAACCGGTAGGGCCGTCCCCATGGGTCGGTTTCGACCGACTCGGCCAGTTCGCTCCAGGCCCGGGCTTTCGCGGTCCGGATCTCCTGCTGGAGAGTGCGCCTCTTCTCCTTGTATTCTTCATAGTAGCAGGCGATCCTTTCCTCGTCGCGTCTTCTCCTGCGTCGAGCCCTCTGGTATCTTCTTCGGGCCTGGGCGCATCTTCTGCGGGTTTCCGCAATTTCCTCCGTCCACCAATAGACGCCTTGGTTTTTTGTTCCGCCGCTGGTTTTAGTGCGCGGCATTGAGGCGTCGCAGGCCGCGGTCATTTCCTTCCGCAGGCTTTCCGCCTCCTCGTCCACGCTGCTGCTTCCCTGCGTTTTCCGCGCATCCCAGTTCCACGCGGATACGGAGACAGCAGCCTGGAGCAGGTCCTTGTTTCTGTCCTTCAACCGCCACCTTGGTGTTGGCGGCGGGCGGGAGCAGCCTGGGCCTTGCGTGATGTTCCTGGCCCGCCCGGTGGACGCAGGCTCCGGGGACAGCTCCATCATTACGTATAGGTGGTCGGATAGGGTTTCAACCTCCTCGGCCACCCTCCAATTGCGTATCCTTCGGTGCAGGCTGGCGGTGGTCCAGGTGATGTCCACCACCGAGGATCCCCTCCATGCCACGCACGTGCTCTTCGAACCCCTGTTTGATAGTAGGAGCCCGAGTCCCGCAGCCCAGTCGGCTAGCATTTTACCCCTAGCGTTGGTTCGAGAGTCTCCCCATTGTGTGGAGCGGGCGTTGAAGTCCCCTAGTACGAGCACTTGGCGGGGACGGCATCTCCTCCGGATGCAGTTGCCCACTCTGTCGAGGAAATCGCCGAACGCGTCCAGTCCGCTGTTGGGGGAGACGTATACTCCTACTACCGCTATCCTGGCCCATTCGATCGCGACGTAGCCGTTGCCGCGTTCTAGCAGGACGCCGGGGGTGCTGGCCGTTGTTGATGTTGTCCACCCGACAGCCGTTGTTCCTTCCAGGTCCCCGTTCCAGTTAGGGGAGTCAGGGACGCGGTATGGTTCTGCTACCACTGCGAGGGCGACTCTGCTCTCCCGTATGGTTTGGAAGAGCAGGTCTTGCGCGCGCCTCGATCTTCCTATATTGCTCTGGAGGATGCGTTGGAACTTTATTGTTCTAGCTCCATGGCCTCCTCCAGGCCGTCTACCGCTGCTGCTGCTGTTGCTGTTACTTCTTTAGTGGCGGCGGCGGTGCTTCCTCGAGTTTCTCCCGCGGTGGCTGGCTCGCGGATGTGTCTTCTCCTCCTGTTGTTTACTTTCGGGGGGGCGCACGCCGCCCCGCCCATCCTGTGATTGGCTGGTACCCCGAGCGATTCGCAGAGGGGGCACTTGGGCGCAGAAGCTGGGCATTCTCTTGCACGATGCCCGCTTCCGCCACACCTATAGCACAGGTGTCCTCGTTCCACCGTGGACGCACATGTGGCCCGCACGTGTCCAAGCTGCAGGCATTTGTGGCATTGTAGCGGCCTTTTTGGGATGGCGATGATCTTGGCGATGGACCATCCCAGGGTCACTGTCCCTGCCTGGGCTAGTTTACGGGCTCCAGCTACTGGGCATTTAACGTATGCCGCCCCGAGGCCGTCTCTGGAGACTCCGATCTCTCCTACTCGTACTTCGGTTACCTCGCATTCTGCCGCCAAGGCCAGCGATTGTCGAAGTTCCTCCTTTCCTATCGAAACATCGATCCCGACCACCTTCAGCTCCGCTGTCCTTGTGGGAGCTGCTACCTTGACCTTGGTCGGGTCTAGAATCTTCGACAGGTGCGTTGCCAGCTGCAGCGCTTTCTCCCTCCTTTGGTCACCGGGCACCTTCAGAATTATTGCGCCCGTCACGGCCTTCTTCATCCCTATCGCCTTTACGCCAATTTCTGTAAGTGGGATGTTCCTCCTTGCCGTGGCTATTACCTCGGCATATGTTATTTTCGCTCCCTCGTTGAGCGTTAGTGTTACTGCTGACGTTCGCTCTGTGCGGGGGAGCGTGGCCGTCCGTGCCGCTGGCGTCGGCCTATTGGGCTTTGTGTCGGCTCTGTTGTTCGCCTTGTGCGTCCGCGGTGTCCTTACCTGGGATTGTTGCCCATGCTGCCTTCAACTTCTGATCGACTGCTTAACTCCGGATCGACTGACCAACATCCTCTGCTCGACTGACCAACCCCTTCTCTAACCCCCAGATGTGCCTCACTCATTCCTAAGTAGATCGCCCTTAATTACTCCGATGTTGTAATGGGCTACCGGTGTAATCCATTAGCAGGTAGATCCCCTTTAATTACCCCGATGTTGTAATGGGCCCCAGGTATAACCCATTGTCAGGTGGATCCCCTTTAATTACCCCGATATTGTAATGGGCCGCAGGTATAACCCATTGTCAGGCATGTCTCTTTTCCCGATACTACATACATGTTGAGGTTGAGGTTGACTGATTGAAGTGGATGAATTTGTAATAGAAAAGTATATTGAAATAATTAAAGGTGTAAGTATAAGTATAATGTATAAGTTTAATGTATAAGTTTATGCTGATTCAGATCCTTACTCTCTTAGTGTTACTAGACAATGGAATGATAGGGAGCACATATTTATAACAAAAGGACATTACCAAAAAAGTTAACCTTATAGCTTTGGCTAGAGGCTACAGGAGACATAAATAGAAATCTGTTTACTAGTTCCTTTGTTGCTAAATCTTTTAACCTAAAACATAATGTATACTCAAGGGTACAATAATATGCGCTGCTCCTTATTTAGGATATTTCTGCGTAATAGCAGTCTCCAGGTCACGGATATAAATAAAGATGTGGAGTTTTTCTTGAAGTAGTTACTTCAACAATGCATAATATCAAAAAATAAATAGAGAAAAATATCAGTTTTCCTAGTTCTACATGGACGAAGTCGCGAACAACAGCTAGCATATACATGAAAGCTTGTTATGCTAAGTGTTCAAATACTTTCGTGAGCCACTGTATATCTAAAAAAGAGCAATATTTGTATAGTGTAATATGTCTTTCCTAAGTGTATTAAAACACTGAAAGAAATGGAACGCGATAATCGTGAGCTATCTGTGAACTTTTGTTCTGTATAATATATGATATGATAAAACAACAATCTTGATAACGCAATATTTGTGAAACTTACATTATACAGCAGTTAAACACATTTTAAATTGCCTTAAATATAGAGTGTCTCTTCTAATAATACTCTGAATGAAACTCGCAGTGATAGTAAACAAATGTTTAAAAAACACGACGTTAGATAACAGAATTCAATATCTCCGTAGTATCTTCAATCTTCCATAATCATAGATACCATAAGATACCATAGATAACCACTAATAACTATGGACAAATTGAGCCTGAAATTGATGTGACGTTAAACTTATTATAAAATAAATAAAAAAATTAATGAATTGACGCGATAGTGACGAATTGGCAATCCCGTTTCGAAGATGAGATTTTTCAATTGTTCGCAATGCTTGACCGGCGTGGAGGAAACAAGTTCCTCGCAAATCTTGTCATTCAAGACAACGGACCCTTTGGTCAGCGACAAACAGCTGTCGAAACGTGTGCCACGTTCGAAATCCAAGAGAAAAGTCGCATGTGCCAGTCCCGGATCACGATTTGTAGCAATGATTCGTTCGTTACGCGCTTCGTGGAAAAGAAACAGGAGCTCCAGACCGGGAACAAGGTTAGAGAGTCATCGAAAATCCAGAAAACGGCAGATGAAGAAAAGTGGCGAGAGAAATAGATTTGACGTTAATTATAGGTCGAAACGAGGCAAAGGCGTGACTTTTGCGAGACCTGTGGCCAAAAAAGTCGATTCAAAGTCGACGATTCTTACGGCAAATGTCGAAGCCGGATTAACTAACGGGAAGGAAAAAGATGGAAAGGGAAATAGCGAACTCAACCGGGAGGAGTTCGAACGTGAATACTATGAACAACTGGAAGCGCTGAAGTTTCTCATCGAGCCGCCAGCTTGCTTCAGGACCGACGAAACCAAGCAGAACTTCGAAAACAAACTAAACACGTTGGATTTCAGGAGGATGAATACCGTTGCCATACCGACCGGTGAATTTTCCGAATCCACTACAGTTTTACGTAGCTGGGGTTACAGGCGAATGAAAAATTCTGTGCCCCATAGCAGCAACGCTGGAACACTTCGAATAAAAAAATCTAATTTTAAAAAATTCTACTCTGACGCGATAGACGATACGCGATCGAATATCGAGAGGAGTATGATCCATCTGTTCGATCGAGCGCCTATTTTGAAGAACAAAAATGTCGAGGCTGTTCGTGGTATCCTCTTCAATACCAATGACAGTAAAACTGTTCGTTTCAAGGACGAACATGACGACAGAGAAATGCTAGATGAACAAAAGTTTATAAACAGAAATATGAATATCGAGGACGAGGACGAGCAAGACAACATAAGTTTGAGGAAAACGTCGAAGGAGATGGAACGTTGCATGATACTTGAGGGAACTGATGTAGTTAAAGAAATTGTCGGAGGTGACACTTCGCTGAACGACAGATGGATGGAGGAAGATGTCTGTTTTGATGAAAACTTCGATACTCTATTTGATGTCGCTGTAACGAATGGTATGGTTTCAATTGATTATTCGTGGGAAGGGGTTTATCTTATTTTTCACATTGTTATATTATAAGTTCTTTTATTCATTTTATGTGTATGATATAATATTGTAATCTACAGAACAAGGAATACAGATTGTGCTATCTGAAAAAATATATCGGGAAAATTGCGAGTAGTTTATTCTTTATAATTTGAAGAATCTTTATTGTTTATTCTTTATAGTTTATTCTTTATTGAATATTAAATCAAATATACAATAAATAAAATACAAAATTTGTTAAAGATCTAGTATACCGGGCATTCGAAAAGGATTTGTACCATAGTGTCATTCTATACTTCTCAGTCGGTGAAGATTTATAAAAGAAGTTGCCACTAAATTGATCTGAACTTCGAAATTTAAGATCAAATTTATTTATGGCATCGTTATTCTACTTATCATGAGAAAAAAAGGTCTGAGTCGGAACTCAACCGTGCTGTTGAGAAAACATGTTAAAGTTCTATTAGTTTTCGACTCGCATTATTTGTAATGTATTTGTATTTCGCACGAAAGATTGCATCTATTGTCGTATGTAAATGTCATAGAACCATCATTATACATTCTATATCTTTCTTCTTTTTTCCTTTCTTTCTTACTTTCTTGAATAGCTAGTGTCAACTATAGCGAATGGGGATTCCACAAATGAGAAGCAGATTTGCACCCGATTAACCGTAATTCAAACATTTGATTTAAACATTAACAAACTGTTTGATTAGCATTATATGAAGTGCCATCGTGCATAAAGTACATGTAGTGACGTCTGTGTCGTGGTACAACTCGAAGTAGTTTACTTACAAGAGAATCCTGTGACCGATACACACTGATTTTGATGAAACTTCGCACAAATATTCATTTAAATATACTTCTCAGGAAATCAATCCTTTTATTCGAGCTGTTCGTTCTATGTAAGTGGTTATAAATCGTAAACGACGAAAGATATCAAAGAATCTTTGAAATGAATGCTGTACCGTGACTTGAAATCGACAGATCTGTGCGTAAAATGAATCATCAGGGCTCCTTTATTAGTAGACAAGGACGTAAAAATTACAAATATGTTGCACTTGTTAATCGTCTAAAGGTAAATAAATGGAGCCGATAATACGGTTCCCGACGATTCCTGTTTAAATATGGACGACAAAGTATCCTTGCTTAAATCTTTCAATTATCGTACGGGGATTTCTGTAAACCCAAATTCTGGCATTTTGTCTCAGGGTGTTACCACTTGCAAAAAGAGCACACGTTCGAAATGATTCGCCCTACAGTTTACTAACATGCAACGGAAGTTCGTCGAACGGCATGATCGTTTAAACACAGAGTTTGAACATGCGTAGAAAAGTGTTGAATTTTATAAGATCGGAGATCTCCTTCGCGAATGATATGTAGCACTGTTGAGAAAATGATTCCTACTCGTCGTGCTATATTGTATAAACCCACTAATGAGTAAGCCTAGCAAGAGCGATCACTTCTTTCACTTCTTACCAATGAACGTGAGATCGGTCAGCTTCCGGATGTCCAGTAATACGACGTATTGCTACTTCTTGATCTTTAACACTAGAACTACCGATAGTTAACGCGAAACTATTTTTACCAAAACCAGTGAAAATTATTAGTTTCTAAAAAATACCTACTGATAGAATATTTTTATATTTATTGATTTATTACTTTCTTACAGAAGGAATTTCATGTTATGTAGTACATTTTTGGTATTATTAATCCATCTGGGACCATGATTCCTAAACACATTCATAAAATAGGGTTGACACATTTATAAAATTGTAGAACCAGTCATTTTAATTGGCATGGTATTTGTAGCGTTAGCATCTAGCGATCTAGCGATCGATCCGGAATTTTTCTGATATCTGATATCATCATATCGAATGATACGCAGTAAATATTTAAAAAACGTGTGGCAAATTGTAGGAAACGAGGAAACTGGCTAATTGGGGCTCGATGAACAGATTGCAGGACCCTTTTACACTTTGACAAGTATCGGTCATTTTGACCGCTATTGGTACAAGTAGACGATACAAAATTATTTTGAGTTTGAATAAAAAACAAAATAAAATTCATTATATTATTCTTTTAGTTATCGCTGCGAAAGTCATTAGTCGCCATAAATCATCTTCGAACACCTTGTACAATGAAACGTTATATGAACAATACAATATTTAAATGACACAGAAATAGAGCTGTGTCCGCATATTAATACGAATAACTGTATTATATTATGAATTATCTATAATCTAACAATACTAATTGCCAGTTAAGATAATGGTTAAACGTTCTTATGTTGCAAATAGTGAATTTTGTCTATTCCTTGTTAACATATTTTATAAATTTTTTCGTTGAGAGGTGTTTGTTAGAACGCGGTTCCGTAACTTAAACCGTGCTACACTATTGCAGTTTTTGAAAAGATCCTAACTACGGGTTAAGAATTTTTAAACTACGTACAAATTACTGATAGTGAGACGCGATAACGAGTTTAATCGACTCGACTCATTAATCTCCATTGAGAGGGCTTAATTTACAGCACCTTCAAGCGTCTTCGCTTTTTCTTCCTAGAACCGAAGATGAGCTTTCGAAGCTTTACGTTTTAGAGTTTTCATATACATATATGATTTATAAGTATGTGGAAATTAGCATTTTCAGCTGCAAAACACAGTTACAATTCTATCACTGTTGTGTTGATCATGTTTTTTTTTATTTCAGAAGTTAACAATTATAACAAATTACATTAATAGAAATATAAATAGAGCATATGCAAACTCGCTTCAGCAATTCGTTTCGTTATTTCAATACACTTGTTATAAAGACATCCTTTTAATGTAATTGCAACATGATAAATGCAAAATTTAAATATCATTTAAGTAAAATAACTTTTTACCAAGAAACAGAATTTTCTTCTGTCAAAGAACTATTCTGATAAAGAAGTATTCTTTGAAGAAACCACAAAACTTTCCTTTTTATTTGTAACATTATTTTCTTAGACACTATATATTTTTTATTAAACTGCTGACTATGGATACGTTAATATACATATATGAGCTATTTTCTTGGTACCAAAAAGCCAGGGGTTACGTATACGTATAATAAGTCTCATAAGTGTTCGTCTCTATTTCAGGAAGTCTTTATTTCAAGCTTTGATTGACTCACTTTAACTAAAAATTCTTCTACAATAACCGTGTCAGTAACTTTTTCTCCGTTATCTATATTATCTCTATTCGGTATAGCTTTCATTATTCAGACTTCTTTCATATAACTTTTATTATCCACAATCAGTTTGTTACAGTTTTTATTATCCATGATCCATTTCATATATTTTGGTATCGTTTTTATTAGAAAATGGTGAAACTGCAGAAAGACTGACTAGGCTCTGATTTGGATGATTTTTGCATATGTTGTAAAACTCAATATTTTGAATAATTTATTTCTATGCATATAAAGGCTGAATTCTCCTAGTTTTCGAGATATTCGTGAAAAACTGTCGGTATTCGACATTGGATTCGGCCTATAATTGTGTATCTGTGACAGCGTATGCGTTAGCAGTGATTCGCTGTCACGAGTCGCTTGTCTTCTGTTGATAAACGAGAGTCAGCAAGCTTAAAGGCCGCGTACACAATATGCATATGCGATATCGTCGAATATCATCAATGTATTTAATGTTTAATTTTTTAATCTGACCGCTTCTCAGAGGCTAGCAACGCTTGCGTGAAATAATAACAAATTAATTATAAAAATAATGGATGAATAAATATAATTGATATTATTTTAGGAAATAGAATTATTGTCATTTTATGCTAACGTTGCGGATTAAAAAAACTAACCCAAAACCATTAGCTAACAAAACATATGACATTAATTTTTAAGCGAATTATAATGGACATTCCCTGCGTGCTCGCATATGCACGTTATGCACGGGTCCTTTATGTTCACCCGACCCTCGTTTGTAAACAGAAGATAAGCGACTGGCAACCGGCAACCAATACTCACGCATATTCTGGGACAGAGGCACAAAGATAAGCAGAATACATTCTAATCGTACAGGCAGTTTTTCACGAATATCTTGGAAATTATGCGAGTTCAACCGCAACATATGTTATAATAGTTTATAGGTTATATTATTATTTTACGAAGATATGCGAAACATTTTATCAGATACTCTCAATTCAATTTTAATTAAAATTAGTCTAGTTATCTCCATGAAGAGATTATTTTAAGGTACATCATAGATTCTTCGTCACAAAACAAATTATGAATTATAGTTATATTACTTATTTTAAATTGGTAGGTTACAATTTTTTTTTTTAACAACTAAACAAAGTACAAATTACTGTTGTAAATTTTAGAAGTCTCTAACATTATATGAGCATATCAATACACATTGAGCACATTCTGTGATCATAGATGACAATGTATAATATATTATCATAAATAAAAATAGTACAGATACTCATTGTAAATATTCGTGGACTCTATTTATGTAAGTAATTGTGGTGAACAAGTTCACATAAAAATAAACGCAGTTTTAAAAAGAAATCCTGGTTTGTCCGAAATATGTAAAATTCTCAAACATATTAGGTGATAAAGCCAAATTATATATTTATCACAGCAGTATTGGGCCAATTACAAAAATGCATCCGTTACATTCTGTTCTGTATTCCGGTGCTACAAATATGGAAAAGTTATTTATGATTTATCCTAATGCTAATTTTGACGCTCCGCTATAAATAAATTGCTAATTAAAACCAAATTGCTAAACAGATCAAATACAGGTGTATCGGATCAAATAATGTTGTAAATATATGTTGAACACGTTATTCATAAATTGTACACACTTTCCGTTTACATATCTGTATTTATCATGCATATACGTATATGTTTGATGCATACTTAACATGCATAAATCTTATATGCTCCTTGCATATTTTATATGTATAAACATGCGCTATTATGATTCAACGACATTAGTTGAGAGTTAGATAGCTTGTATTGGATTGTTTTATATCATCCCCTATTGATATCGGCTTTCTTAACAAAAGTTTGACATAAAATTACCGAAAAAGCATACAAGATCAATAGTTAACGTATCTTTTCCTGTTTTCTGTTATTTTTTCCATTTGGAAATTACTCCTATATCTAGTATTAACTAATCTATACATGTTTTGTTACTTAAATTTTTATTCAAATTTTTAAATAAATACTTTTGGATAAAGTTACGAAAGGTCTCGCTAGCCGATCGACACGAAATTTGGAGGTGTCGCGGAAAAGGAGAGGGGGATGGACCGCAAATGTAAAATTTTCAGATATTTATTAGTTTCCGAGATATTAACAAGAAAACTTTCCAGTATTATACATTTATTTCTACCTATACAGGCATTATCAAACTGCTGTAGTAGTTGCCGTCGTTGACTGTTAAATAGACGATGATACAGTAGCTCAGTATAAACCAGGTTATTTTAACTTTGGTCGCCCAAAGGATGTTTTGTATTTTATCTAATTATTTTTTAAAAGTGACTAAGCAATCAAATGCTAGCCAGAATTAGGATTAATATTCTTACTAATCGAAGCCAGCTTGAAAAATGGAAACTAAGGTCAATCGCCGGCTATTTATTAATAATAATTAAAACGTAATGTAGCTTAAAAAGAGGTGGTCGGATTGTAAATGGAACACGCTGTAGATACTGAGGCCGATTTCACTATTGTTAGTAATATCTGTATGGGCAGCATTCAGTGTATAATATCGAAAACTGTTTATTAATATCTCAGAAACTAAACAAATACCCGGAGTTAAAATTTTATATTTGAGGTTCCTATTTCTTTATTATCCCTCTCAAATTTCATCTCGATCGGTCATTAGGGCCCTTCGAAACTACAACCAAATATCTCTGCACCGGTTCGGTAGACCAAAATTATCCTTGGCACGTATTTTGATATAATAACAATTAGTGAAAAATATTTTAATGAAAACAAATAAGTAAAAAATGATGGAATCTATGAAACAATCTAATATTTCTAAAAATTACAATGTTCTATCTTAAATAGGCTGTTATATACGTAATATCTGAAGTAGCATTTTCCTCCTTTGCCTATATTCAAAATCTACATGTTACAAAGTTCTAGATATATTAGGCGACCACTAACAATAGGTGTGTAGTGATGAACGTGTCGAATAAATTCGACGGAGATGTATTAACGCCAGTTACATGGGAGCGGCGTCATGGCCCAAAGGGGCCAAGCCCGCATTTCCGCAGCCCTATCTTGCATCTTTCGTTCTTTGCGTTCTAGGTGCTCAGAAGCCGAATCCTCACGAGGAATTCCTACGATCATTTCAGTATTTCGGTTACGTCATTAATCGGCTCGATGTCTTTTGTCGCTTGTCACATAACAGCTTATGTAATTGTTACCGATATATACCATCAACCATTGTTCCTCTATTTTATGCTTTGCTCTTTTATTCAATTTATCGTTGTTGTTTAACGATACAGCTCATGCCAATTTAGGATGAATATAATGGTTTTAAACTTTGCAGTTTTTGAAACAAAGCTTTTAAAATAAAATAAAGGGTGCCTTTTTTTTATAAATTGTAATGTTTTATAAAACTATTTTACGTTGCAGATAAATCGGTAATTTATTAATAACATAATGAAATATGGAAAAAGAGTAAGTATAATATAGTATAGTGAGGGGAAAGTTTTTATAGAAATAATATTTATATAAGATAATGCAAAGCTTAAAATGGGAAGAAACGAGCCGCTAGATTGTATTTTTAACATTACATCTACTAAAATTTTTACAACCAACCAACTTTTCTCAAAAACTATAATCCTATACTATAACAATTCTATACCTTAATCTACAATTATATGGTTTGGTGTGACTGTAAACAATTAATTAAACAAAATATATATGTTCTAAAAAATATACCTGCCATGCCGTTTGTTTTGTAAAAATGAACATCGTACATGCTATATGAAGTTTAAAAAAATTTTTAGTTTTTAATTTTTTAAATTTTCTACAATCATTTTTTTAACTTTTATTTGATAAGAGTAAAGAGAAACAAAAGCAATGTTCGCTACGATATCTGATATATTGATGAACGTCAAAAGGACGCGTGCAGAACCATAGTCTTGCTGACCTAATTTTCAATATAGGCAGAAAAATCAATCTGGGTAAAATTCAATTTTTTAGTACGTGGCATATTTCAAATTCCTGTTTTCCATGCCTTTTACTTGAATGACTTTACTTGATTCATGATCTCGTCTATATTTATTCAAGGTAATAATACGAGGGAAAAATAAAATATAAAATAAATTTAATATTAACATAAGCCAATTGAATGTAAGATAATATAAAATATACATCTATACTGACATATCTGATTAAACACCCTTTAAAATAGAATGACTTTTTAAAAAATGGACTAAAAAACTTGTTTCTTTCTTTTTTAGTAGTTAAAAGCAGTAGTTTATGACGTGATGAGGTGAAAGGTCGCCTTTTACAACCTTTTTATCTAGATCTGCACTGAAAACTTAAAAGCACGTTTTAAACATTTATATCAATTATATTTGTATATATATAATAACATATATATAATTGACGTAATATGTCAATGGTCAAAATAGTATATTTTTATAATTTCCGGCATAAAATTAGATTCTTGCATTTTTCGACGCCTAACGCTTGTTTCCGCATTAGCCGATTTGAACACAACTTTCAACATATGTATATACACATACATAAAGGCATCGAAAAATATAAGAATCTTTAGAGTTTCACATTTAGAATTATGTTAGAAATTGTGAAAATATATTATTTTCACCCTTAGCCTGTGTAACACATCGAAACCTTAACCGATACTGATGAGATTTTCATTTTGTATATATATCTAAATAAGTCCATAAAGTTCATTGTTTAAGTTTTCATTATAGGCTCGAATAAACAAATTGTAAAAGATACCTTCACTAATGCATAATGCTATATTGTCCTAAATTTGTTTCAAAATAATTCTTAAAGATACAGGGTATGTATATGTTTTGTATTGTTAGCAATTCAGATGATGAACTAATAGCGTTTCCTTTCTGGTTAACAACAGGCGCTCCTACTTTTATAATTGTTGCAGTTGTCCTTCACTCTTCAATAATTTCACGTTAGTCGAGTCTCGTCATCAAGTCGATTACATAATTAAGAAGCGTTATACAATAGTTATCGCTGCCTGACAGCCACTTTTTAGGTAATGTTAAGCAAACAGAATGGAAAGTTTTAACTTTATACAAGTTAAATGAGCAATTATATTTGAAAGCTCCAATAGTATAAAACTAAACGCAATATTTTATCTGAGGAAGAATAACAAATACTGAACAATACTAATAATGACGAGAATAATAATTTAGATTTTTACGAGGTGTTTCACTTTATTGAATCCACGTAATATCCCCTAAACTGGAGATACATTATTCGAAAAAGTGTTTTAAATAAAACTTATTTTGTTTCGAGGATGATTTTATAACAGTCACAAATCTTATCTAGGTAAACGCACTTTTGGGACTTCAAAGTGACCTTAGGTTTTCGTAAATGGAACTATGCATTTTTTTTTTTTTTTTATACATCATTCGATGCATTTTTAATTCTCTACAAAAAAGTATAGGGTCAAAAAATTATTAGTTTGCAAAATATTTTAACTTTCATCTTGTAAGACTTGTGGTATGAAAGACAAAATAAGATGATGCAATGCTTTTGTTTATGTTCTCTTTGTCGTTCATACACTTAATTCGATGAAATTAATATTGAAATATCTTTTAAACTAAGCATTTAACAAGGCATTTTCATAGGTAGTTACAAGTACCAATCTCCGTACCCTTTTACGAAGAATTAACAAACGTATCGAACGACGTATCGAAAAAAGAAGCCAAAGGTCACGTTGTAATCGCCTAGATAAGATTTATGACCAGCAGATGACCGCTCCCAAACAAAGTAAATTTCATTCGAAACACTTTTTCGAATAATATGAGTACAGTTTAGAAGATATTTGCATGGATCAATTAATATGAGACACTCTGCGTAACTTGGATCAGTATTTATATTTAAAGCTTTCGATAATATAATATAAAAAATAGTGTGATATATTCCATTAAAGAAAAAACAAATCGCTTTGCTTTATTGATAGCGACGTATAATTTCAATAAAATTCTAACGAACAGGAGATTTTTTACTATGTATATTTAAAATCAAACTTTAGAATTATCTTTAGTTATATTGAAATTTGGTAATTATTTGGAGTAGGGCTGAGTTCACCGATTTTTCAGTGACTTTGAAATAAGCTTTCAAGGTCAATATTGTTGAAAATGACAACGTGAGTTCGTGCTCGTCGTTCATATGCAGATGCGTTAGTTACAACAAATAGTAACTAGAAGATTGTTTCAATCGATAGATTTAATCGATAGGTTTAAGATGTTCTTTTGTTTTTATCCCTAGTCCATGTAAGAATGTATAATAAAGGGTTTTTTCGACTCAGAACGGTGTGATAGATTTGTCCAAAGAATAAAATAATAGCTATTGTGATCCTACCTTTGAATAAAGACTGCATTTTTAACTGCATTTTATAAAACTAATGCAATAGCATAATAATTTGGGGATTTTTATATCGAAATCGTGTAATTTAAATCACACGAGATATGAATATTTTTTGAATTCATAATTCGATTTAGATATTTATGTATTTATGGGAAATCCAAAGGTACGATAATACACAGAATTCGCACAGTAGGCAACAATATATTATAAAATTCAAGTGTATGTTCAATTCAAAGTGTAGTACTCGTAATTTTAAGAGTTAATAAATTTAAGGAGTGAAACAATTCTGTACGTAAGTTCCATTTATGTCGTTGTATTCATTAAAATATAAATTTGTATAAACATCCGCGGTTTATTTATAGTATTTATTTATAGTAAAATTTACGAAAAGTATGAAAAAAAAGAAAAAGTTACAAAATAATAATGTTAAAGCATTTAAAAGATAGGTAGTATTGCGATATTTTTACATAAATCTTATATTATTTGATCGAGTGTTCTTTAAAAATTCGTTAAAATGATATCATTCAATAACACAATAGAGATATCACGCTACGTAAATCAATATTGTTCGTGAGAACTGTCCTGTCTGAGTCCCAGGAAGTCGTTGCATTATATGTAGCTTAAAAGGAGCAGTCCAACCTTTTGAAATCTTGAAAAGTAAAACCTAATTAGGGAGTTATTCATCCTTGAGCAACAAAGAGGAGGGAAATCACATAATGTTCGAACGAAGAAGCATCAAAATTACTCCCTTTCTTGTCACGAAATTTCATTTTCTTCTAGTGTAGCAGGTTTCTTTGAAAATTTTCCTACATTGCTTTAATTAATATAAAAAGACTTTTGAATATACAAAAATATATAAAGATATTTTATAAGTAATAAAAAAATAAATATGTAATGTCATATTTATTTAATAATCGTTGTAAAATTGTGTGCATGTTTGAAGGAAATTAATAGCTTTTCATTAGTATTTTCGAATTTAATTACGTTTTACTATAATGTAAATATGTTCATCTTTATGACAACATACAATAATTAAAATCTTTCCTTTTTTTCATATAAATTTGTTTCTTGATATTAAATTATTTCATTTTTTTAAACTATTTATTTCGATATCACTTACTACTTATATTATCGTAGAATTCTTGACTTATTGGAAATAACGATAAAGAAATGTCGAACTGATTGAAGTTTCAAAATTCAGTTCAGTTACTTTTAAATACGTCTTTCTTTTCATTATCTCTTATAAGTTAAAAATTCTATAGTAATTTAAGTAATTGTAAATAAGAACTTCAAATTGACTAAATATTTGACAGAATTATTTAGTATTTTAATTAGATATTCATATTAACAATTATTTATCTTTGCTGCTATCTTCTTTCTTTGTTCCAGGAAAGGTTATACCTTTTTAATCTGAATATTAAAAGTTGTCGTATGAAATGTAATTTCTTCAAACTCAATAAGGACATCAATTCTACTTCTCTCGCTATTCTAATAACTCTTTTCAATTCAACAAAAAAGTGTAAAGTGTGATTTAGTATTGCTATTATATCTGAAAGATTCATCATTTTTATATAATTTTGTCCTTTATTCGTTACATTACGAGTTATACAAAAGAGCAAGATAATTGAAAATATCCAATATATTTGGATTAATTGTTGTTCGAACTTCTATAATATTTAAGCGTTTTTATATGCATGTTCATTTTCTATATTATTAGATTTATTTAATCACGCAAATAATAATTTCAACGTTATAATATAGTTAGAAAAAAGTAGACTTTTAATCGTATTACATTGTTAATTAATTAATTAATGTGCTAGTAGTTAAAGCAAATCTCAGTTTCAATTACATAAATCAAACTCTTGAATTGTATTACGAATGAATTGTTAGTATTATTACAAAACTTATTATTTGATGCATGTTATAAATCAAATAATATGAACAAACTCTTAATATCAAATAACTGATTCAATTTTATAGTTCTAATGGTTGAATGATTTTCTTAATCAGGAAGCAAATCGTAAGATTATTCATGTTCAATAATACAAATACAAGTGGGAACAGAAGTTTCATAATTCACAACTTTCTGTTAATGCACGGATACCCGATGGATTTTCAAACTCATTTTTCTCGAAAATGAAGCCTTAAACGAAAAAATGTTGTTCTTACTTTTCAGTTTATTTTTGCACGTAGAACCACCATGCGACCGCTTGTACTATCATTTCGGAGATATTCTGCATGATATGTTGGTTTTTGTACGTCGATCGGTCATTTATTGATGTTTAAAATTTATATTCGTTAAACATTCTTGGAATTGTTCCTTGTAGCGTATATACGAAATAGTTTTTCATATTTCCGCTGTATAAGGAGAGGAAATAGAATTCTCTTCCTACCGAGTCCCTCCAGTCTTAACATTTTTAGTTTTAATTAGACTTTTTCTTGTTTTTCTTGTGGGGCTTTATAAAAGAGAAAGAAGAAAAGAACCCAAATCTCTTGACAATATCAAGGACTGCATTAGGGATACTTGTCAACAAATTAAATATGTAAGTTTCGCAAGGGTGGAACTATTATTTAGGGATAGAATAAATCACTATATATCGATGCCCGAGGTTACCTTCGACTACAGGAGATAACGGACAATTTCAAGAACGTTTAATGAAAAGTTTTGAACGGTAATAAATGACCTCTAATGACCTGTCAAAGACTGTTATATTATACGTCAATGAATTCATCTTGAAATGGGCTACACACTTGGCTGAACGGAGGTCACCTTAGAGATTCCGGAGGCACCTTCGCTTAGATAAAATTTGTATTTGCCATAACAATCCCCCTGCTGCCGTGAAACAAAATAATTTCTATTTGAAATCAATATTGAAATAAGTAAGTAATGAAATGAATAATCCGAGAAATAATTACATGGATGAGTTAAGGTGAGACACCTTGTATTACACCAACATGAGAGAGAGAGAGAGAGAGAGAGAGAGAGAGAGAGAGAAGGAGAGAAAAATTTTTTTACATTACATTACATTTTTTGAGAGGAAGAGGAAAAATTTAAAAAATATAAGGAGGGAAAGGTATTTTGGGTTTTTGTAAGTCTTCATTGATAAATGTTATGTAAATATATTATCAATGATAAATCTGTTCTAGGCTTTTACAAGTGTACTATGAAGAAAATCTGATAAATAGAGAAAGTGATAAAATCAATCTACTATTTCATATCTTTCATCTTTACTGTGTCATGAATTATCACTTGTCATCGGTACCCGAGATATTTAGGCTTTGATTTAGTCATGGTCATTTACTAACATTAAACTTATACATTACATTTTGTTCTAGAAGAACATTACAACTAATGGCCCTCGTAAGTAAATGCGTTGTTCACTACAATAATTTAATTTGGATCATGAGATGTACCACTCAATGATTTAGCTGAATACAATTCTGCTGCAATAAAATTATAGATATCATTAACAGTAACTGTGTAACATAATGAATGTTTTATAAAAAAAAGTTTAAATTTTTCGGACATAAATGAGAAGTCTTAGACTCTTTGTCCGTTTTCCTGAAAAAAAAAAGAGAAACATTGATTTGATTGTTTAGATCCGAAACATGATTACTAACGTGACTACTAAGAAATCTGAACGTATAATTTTTCTACATCGTGATTATAACATTTCCAATTTGTGACAAGCTATACCTCCACATTTTTATTGTACCTTCCCAGGCCAGTTATCTACCCATAACGGAGCGCGATCGAATAATATGACTAGTTACTAAAGAGAGCAATGTACTAAAAATCGAACGGCCATTCGATTTCCATTCAAATTATTCCGGATTGAATTCGTCGTGTGTCATGCGTGATGTAATGAAAAGTGTGGAAAATGGATGGGTGTGCTCAGAATCGTAGTCGTTCTGCCGGCATTGTTTACTCGGAAGGAAGTTCAACTCGGAAGTGGCACTATTCATGAATCTCATACGAGGGGCAGAGCGGCGTATATACACGCACCTCGTGTATTGGCGTGTGTCAGAATCTCTACAAAGATTATTTAATGTGTAAGTGCACGTTTCACAGATGAGGCGCGGTGTATTTAATGCAACATGTATATACGTATGCGTATATGTTTGACGTAAAAACGTCATTCAAGGGGCTGGCTGCGCAAGCGTAACTTGAAATTCTGTACACAGATCAGTGTCGGCTGATCTACAACAGCGTTTCTCAATCTTTTCTACGAGTTACGAGCTATTAAAACTAAAAAAATTATCTGTTTTTTTTTCTTTTAATGAAATACTTGAAATCTCATACTTGATAAATAAAAATCACATAACCAGTTTAGAGTAGGTACAATGTTTGTACAACAAGGAGTACATATATGACACAAGCGTACATGTAACTAAAGTAACTAGAGTAGAGTAGAATATTTGTACAACTAATAGGTAGATTTTGTTCTATGTTTTAGATAAATGAAACGTTCATATAAGTATATTGGCTTGCTCGTATATTTAACTTTTTAAAAAATTGCAATCTAATAAATTTTCTTGTATAGCAGCATCAGATTTGATAATGAAACAAGTGAAGGCGTTGAGTAACTTTTACACATTACAAGTCAGCTAGTAATCTTATTTCACATAAAGTTGTAAAATTTCAAAATAGAAGTTTGTAACTTTTGATTTGTAACTCGTCAACTTATCAATTAATCTTGCAATGCATGGATTATCATTGAACTATTACTTTTATTCAGCGTATTGCTTTAATTTACTACTTATTGCTAAATATTACTGGAATTTTTTAAATTCATTTTTTGTATTTTTGAAAGTACTTTTTATGTACGTTCTTAAAGCAAAAAATGATTTGTAATGTCTGTGATTGGCGCAAGAAAGAATAATATAATAAGGAATAATTGGAAGTGAGAGTATATTGTTATTCATATCTACTAAAGTATTCAATTTTAAATGATTTATGTTCAGAGAGTAATTGTTTTATATATAAATATTAACATATTTCTTCTATGTTTTTTAACGGGAGAAGTAAATATTGATGTATGTTTATTAAAATCAATATTAATACAATTTCTTTTCTGTGCCTAGAAATGGATTATGCACAGAAAAAATAATAGTATTTAATTATTATCTATCCAAATTTTTTATTTTCCACAGATAATCGTGAAAATAACGATCTTTTTCTTTGTAGCGTATGAACAATGATTTTTCGGCAGATGCGTTTATTGTCCTGAACAATATTTGATTATTAAGTAGCACGAAATATTTTGTTCCTTATAAATAGATTTTTTGAGATTGTTTTGTTTATGTCATATAAGTAATAATTTTTCAATTTTGGTAACTAGTAAAGATGTTAACTTGGTTTACATACAATTCATTGCAAACATCAAATATTTTAATACTAAATTGCAATATGTCAGATAATATTGTATCAAGCATTCAAGACAGGTTTATAACGTTTCATAAACTTTACAAACAAGAAGTACTTGCGCTACTTTATCTAACAGAATTTTGATGTTACACTTGTTTTGCAGTATTTCCATATACGATATATATCAATGCAACGTTACAGTATTTATTTTGCGAATAAATTAATTTTTACCAACGATATGTTCTTTCCTTAACGATTATATTTCCCGTAGAATACATACAGTAGAATACATACTCTTTTAGGAACGGATTAATTTTACAATACACATCAGCAATTAAAATTTATCTGAGCGTAACGTACAATTTTATTTTTCAATACGTAAAATTAATATTGTAGAAAGCAAAAAAATGGAGCATTGTGCAAATATCTCATAACCAGTTGAACATGGAAATGCGACAAGCTTTACGAAGAATTATAAAGTTGGTGATTACGCCAGAAATTAACTGTAATTTAAATTTAATGCATTTAAGCCCGCGTGAAAGCTGAAGCTAATTTGATTTGTTATTGTATAGACTAGTTGTTATTTTTACTTTGAAAATCTAAAAAATTGACTAGTAAATGTAAGCAATATTATATAGTAATATAGCAGAAAATAAAAATGAGTAACGATATAAATAATAACATTAATATTAGTATTAACATTGTATCGTTTCATATACAAAGAAATACTAATACTGAAGTAGTACTGAAAGTAGTTTGTCAAAATGAGGGTCTTTTTAACTTTGTATAAGATTTTCGGTAAAAACTTGGACAACTTTAAATCACATAAAATCATTATGTTTTTATGGAACTATTTTTTCCATAAACAAATTTTTATCTTTCTTCGACGAAGTTAAATTTTTATAGTTTACCAAACATAGATTCATCCATTTGAACATTATTAACTTTCTGAATTATTATTAGGTATGTATTAGGTTGTCCCAAAAGCTTCTTTCGCTTCATAAGGAGATAATAGATCCAGTAGAGACATTTCGTTCCATTACTACAGAATAGATCATACATGATTCAATAAAGTAATATAAAACATAAAATGTTGTGCATCTATTATTCCTTTATAAAACGAAAGACGCTTTCAGGATAACGTAATATATATTTACAAATAGTAAATTGATAACAGGATCCAGTAAATAAAACATTATATATTTATGTACTCTATAATGGACAATTTTTTAAATGAACTCGCAAACATTTAAATTTGGAAAAGGAGAAATATAGTTATTATATATTATACAGAAATACAGATAGTATCATAGATAGTTGACAATAAATTACACACACACACACACACACACACACACACACACACACATAATATAATACTTAAATATTAACTTTTAAATCAACTTGAAATCTTTCAGTGTTACCGATAAAATCTCCAGTTTAAAACACGTTATTTATCAACATTCTGTTTAATCGGAATAAATCATTTAATCGAAGCGGTTCACAAGGTCTACTCCAAACAAATAGTAACATATTTTTTCAAAGAAACTTCTCACAAAAATATTCAAACAACTTGAAAACGCCATGTTTAAAATGAAAGTTTATTTTCATTTACTAAATAAAGAAAGAGGTAGCCTGAAATTTGATCGAACGTGTAAACGGGTAATGAACGCAGGAGAACAGTTTGAGAAACCCTGGTATTCGTAAGCATGTATTATATAAACAATACATGTTGGCGATACCCGCGCGAACAGAGAATCGCACGCGTGGGTGGGGACACGAGCGTGTTTTACGGGTGGCGGATCTGCTCGCGCTCAGTCTATTCCTGCGATTCATGGATCCTACCGGCCATGCCGCTGATTTGTGGCCCGTTGACGTTTAATTCGGAATTCATAAGCGACTGTCAGTGGCGTCGAAACGCGCAAATTTAGCTCGATTGTTCATGGATTTTGTAAGCACCAGGTCCGTGGACAGCATCATCGAAACTATTTTAATAATTTTACAGATCTTTCCTACGTTATAATTTCGTATATCTTTGAGTAACGTTTCGAAAGTCCTGTTAATAAAGACCTGTTAAGTAGAAACGATGAGTTAACTTGCCATTCGGATTGTCAATGCTTTGAATGCAGTAATTTATTTCATACGATTTGTTTTATGATAATGTACCGATATATTTACTTGTACTTAATTTCTATTTACTTTACTGTTTCACCTGTATTCTGAAAATAATTTTTATATAATGATTTGTACATTGCTTAATTAAAATTGGTTGTTAACAATAGAAAAGTGGCTTTATTGATTTTCAATTCTGTTTGCAAGGAAAGATCTGATTTAGAAACAATCTGAATTAGCAGGTTAATTCTAAACTTGCATCAGGTGGTTGTGACATTCGGTTTTTCATAGTGCTGAATGACAATCTATGCAATATAAACATCAACATTATTAAAATTTGATTACTTGTTTTATAATTTCTTCCTATCTCGCAACAATTACTTTTCTAGAGTTTTTATTGTATTAATTATCCCAATTAATGAATTAATTATATATTTTAATCGTCTTTGCTATTTATATTTTAAATGAAAACATCTGAAATAAGAAAACATCAAATGAAATAGAAACTAAATACGAATGAAATAAATAGAATAAAATAGAAACTAAATGAGTATAAAAACCATCGTAAATGTATTTGGTATTTTGCAGATTTGTTTAGCAGACATATAAGGAGAACATATAATTGAATTATAAAAATTAAAAACATTTTGACATCGCATCAGCTGATGTTTTACCGTTGTCGTATTTACTTTTCAGATGATACAAAATCTGACCAAAGCTACGCCAATCAGAACGGTAAACCGAAGAGTTCCTTGATCCACCAACGAAACGAAACCGAGAAAAGTAAGAATCGATTATATTTCTTTTTCCCTTTAATTGATAACCGATATTACTTTGGAATGCTGTCCTTGCGGTGAATCATGCTTTTTGCACGGTCGTAAGACAACATCAACTTCTTTTCCTTATTTACCGTGCACATTTGCATTCGTCATTCTCGTTTCATTCATGGGAAGATGTAAATGCTACGTATTAATATTACTTTCTTGTGCAAATAAGATTATTAAGTACGTTCCAACTATTAACTATAGTCTTCGTAACATCATCTCAAAATTCGGAAATATAAATTAAAGCGTATAGTAAATAAAATATAATAACAATTCATAAGCTGTCCTTTAAATATTTCTCCATCGATAATAGGATTATTTTTCATATCGTTTTTTTATATCTCGATAATTCCATGACAGTAGTAGAACACTATAATTAATCTAATTATCGAAAGAGACTTCAGTTTGGTTAGAGAATTTTCGGCATAGAGATTTCATCTTCTTCTAAATTTTTCTTCTCAGTATGATCGAGCCAAGCTAACATAATTGTTAGCATAGACACATCATTTTGTTTTCCTTATCTCGCGAGCTTTGTTGACATTATCGCACTATCGAACGATTAAACGATTCTCGTTAGAGTGGCATTTCTCTGATAGAAAGGAACGAACATCTTTTTCCTTATGTTTCATCGTCTTATGTCAATACGCGTTGATTCCCCTGAAGAAAATTATGCGACAAGTAGAGCATTTTCTCAAGAACAATTCCGGCGGAACGGTTTAACAATCCCTTTCGTTACTTAACTATACTTATTTATAAACTACGAACAAGATTGCATTTCACCAGGCATTAAACAGCAAAAGCAGTGAAAAAAAAAATGAAGCATAAAACAGAAAAATAGAAAACAGAGAAAAAGTCGAAATTGGCCGATTTTACGATTCCATAGGAGTTTGCAAATTCTTGGAGTACGCTACCGACAAGGAAGAGATTAACATGCCACACAGTGCGCGAAACCGCAGAAATCGCAAAGGTCGCAACAACAGAAGATCCTCTCAAAGGCAGCAAACTCTGGATAAAGCTACGAAAGATAACAACGCCACCATAGAAAATCCAAAGAGCATCAAGGAACACGAAGAGAATCTTCACGAACCTAAGACGAGCGAAGATACGAAGACGAACGACTCCGACTCGGAGAATACCGTACACAGTGGCGAAATTCAACAGAAGAAGGTCGAAGACGATGATGTAAACGTGACAAAGAATTCAGATAACGAAATCACCTCAAAGGGAGTTATATCGAAGTCTCATAGATACGCGAAAGAAGAAAAGTGTCGAATCGAGATAGGTACAGTGCAACCTGGCATCAAAGTTATGAAGATCACAACGATCAGCAGTTCACCTCTGGAAGCAAAAATCGATCATATTCCTGGTGTCGGTATCGTAGAGACTGGTAGTAAAGATAAGATGCCGGATAACGAGGGTATTGTGACAATTTCCGAACCTGTAGACTCTTTCTCTTCTTCTACGACGAAAGTGGACAGGAAGAACGATCTGAATCAAGATTCGATATTGACTGGCAACAAGTTGCAGATTCGTGATGTCAGCGATTGCGACACGGTAGAGACCGATAACGTTAAACCAGTTATCGTTGAAATGGAATCGGACGTGGAAAGGGAGCCAACGGAGCTAGCTACGCGGTTGGAAGCGGATTTCGACGACTCTGATGCGTCGAAGCAAGATTTTGTGGAACCGAGGCGTGTCTGGGACAGCGTGATGCCGCACGACGTAGAGAGGAAATTGAGGAGCTTCATCGAGAGTCTAAAATTGCCGACTTACGTGGAGGACGTCGTAGAACCAACGAAGCCGACGGACCACGAGCGGATCAGTGGCTCGACGCATAAGAAGACGAGGAAACGCGCCACTTTCGAAACGCAACACGCGCACTTACAGGCGGCTAACAGGTTTTTGGACATCATTCAAGAGGAGGGCGAGAAACTGTCCGAAGACGAAGAGCAGCATATAAGAGATTTCATTAACGAGGAGATTGGGAAATACCGGAGGAAAGAACGCTGTTCAGAACGTGTAGAACAAAAAGAGGAATTGATGCAAGAAATAAGAGAGGAGCACAGTGTGAAGATAAATGTGATCAACGTGGACGAAGAAATGTCTGAGAAAAAGGAAGATGCTGATAAAAAGAAAGATGCTGATAAACAGGAAGGTGTTGATATAGGAAGAACTGTAAAATTGGATAGAGTGGAAACGGAGCTTGATGCTAGAGAAACGAGGAAGCCGATTGACGAAGATGATGAATCGCAGAAGGGTTTAAAGAAGGAGAACTTAAAGCTGAAACAAGATAGTGATACGGAAATGTTAGAAGGGAAAAATGTTGAAGACGAGTCTGTAGGAAATGAGTCATTCAAAATAGAGGAATTGGAGCAAAGTATAGAAGAAGATGAAGGAATGTTAGAGAAAAAGGACGATAATGATGAAAAGATCGAGGAAGTGGTAAGCGAACCATTGAGTAATGACAGTATAAGTCAAAGTGATTCTAAGTTGAATGTTGAAGATGAAACTAGTGGTCAAATGTTATTTAATGGTGAAAATAATGAATTTAAAGTTTTGAATAGTACCCAATTAAACGAAAAATGTGAAACATTAACTAATGATGTTAGAATAAAAGAAGTAGAGAAAGAATCATTTGTTGAGGAAGGTATATCGACAGAACAGACGTCAAAAAAGCAATCAGAAATTTCTGATGATTTAAATATCAATGCACGTTGTATAACAATACAGGTTCAAGAAAAGAAAAATGAAGAATTAGAACTGGATAAAAATCAAGATACTTCAAATGAAATATCAGAAGAATCAAAGATCAAACAGTTAAAAATGGATGGTAATTGCACTCGTTTGAAAAGTGAAGCATTAATTGAAAAGCCTGTTGGAGAAGAAAAATTGGATTTAGAAAATAATATACAAAATTCTGAAGCAAATATATTGTCAGAGGAAACTGAAGAATCAAAATCAATTGGTGACGATAATGATTCCAAAAACGAAGCACTGTGTGAAAAATTGGTAAAAGAGAAGGGATCATGTATGAAAGATGATGTTATGAAAGATTCTAAAGTAAATACGTTGCCTGAAAATCAAACGACTGAAGCGATTGAAAGTGGAACAAAAAAGAATGGAGAATCATCTCATAAAAGTGAGATAAAGTCCGCAAAAGTCAACGAAGAAGCATCGTACGAAATAACATCTGCAGAAATCAATGAAAAATCGTCACAATATGAAACAAAACATAGAGACGTCGATAGAGAATCATCGAAAGAAACTGAAACAAAATCTATAGAAATTAATAACGAATCGTCACAATCGAAATATTCATCTGTAGAAAATACGCAAAATGAAAGATATACCAATCCAAAAAACATTAATATTTCCGAATCAAGCATAATGAAAAGCGTAAGCGATGAGTTATTAAAAGAACAATCCTGTTGCATAGAAAGGGAATACTCAAAAATTCAGACTCCAGTAAACGTTATATCAGTGATAGAGACAAAACCTTGTGCCTTAACGTCACCAAAAAGATCTTCTAGCCTGTCAGACATCGATTTCCAAGAGAAAACAACGTATTCCGGTATTTACGATCGTAATCCTCCAACCCCTCCGCTTCGTCGAAAAAGGGAAGTCAAAAAGTTCATAGACGTTGACGATCCTCCCAGTCGTCCACCTCTTCCGAAAGAAAACCTCGGTATATTCGATGCATTTTTCAGACAACCCTTGGAAATACATTCTTTGGAGACTCCAACGATGTGTAAGAATGTTGGCAGCCTGGGAACTTTATTGACAATAATATCCCGTAGTGACGCGTCCGTCAGAAATATTCGCGACACTTTAAGCACCGTGGATTCGTTGGCTCTGCCTGAGAATGTACGCAAGATAATCGATGATCTAAGAACAAGCGGGAGGAGGGCTTGTCTCGGGAGTGACATTACCGAATTGCACAATTACCTTGAGAACGGCGCCGAGCTTGGCAATGGAGCAACGCCTGAAATAACGCATGACTACTTGAATCGTAACGTACATGAAAAATCGTCGGCGTCCAAGTCGTCGGCGAAATCTGACGCGCGCGAGCCGGTCGAACGAATAGTGAAAATGGTCATAGAATCGTCTAAGGACGAGCCTGATCGAGCAACAGTTTCTGATAAATCCAATCAGAAGCAATCCGAGAGTAAAATCGGAACATTAACGAATGAAAATCAGGGAAACAAAACTGAATCGGAACAACCATCGCGTCATCATGTTAAGAAGGAGGTTATCAAGAGTGAAATGTCGAGCACGAAGACGATTGTAACGCAAAAAAACATATCAACCACGCATGACTTCAGATCGCGTAATAATAAAGTTGAAAATTCAAAAGATACCAGAGAGTTAACTACTAGCGAGGAAGAGTTTGAAGAAATATACAAATATTCCACTTCAAAAGACAATGACGAGATGCAGTCTTACGTTCGTAAAATTAGCAAGCACGATAATCATGATCAAAAGGAACGTGAAAAATTCGATAGCCCACCAAAAATACTAGACCCTATTATAAAAATCCACCCTGAGCATTTCATGGATAAAGAGAAGTTGGAGACAGTGGATTATCAAGGGCACGACTCGTCTAGCAGTGCAACTACTTTGAGTACGGTGAAGTATAACCCGGCAGATGCCTGGCAAGCTGATATTTATTCGATAATAGTGGAAGAAGCAAGGAAAAGCAAGCTTAAGCGAGAGGCAGAGGAAAAAGTCGAGTCATCCAGTTTGAAAAACAAACTTCCTTTGCTGAAAAGGGACGAATCGTTTTATAACTCAACGGACTGTCACGAAGTTCCAGTGACACCTGAACCTATACCATATTCACCTGTCGAAGATCTGTGTTACGCGACCATTGACAGCGATGCGAATTATGTGAAGAGTCAATCGCAGAAAGACGAGACTACTAGTAGACCAGAGTCTTTAAAAGATCTTAGCATTAAGAAAATCTTGTCGATGCCGTACGGTTTTCACGTAATCAACGAGATCACGATGCCTAAATTTAACATCTTTAAAAGTCTACAATCTATCCCGAAGTTTACTAATAACGTAACGAGTTATTCCATTAGAGACATTCCATTAAATATGCATGGAGTGAGTGAGCAGCAAACTGAAAGAGCTAAACTAACGACAGCTTTGTCAGAATCAAAGTGTCCTGATCCATGTAAAACCGCTGTTTCAGACCAGACTATATCAGAGCAATTAAAACCGAAAGAACTGCTCGATTCGAATAGCGGCGTCGAGTTACCCAAGTCGCGGCAAATGACCATGGCCAAAGATAGTTTGGGAACGTGGGTAGGTTTATCGACGACTAAAGATCCCAGGTTGCTCGTCTGCTTATCACCGTCTCAGCAGAAAACCGCAATAAAAACGAGCGCGGACAACTTACTGGATCTGCATAGAAAATTCCTAAATAGACACAGTTATTTCGATGAGGAACCGCCTCCACGAATCTCTGTTCCTAAATATCGAGTCGATCTGCTACCCATCGACGAAAGTAACAAAGAAAGCGTTAAACGCGAAGTAAAAATCGAATTCTCCAAATCGACTGCTCATGACGTTCGCACTGAATACGATAAAAAATTAACTACAAACAGGCTGTTAGACATTATCAAAGAAAATTCGGACAATTGTAAACATCCATATAGCACAAAACCAAAGTCGAGAAACGAATCAAAGGTAAAATTTGATGAATCGAAGCACTCTGACACAAAGTCGTCTTATACAAAGTCGAGTACTCTTGACAATGGTCAGGAGCGTCTCAAAGTCACTCGCCTATGCGATTGGTTGAACTTAGCAAGACGCGAACCCGTCAGTAATGCGCGGCACGCGACATCGCTCTCCGATGATTTATTAATAGAATCGTCGGGTGAGGGAAAAGAGCGTGATAAGAGTCGATTCAGCGAACGAATTCATGGCAATCAGTCGGAGGTTGCAAAAGAATCAGGGTCAGATAGAATCAAGGAACATGTTACTGGTAAACGATCGACGCCAGCTCATTTCGTCAACACCGCTTTCGTCGCGAATTCACTCGAAAAACCGGAGCCGCCCGTCAGAAGTCCGACGCCTTTCAACAAGAGTCCCATTACACTGAACAGTGCTATCATCGACAAATCGGCCGCGATGCCAGAGACTGCGGACAGGAGGACACCGCCACGAAGGACTATCGATCCGCGTTACAACGTGAATCCAGCGTTGATCGACAATAAAGTGGAAGTGCCACCGCGTCTGAAACGTGTGATCAACGTAGACAAATCGTGTATCGACACGACGAGTATTTTCGATCAAAATCCACCTAGAAGTCATCTGGAACCACGACGATACAAGAGCGAAGAAGAAGAAAATGTGAAACAGGCGGCAGCTACGGAAATCATGCAAAATCTGAAAAAGCTTCAAACCGAGGCAGAAACTCAATTGGAAGGTCATCGAAAGTATTCTCTACCCCAAGAGTATTTCGTACAGCAGTTGAAATACGTAGAGCTGCTGGAGAATCAGTTGAAGAATGTAATATTAGCCGAGGAGGAGGAGAAGGAAGCCTTTGAGACATTACAAACACATGCGAGGCAACAGGCGCAGGAGAAAGGCGTAACGAAGGATGTACCGAAGAGACTTCCTTCTTCAGGCAAGTTTTTTGATCGAGTAAATACCCCTGAGATTAAAGAAGAAGCCTCTCAAGACACTTCCAATGATAAATCTTGGGTAGAGAGCCAAAGCTGGCAAGAGAAGTCCGAGGAAGTGAAGGAAAATTATTCGGAGACGATTAATAAACATGGTCACAAGGATTTTTTGAAGAAGGTGCGTCACGAGAACGGTTTCCACGAGGAGGAATGTGAAAAGCGAATCGAGCACGTGGAACAGCATTCCGTGATGACCAAGAAGGGTGACAAAGTTCCTGAAAAGATGAAAGCGGATCGAGCTGAGCAAGCGAGCAGCGCTTGTAAAAAAGCACCTACGAAGAAAGAAACGACGAAGGACGAGCGTCGTTTTGGCAAAGAAAATACGTCGTCCCAGATGTCTAACTTACAGAAAACCGTCAAAGTCGAAAAACCAAGTGTGCCGGCGGCAGTGGAGAACAGCGAAACGTTTCGACAGAAAATGTACGACGAGTACGTGCACAAGGTCCTGGAGCGAGAGGAACGGAAACATCATAAAGTGGTGAAAATCAGCACCCACGAGAACATTCAGAAATTGAAGAATAATTTGGGAAAGAGTGACATGAACACCGTTGAAAAAGAATTTATCGAAAAAGCGAGGAACAGGTTAAATAAATTTGGGATTAATTTGGACGAAAGCGAATCTGAAAGTGACAAAAGCGGTAGTAAAGGCAAACGTGACAAAAAGACGAATGAGACGAAACAAGAATGCAACGAGGAGGAGAATATCGTCAAGGTGAAATGTTTGATCGACGGGAAGGAGTTCCAAGACGCGAAAAAATTACCGAAGCATCTACAAGAATTCCTTACAATGTCCGCCACGTTCGACGATGGTGAGTCTCACCGAATCAAGGATTGCAGTGTTATTTCAGCGTTGTTTTCGATTGCTACGGTTGAAATATCGTGCTCGAGTGTTGATCGCCCGATTTTTGAATTTTGGAAGATACGAATGACGTGTCGGAAATTGAATACATAACAGTAACTAACGCACGTTCGTAGCCTTGTGGTGAATTGCATTGTCGTAGGTTGCTTGGCATATTGCTCGTCACTAACGATATTCATAGTCAACGAATTATTTTTTTTTTCTTTCTTTGCTCATCTTTTTAGTTGACAACCATTTACATATTGGTTGTATTTTTGGTTAGCAACTATTTCTCTTTTTGGTTATTTTATATCCGCGTTCTATAGAAGATTTATTAGACAGGATATTATAAATTCGACAAGCGGTTCCCTATGCAATAATAGGTTAATAATAATAAGTTAAAAGAGCAGAGTTAATATTTGTTGAAAATATTAAGTTTATTCTGCATTTATATTTTCTGCAACTTTTTCGATTCCTTTTGTACATTTATTAAGATTAACGATAATATTGTACGAATTTTGTCAAGATTTTGAAATATTACATTATTTAAATGACTGCAGATTAAAACTGTATTTTAGATAGTGAAGTATTAAGATATAGGGTAAAACTGTAAATAAGGTATTTTTTTCTTTGATTTCGATGATTTTTGCATATGTTATAGAAATCAACGTTGTGAACAATTTTTTTCTCCGTATGCACCTGTCGCTCGACCATAATTTCTGAGATATTCCTGAAAAACTACCGATACCAGACAACAGTGAGTTCTGCCTATAATTGTGTAACCGTAACAGCGTACGTGTTTGTATTAGTTGTCTATCTTTTGTTTATAATATAATAATATATACATAATTTGCAGAAACTATGGTCGAGCGACAGTTACATGCACAGGAAAAAGTTATTCAAAATGCTGATTTCTAAACATATATAAAAAAAATATCAAAGTTGGAGTGGAAGTAGCTTTTTTACAGCTTCACCAGAGATTTTTGTTTAACGAAAATCAAAATATTTGATAAATTAAATATTAAAAATATTATATTTTTCATATTTTCATATCTTGTGGAAACGTCGAACTCGGATTGATATTACTTAGATGAAAGTGACGTTTCCAACAACTTATAAGATAGTAGTAAAAATCTGTTGTTTCGGTCAGATTGTAGGTAAACATAGCGAAAAAATATGTTGTCCGTAGTTTGTTCGAAATCATCATTAATAGAAAATATTATAAGGTAATGACGTTCTAATATTGACAGGTTTTTGTTAATGATTCATGTTTTTGACGTGCATTTTTCAACTATGAATTAATAAGATCAAAATAATTATTGCTTTAAACGATCGTACCTGTTTGGTTACCAGCAATCTTTGTTCACATAAAATTTTGTGTGCTTAGTTTAACTTTGAGTTAGGTGAATTCATCTAGACAAGCAGAATTTGTAAGAATAATATTTCAAATTTCATGTTTGATGAATATTTTCATATCAATTTCATATTATTATAAAAGTTGTAATAAAAATTTTGTTATATTATTATAAAAGATGTAAAATTAAAAACTTTTTAATTAATTTTTACATCTTTTATTATTACCATTATATTATTATTATAATTTTTAATAATATATACAAATAAATGATGTCAACTATATACATACGCATCAAGTTTTATAATATTATATTTGGAATTTAACTAATTTCAAGTGGATAAGTTCTAGTACATTATTAAAGCTGTGTTTTCCTGAGAATGAGATCTCCAATTTTTGTTTTTGATAGGATTAAAAGCTGTCTTTTATAAAACATAATATTACATTTATAATTATTCTTGGATCAAATTAGTGATTTTTTCCGGGACTGTATCCTCAGTTTTTAGTAATTTAGGAATAATAATGTTTAATCGACAATATTTATGGTCTGTATTTAATAATAAAAAGAAATGACAACTAACACTCATAGAATAATATTACATGCATATATATTTATACAATTTGCAGAAAGGATTTAACTAAGTACGTGAATTTGAAAATTTGTAACATATTGTTTCGATCACACGCGGAGAGATGCGATCGCGAGGAAGCACGTCAACGGGAGTCGTAAATTCCCGTTACGATTAGACCATCGACGCCACGAAATGATCGATCCTATATTTCGGTTAGGATAATAGAGATAGTTAAATTAAATATGACACTGATATAACAAGTTATAAATTACAGTTTATTCCAACAACTTTGTAATGAAGATAGTTACGCTGGTACGTTTGTATAAGTTAAGTAGGTGACTGATCTAAGGATGGAAACCCGGTCAAAGGTGTGAATTGTTGGAAAGATGGAAAATCAGTGAAGTTCGGTGACGATGTTGTGGTGGAGGAAAGCTAAGGACGGGTGTGTCTAGCGCACAGGACCATGGGATTTGTTGATGACAATTTTGGCTAGGAAAGTGAGGGCAATAGACATTGCTTCTGATTGGATAATAAGAAGGTTGGTGGACTGGGAAGGGTCTTAGCCGCCCTCGAGAGAAAGTTGCTAACGGAAGATACCGAACGCGAGAAAAACCGACTTTCCCGTATCTTCCCGTAGTAGAAAATAAATATAAGGAACACTTGAAATAAAAGATACTTGTTTGGTCTGAAGGACCAAGAATGCCAAGATTTATGGGTCCTTAAGGCTATTGAGGGTATGCAGTAAGGATGTGTAGACATCTGGCTGCCATCTTGCCCGCGGTGTGTGGCCTGGTTTAGGTAGAGAGTCGGCCGACGTAACACATATATTTAATTCGTATCTCGTATCGAGGTTGATAAGTCACGCCAATATCCGAAATGTTGTGCTTGATATATGCATTACAAACGATGCGATAAAAGCGAATAGAGTACATAACAGCAACTTATAAATGATATTAGCATTTTACACAAATTGTAGGAAATATATAGAAAATACGTAGAAATATCTAGAAAATATACGTTCAATGAATTGAAAGATGATATATATTTTTAATTTAAAATTTAATTTTTAAGTACGTACGTTTATAAGTAATATCGTATACGTATGATATTGTAGTACATATGTAAGTATTTTTCTTCAATCGCAACGAATTTTCTTCGAACTAACAATTTATTAAGTTAAACACAAACAAGATACATGTATATATGTATATTGAATAAATTAAATATATAATTTATTATATATGATATAATAGATATTGCATAGTAATATACAAATGCCGCATTTTTAAAACTGAGATCTATTTCCAATCACGGAAGTATTTTACGTGTTTACCGTTTTAAGTATGTTGATACTACTGATTTTTTCCATTCATTGGCTATTTCAATATGTAACTCATGTTGTTTCAAGATATTTTTGGAGTCATCTCTTTTGAAGAATTTTTTATATTGTCTTATATCGTGGTATTGTCAGTAACATTGTGACGACTGGTTTCTTTCTGAAGTGACTTTCATCAGGATCTGGCTAGTTCTGTTAAGAATTTATAAAATGTGACTAACCGTTGAAAATCAGATGACGTCACAGTGGTGGACGTCATCGGTCGTTACAATGTTCATAATGTTTGTTATAAGAGTAGAATTAATTACTTCAGAAGCTTCAGCAACTTTTATTTAGTTAAAATGTAAAGAGAATTATTAAACATGCATTTTATTAACTATCATTCTATTTCTATATCCGATCATCTTTTGAGTTGTGTTATAACGATATTTAAATTTTAAATAATGAAATAAAGTATGGAACTGAAAGCACATAATTTTATTTCTATTCAATAGATATTTTATTGAATTATTACATTTATCTTGATTACAATTTTAGGTTTGTTTAATTCAATATAAAACATGATATAAATATTAAATTTGTCCTATTTAATATGAGATTAACATAAAGTTTTTTCTTTAATAGAATATGAAATTTGTAAATTAAATAAAAAGACACGAAACGGTCATCTAGGAACAGCTCATAAGTTATGGAGTCAAAAAAACGAATTGTTGAAATTTATGTTTTGTCATTACGTATAAACTACTGAAGAGATTTTTATAGTGTTTTCTCTGTTGTATAGCTTATTCGTGTTTGGTAAAGAAAATAGAGTATGTTTCATCTCGATTCGTTTTGTAAAAACTGAGATAGCCTGGCTGATCTGAATTGTATGTATTCTCATGTTGAGTAGAGGTCAAGCAACGATGGTTATTATTTACGTCGCGTTTGTTCCGAAGTCGTGTCTTCTTTAATTTAATATTTTTTACTACGAAGAATAGCTGTTAGTATAAAAAATTTGTAGGGATTTTATTAATAAAAATTTATTTGCTAAAAAGTTGTTCCATATATTAGTAGTGTACGTGAACGAAGTCGTAAGCAACCGTTAGTATAACACAGATCTTTCGCGGGAGATAGAAAGTAGACGTAATTCGAACTATACGTGAGTTAATTTTCACAGCATCGATAAGAAATCGATCTGAACATAATTACAAAAGGTATATTAAACCGCTGGAATCTCATAAAACATAATGAAACAGGAAATACGGTTTGCGTAACGTTATATGCTGAACCGATAGACGAGAAGGGGATTGATTTCTTGCCCATAAAGTGGAAATACTGAAAGATAAATTTGTTGGCTTTCGCGTAGGTTGTAGGGTATCGTTACGACTAGAATATAGAATAATAACTTAAAGCTATTAGAATTTCTACTGCCGTAAATTTTTATATCTTTTTCGTACCACATAAATTTTTACGTTACATTTTCCTTCTCTTTCTATAAGTTTGGAATACCTAAATTAAACAAGGATACAAAAGTATAGGTCAAATAGTTTAATATCTTTATTAAATATGTATAAAAATTTATTTTTTTACTCTTGAATTTTTTGATTATACAACACAAATTTTCTGTAGATATCATTATAGGTAGTATATTTTTAAAAAGCTTGAAGGATTGAAATTTCAAAATATTTAATCTTGTCGATCAGGAGTTTACAACCTTCTCATAAATGCATAGCATCAAACCAAAATTAATTCAGTACTACCAAAAACAATACGTTTTGTTCATAGAAGTGTGAGACTATGCACTTAATTAAATTACTGTCATATATGTGTATTTTGTTCTCAATAAAATGATTGAACAGTTAAACGAAAGGATTTAATTTAACATTAAAAATATACTTTTGGTTGATAACACAGTCGGTTTTTCTTACGTTCTCACTTGAAGTACAAAGTTTTCGAGAATGGAAACTTATACGATTTCAAGTTTTACGTATTACTTTGTGTGTTGTTTCCGGCAGATGTCACTTTGAGTGCGTTTATCTTTCTCAACGACACGTACTTTGACATTTCAAGCTATAAAAATACACAGATTGGATTGTTAAATTATGACGATCTTGTTTTCGAGCTTATTTATAGTAATGGATGTACTTAGGTATATATTACTTTATAACTTACCTATGAGTAAAATCAAGATCTTAACGTATCAAAAAATATCCGAAGGTTTTCATCAATATATTACGCAAATCATGACATACACACAGAAATAATGCTTCTTATTAAAACTATTATTAATATTTTTATTATTGAAGAATATTTTTAACAATGTTTTAAAAATATTATGTATAACATCAATACGTATAAAATACCAAAAATAATTCATTTTGAAAATAATTCTGTCATTTATCTAGGACGTGACATTTTTCGGAAGAACAAATACTTAATATAAACAACGATACACCCGAATCAATTTATAGGCATTCCTGATAATAACAATACCAATGAATTGAAGACCAATGATAACACATTCAGTGCTGATCGATTTTTTGTTACGTATAGCATAGACAGTAAAGCGCAGCGAACGGATCCTTTCTATACGTTTTTAGGACTGTGTGTGTGTGTGTGCGTGGGTGCGTGCGTGGGTGCGTGCGTGTGAGTGAGAGTAAGAGTGAGTGAGTGAGAGAGAGAGAAGACTCCACGAGAGCCTACTGCAAATTTATAATGCACACGCCACGCCGGAGTCATTAAATCTGACGTACACGATCCATTGTAGTAGAAAGAAAAAGTAAGTTCGAAGCTTCCCAACGGATGACTCATGAGTCATAACTATATAAATTATTGATAATTTGCGATTAAAATTGCGATTTTAAATTTAAGTTATCTGTTATTTATTATTGGTACATTTATTAAATTCGTTTATTTTTAATTAGAATGTTTGCTGATTAAATGGGTCCAAATTATTTTTGTTACTATTCTTTAGATGGTTGAATAATTGAAATAGTCAAAAAATAAAAAAATATTTTGAAAATGTTGAAAAAACATAAATGAGATGTTTAAATTTTGTCTTTTTGTCAAATATTAACAAGCAAATACTTGTAATTTTCCATTGTTATAATATTAAGTGCTTAATGTTAATTTTGTTTTTATTGTTTACTTATTTTTTGTTATTCGTATTCCGAATAAATTTTGGTTGCTAATCATATCAACTTCATAAACTTCCAACTGACAAGCAGAAACAGTGGCCTGACAATCAGCCGATGATTGCATGGGCTGGGAATGCAGGTGGGAAAAGGCACCCTTGGTGGACCTAATGTGAGGTCTTCGGAAAATTGCGCACCATGTAATACTGTGATAGCCCGAGATAAATAGGTCTTCGAGACACTTGAACCTGGATAGAAACGGTTTCATATATTCGTACAGGACCAATTTTATTGGCCACGTTAGCTTGCCAATCGAAACAGTTTCGTATGAATGCATTAAAGCAGATGTCTTTGGTTTGATTTAGCTCACCAGTGGGTTCCCGGTTTTAAGCTGGAAATCCATTGACAAGCTAAGCCAATCGAAAGGCATTTGCTTCAATGCATTTACATGGAACGGTTTGCATTCGGAAACTAAACTGATCCAGTTATTGTAAAATCGATCCTATAAAAATGTATGGAACTATTTCCATCGAAGTCAAGTTCAAGTGTCTCGAGGACCCATTTAACTCGAACTAGTATGAGATTTTTTTATGATCAATTTTTCGGAGACTTAGCAAAAGCCCAGCAGATAATCTTTTTGTCTTCGCACACCTAGTCCATGCTACCATCGGCTGATCGTCACGCTACTGTCTCGGCTTGCCAATTGTGTCTGTTTATAAACTTGTTACGATAAGTAACCAAAATTTATTCGAATGATGAATAACAACGAAGAATGAGCAATAAATACACAATTAAGGTTAAATGCTTAATACCATAATGATAAAAAGATATAAATATTTGCTTGTTAATATTTTTATGATTTTATTTATGTTCTTCAATACTTCTAAAACATTTTCTTGTTTTTTATTCAACCATCTGAAAAATAGCTTATATTTATTTAATCAATATTCTAATTAACAGAAGAAAGCAAATTTAATAAATAATAAATAACAGATAAGAAATTTTAATCGCAAATAGCGCATAATGTATATAATTATGTATATAACTATTTGTTGCTACTATTACAATGGGCCATGTGCAGCGGACCTGATGAATCTGGGCGGACCATGCACATCATAAATTTGGAGCAAGCGTTTCTCGGACTGTGTCCTTCAGAAGATTCTTTTTTTTAGGACTAGGCAGTCTTTACCTGCCCTCGCAAACGAAACGATACCTTCCGATATAAGAACGTTCTCGATCAGCTATACCTTGTAGAACCTTGTAAAACCGGTGACATATCTTTTGCAACAGATATATACAAAATATCTGTATTAAAAACTGTGATAATTTTGCGTGGCGCGGCTTGGACTGACTGAGTTTGGATTGGTTTAGATCGGTGGATCGTCAGCTTTAAGCTACCTAGCAAGCCAGTGCCTTAGACAAGGGAAGGTGTCTTAGACATCGATAGGAAAGGTCATGTTGAAAATCCTATTTATTAAAATAGGTTGGATCGACCGTTTGCGAGAAAGGCAGTGGTAGATTTCTGGTGGCAAGCAGAGGGAGTTGCTGCATGTTAATGTAATATTTTATTTGTTTATTTTAGAAAAATATATATTTCTGTTGACAATTAATTTTTTTTTTAAATCTAATTTTCATTATATTTGATCCACCTCTTTTGCCAACATATTACAAAAATATTAGTTCCGCATACAAAAATTGTCGAGTGAGCAGAAAAAGAAAAAGGTCGGGTACAGATTAAAAGAAAATTAGGGATAAGGTCGGACATGAATAACTAGTTGATAAAATTATTATATTATTGCGTTTGCTATATTTTTCCATCTTTCTATCCATATTTTTCCATTTACATTTGGTCTTTAAACAAAATAAAATGAATTAGTCTCCATTTGAAACGATATAAGTGAGTCAGGACAAATATAATAGAATACATGGTGCCTTGATTTATGATTCTACATGAAAAAAATAAGTCAGCAACGTACAATACAATTTTTTTCATACGAAGCATTATTTTTGAGAAATCTGGCTCCATCGCATGTAAGAGTTAGCAAATTGCTGTAATCTAATATTAGTAGTTGTGCTTTTATTTGTTATACTGAATCATACAGAACATGAAACTGGATGGATATTTATGCGCCATAAATTTTATTACTTTAGGAATTGTTGAAAATGTTTCCCATTTTGTTGAATACACACTGCTTTTCGCATTTTCTATGAAAACTATTGTGTTTTGCATAATTTATTTGTTATATAATTTTTTTGCATAATTTATGAATGTTAAACGTTGTAAAATGTTATAAAAATTGCTGTCCTGTTTGATCGTGTGTTTTCAAATACCATAAACACAAGTCAAACCGTTAGTCCACATACACTGATGAGACAAATATTTAATGTCAATTTTTTTAACGCGTTGACGTCGGCGCCGATATTCATGGTTTTGTCCATGGGGCGGCGCGAGAATTCACTGTCTGCTTGATGGGATGGCGGTGGGTCACATTAGACTGTTCGACACGACCGCAATTTTTCAACTTTGACCTCAATTTATAACAAAATTACAAAAGGTATAAGATTCCTGTTGGATTCAGTAAATTTCGTGGACTTCAGCTAATACATTGATATACAATAGTTTGTCAATATCAATTTGCATATATCTATAAATGTTAAGTAAAGCTGACGAGACCAGCTTTGGCCCTAATTTTGTACTCTTTTTGATTTTTCTCAAAAAATAGTCGTCTGACGCGAATTCTGACCGTCGCATGCAATTCTGTGAACATTTTTCTATAAGAAACATTCATAACGCGAATCAAAAAATTTTTCAATTTCGTACAGAAAAGAAGAATAGTTATGCATGTTCGTCGGAGAACAACGGGGCGCGTAAGGAATGTGCACGACGAAAATCGTGTTAGATTACGTAAAATGGACTGACAAAGGGCCAGTATGTATTCTAACTACGTCCAAAAATCATAGGTGTGTTATTGTTCAGGGGCAAAATAGGAAATTAAAGCCAGACACTGACTTTTTTTTATTTTTTTTAATGATTATAAAAAGGGGGTTGATCTATCCGATCAGATGGCATCCTATTATAGTTGTTTGCGCAGAATCATAAAATGCTATAAAAAAAAATTGTAATGGAATTAATATGTGGGACTATACATAGAAAATGGAGTATTAAAAGTATTAAAATTTTAAAATTTCGCGAAGAAATGATGTATCACCTTTTAAATATAGTGAATCCCCACAGACAAGAAATGCCAAGTGAAAATAAAGTACTGCCCAAAAAACGATCACATTTTCTGCAGTCGTACCAAGGGCCTGCGAGCAAAACGAAAAGGCGGTGTAAAGAAAGTTGTAAACGCATTTCTAGAATTAAAAGTAGAGAGTATACCGCGACAAGAACTAAAAAAGTAACAACATATTGTGATCGTTGTAAAAGCCAGCCGGTACTCTGCCTAACTTGTTTTAAAAAATTGCATGAAAAAAGGAAATAATTATGTTAAGTTTATAATATTGAATTGTTATGTTTTTACTATTGTCTGTCTGCTTATAATGTTGAGATAAAATAATATAAACCTATTTTATACTACCTATTTTGTGAAATACAAAATATTTTGTGTGACCCAACGCCGCCCCTCGGGACAGGCACGGCTGACCCCGGTGGGTCGCGCCGGCGTCAACGTGTTAAGGCAAAGCCTCGTATGAAGTAGTTTTGTTTCATATTTTCGACTTCATATAGAATTTCTATAGAAATACATAGTCACTCTGTACAATATGTACAATCATACTTCTACAGTATCTTAAATATGTATGTTGCACTAATACTAAGACTATTGATCTTCTATTGTATACCTAAATATTAGGTTGCCTGAAAAGTTTCTTTCGTTTTATAAGGAAATAATAGACGCACAATATTTTTTGTTTTATATTAGTTTATTGAATTATGCACAAACATAATAATAGAAATAGAACGAAATGGATCATACCTAATTCGATAAAATAATAAAAAACAGAAATTGTTGTTCATCTATTATCACCTTATGAAACGAAAGAAACTTTTCGGACAACCTAATATATCATACACAATGAATTTGGATTAAAGCAATATAACGAAAATAAATAAGTACACCTATCCCTCAATTTACGCGGGATATTTGTTCCATGTGAATTCATTTTACGCGAATGAAAATCCCATAAATAAAATCTGTCAACACAAAAGAAAAAATATGTGCATATATGATCGCTAGCACAATGTAATCTACTTTTATCCTTATCTTATACAGCACTGACTTTCAACATCGCCGAATAAGTTACTATATACATTTGTTACTTTTAAAACTTCTAGGAAAATATATTTTCTGGCCGCGTAAATTGTGTTACAATATACCGCGTAAGAATAGTGCCGCGTAAATTGAGGGATGGGTGTATATAGGTCTGGTACCGATCATTGTGATTGCTTTGGTAGTCCAACTATTAAAATCAGATGTAGTAAAAACTCCGAATACTTTCAAAATGACCTGATATTATGCAAGAACAGAGATAAAAATATTCTTTCGCCGTCGCGATCAATATTTACTACCTACAATTTATTTTTTTCTCTATGTCGAATCAAGGGAACCAGTTGTGACTAATCGATCAGTTGTAACGCGTTTATGATTCATTCGAGAATGAGAATCTAAATTTAGTCTTCGACGAGAAAATAGGCCAGAGCTCGTGGAACGTTTCCTCGGACGCGTCCAGCTTTACGCCACGACGTGTCGGAACCACCATCTCGATTTTAGTTATTTCCGTCAAATTGCGACACCGACTGTTATACTCACCGAGTAGTCGCCGAACCTTCTCGAGACCTTCACCCTTTTCAACTCACTATGTTGCCGTATCAGCGTCGAATTCCAGTTTTACATAGACAGGCACCGAAATAGGTGGCCAAAATAAATATTTCCTAGATCGATATGTGAAATCCGGCACTACCCTGTGTCCTTCCGCCGAGGACACGGGATGGCCTATAAAGGTTTCCTCTACGTAAAAGAAAAAAAAAAAAAAAAAAAAAAGAGGAAAAAGTCGATATGTGGAACAGATTAGTTATCTGATTGTGATTAATGTTTAAAATTGTGAAAATTTATGAATGTTACTGGCTGTATTGCAAGCAAAGGCAAGTTGTAGTAAAACAATAAAATAAACTTATAATTGCATTTGTAACATCAAATATACAATTCCATATTCTTATGAATGCGAATAAAGAAATGTTCCCTAAATAAAAATTTCTTCGAACTAAATATTATAACATTTTACATTGGATATTTTATATATTTTTTTATATTATTTGTATGCATTCTATATATTTGTACACTTTAAAATTTTCCATAAATACATAAAATTTCTGTTACAAATTATTATAATTTTTATAATAAATGGTTAAATTGATAGAATTATCTCAAAGAAATGAAAAAATACGCTTTGTGATTCAAAATGCCATGCTTCTTTTCCTCGTTGTAGCAAGTAATTGTTTGATTGCAGTTGTTTATACAAATTTATTTTTCTGTAAATATGGCTAAACAAATAGAACTTTATAGAGATTTATTTAAAACATTAAATATCTTGTTTATCGCTGAAATAAAAGTAAGATTAAAATCGAACCAAATATTTTTGATACTTGCAGCATATAAAACTATATCACAATGTGACTTACCAAATTCACTGAACAAGCAAAAAAAGAAGTTTAGTTTTTCTAGTTCTTCTGAACGATATTAATTTTTACTACCTGCTATATGTACATAAATGTTTATGCCACTGACTATTCCTTACCGTGATACGGTCATTAATAACCTTGTAATTAATAGTTATTAGTTAATTAATAATTAATAACTTGTAATTTAAGAAAAGAGATTGTAATATGAAAATTCGAGAATCGCTGTAGAATTAATTTCATGGTGTATCTGTGGTCTATTACGTCTCAAATATTCTCAAAAAAAACTAAATTGGTTCGAGTTTTTGTTGGCCAAAGAGCAATTTATCTAAATTTCACGTTTCGCCCGTAACCAAGATTTATGTAGCAATTAACTTTAACTTATTTTCCCGGAGCTATAAGAATGAAGTGCATATTATATATGTTTGTTATGAATAAAATGACTTAATTCGTTATATATGTATATGTATAGATATATAAGGTGAAGTTTCTTAATGACAAGTTTAAAATTTATTTTCGCAATTGAACTTTAGAATTCTTGTTATCGATATTAGCAGTACTTCGTATAATTCTTTGTTGTACATACTGGCTTTTTATAATTTCAATTTAGATACCATTATTCAAGATTGAAATTGGAACTATTAAAATATGCAGCGCATCCGTAAATTATGTACAAATTTTTTAAATAAACTGACATTTAAAGAAATAGTTTGAAAGAAGTTAGGTACGAAAAAGGATTACCATATTTTAAACTTTCTTCTTGACACAATTTTTCTTGTTTTTATCGTTTTGCACAATTATATTTGAAAATAGAGGATAGAAAGTTCGAAAAAGAAATAAGAAAAAAGAGGAAAATAATGTACTTTTTCATAAATGTAGCATTTAGATGTAGAATCGGTCACTTTCGTATTGGGACACTCTTTAAAACAGGATACCTTTTTTAAAACTAGGCTAAATGACTTGAGTTTCTCGAGAAGGTAAGAGAAAGTTGTAAGGAAAAATTTGAAAAAATTGCAATTGATCGCAATCGTGGAGGAAAATAGTAAAGATTATTTTTTACAACTTTTCTATCTGAGCCGCTAATGAAAATTTGAACAATACGTTTTGTAGATTCATATCAGTTATATATATGCTAAGAATTTCGTCGAAATCGGTTAATGCAGAAACAAATAACAGGTATCGAAAGATGTAAGAATCTTTAGATTTATTATTTTTACTCGGAAGTCGTGAAAAACTGCAATTATCGTCACTTTTAACCGTTTGTAGCTCATAGCAACTTTGGCAGACTTCGATTAAATTGTAAGCATGTACATAATTGACATAAATCCACAGAATATTTTTTACCCGCCACCTAGTAAATTAATCCTTTTAACTTCCCCCTAAAAAACTCAAGTCAAGTGTCCGAATATTAATGTGACCGACTGTATGTACATATGAATTCAGGTCATAAATATTTAGGTTCATCTTTCATGTTTTATCACAACATATTTATTTATTTTACTTTTAATCGTTTGAAATAACTATCTGTCTTCCTTTCTCGCTTTATAACATGGCTATATAGCATGGCTTCTATTGATTCATTAACATAGCAATAATAGTGGAATATTTATAATAAATATCAGTATATAAAACATATTAATATGACATTTATAAATATCATAAAATATTAAGAATTTTATCTCTTATTTAGTCACTTCAGGATTGAATTTTTCTTAAACTATGTGTAATATTTTTTCTTCACTAATTCGATTATTAATAGTATAAATATACTGTTTTTCTAAAGAAAATATAATACACTAAGATTTCACTGTTTTATTGAAAACAGATACATCTATTGCTTCATTAATTAATAACTTGTTAAAGTATAATTTTATGTGTACACAATTTCGAACATAAATTAATTAGAAGTTAAAATTTCGGGATAAAGCACTATTAGTTTTAGTGTTTTATCGCGACACAGAAAATGTAGATTCAGACTTTCTGGAAGCTAATCTTACTCGATCACTGTTAAAAATAAAGAACTATTCGAGTCTAGTAACTATGAGATCACTTTTAACTTTTCTAGGCCGGCAAGGAGAAGAATAAATATTCCATGAACAATTTCTAATGCTTTTAAAAATCAATGAATGACACTTTACGTTATTAAATTGTAGTAATATGTTTTATTTTTTACTTATTCTTTTTTTTGGGCCGCTTTGGCATGTTTTTTTTTAAGGATATGGTTATGATTTTGACACAAGGCAAAGTGATAATGAGAACGATCTTCTGCACGAGATTGACAATGCTTTGAAATTCGGCAAGGGATTTCTGTTTGGGAAAGGTGCGTTTCATTATTTTGCTTAGTTAATTACAGCATGGGTTTTACTGAAAAATTAATGAAAAATATAAAAATATATTATGGGAAGATAACATAGATAGTAAATTAGTTTTTACAATACTTATTTACTTTATAAATATGTATTTTAGTTTTTGATTTCAGGTATGCATACAACTTATTTAAAAATTTAATGAAATACCTAATCTGACATCTTGTAATTATTATAATTTGTACATCTTCTAATTAACTATTTTTTCCGTTCAATTATTCATTCTTTTATCAAAGTTAAAGGAACTTGGTTCTCCATAATGGATTTCTTTCGTTCTTTCATTTGAATTTCTGAAACACCTATCTGTTCCAGCAATGAATAACACCTATTTACTAATTTTTACAATAATACATGAGAAACGGAAATTAACTATTTTTTCAAGCATCGTATAATATCGAATATATGATATAAAGTAAATAATGATATAAAAAAATCAGTACAATTTTGGCAAAATACTACAATTTTTAAGTTATCTACACAAAGCCACCAGAAACAATTTAATGTTTAAATAATAGAATAATGAGAGATTTTACAAATAATTATAAAAGTAAATAAAATAATAAAATGTTAACAAAACCAATAAATTAATATGAGGGTAACAAAATCAACCTGGGAAATGTAAAATTTTTAGGAATATTACTTTAATTTACACCCGTGTAATTGAATAGAGTTCAACGTTTTTTGTGAAACTGTACTCAAAGATATAATTAACGCATTCCGTGCTATGTAGGCCAACGGTAATCTACACTATTTAGTACGAACACGTACAATGTATAAAAGATTATGTTATTTGTCATCAGCAAACTACAGATATTTTATGTAGATTCATTATTATTATGAACACAAACAAATGAAATTATAGTATATTAAATATAAATTATTATCTTTTAAATATTACAACAAATATTTTACTTTGGATATTTTGTATATTCTTATATATTCTGTACTTTTTGTGTATTTTCGTACATTTAAGCTTTAAACATAGATACATAAACAACCGCAGCATGTTTATTGATATTATTTACCAATTAGGAGGAATTGGAAGAAAAGCAAAACCAAAAAGTATCCAAGATAAAGAATTTAATATAATTGCAAATATTTTATAATTTAATGCTATACTATAAATTTCTCACTCAGTTTTAAGTTGGTAACATAGATTTAAATTGAATAAGATTAATGCAATTTCAGAACATCATCGAATAAATTGGACGATAATATAATCAAATAGAATTATCATCTATCAAAACAATTTATCATCCATACAGAAACGATAGTAATTCCTTTTTATGATTCAAGAGTATTATGCTTCCAATTGAAACATAAAAAATATGTTATACATCGTAAAATCTCCAAAAATAGGTATTCCTAGTGTTCCAATTGTCACGATGTTTTGGGCATTTTCCGCAATTTGATACAAAATATTATGAACAAAAATTAGTTTTTTTTTTTTTTAATAACGAAATCAAATTTGTATTTATTCCTATAAATGGCTACAGTGTTCTCTACTTTGCAGTATAGATGACATCGAAACAAATTTCATTAGATGACGTTAGATTAAGTTAAAGTGGAATCTTAATTATTCGAACTAATTATGTTACATTAATTTATGATTTTTGAAAAATGAAAGAAAGTTTATTGATCGAATAACTGGTTTTCCTCTGAGGAAAGATTATATTTTAAACTATTTTATAAATGGTAGTATTAGACAGAAAGAAAAACATTTTAATTTCCTAATTTCCCCATAATCGATATGGGAGTAATTAATCGTTCCATTAATCGGAGTTCTGATAATTGAGATTCGATTCTACTTTTTTTCTATAGTTTACTTACAAAATGCCTCGCTTTATATATTTATATTATATGTTTCTATTGTAAGAAACTAACGTAGAACACAAAATTTTATTTAAAAAACATTCGTTAATTTTTATTACATCAAACCTATATAAAATGTAAAACTTTACCTAAAAAGTAATCATTAATTTGATGTTTGGCATACGGTTCAGCTCCATTTATTCTGTGCGTTACTCCATACTCACTGTTCATTAAACCGAAGTTAAGAAAAGCAAAGTTCTACACACCGTTCGTAGATACCGTGTCGTCGAAGGTAAATAAAGAGGAAAAAAAGAGTATATACAATTGCTCAAGAAAGTATTCGAATACTTCTAGAGACCTTTCGGTCAATATATTATTTCTGTTGCAGGAAACATTTTGCAATCTCATTAACCTATGAGTTTATTATTATTTATTATATTAACTCTATAGACGAATGAGACTCAACTGTCATAGCTATGTTGTAAAGTTTGAAATAAATCTGAAAGTGTACATAAAAGTTACAAGATATTTAGTGTAAGCATGTATGTATTTCGCAAAAATCATGGAAGTATTTAAACATTTATTATATTAATAAGACTAAATATTCGGTGGGTGATGTTTCACGATCACTGTATGCTCAAAATGGCAGTTTATGCTTTATACCAATTTTTTACTAAATATAATTTGCAACGAATATCTTGTAACTTTTATATACATTTTCGTATTTGTTTTAAATTTTACTTATTATAGCACTGATGAAATTATTACAAAGTGTTTTTCATGTAACACACACAACATCTATTTAGATAAATAGATTTTTGAATTGTAAGGGTTCAAATACTTTTGCGAGCCACTATACGCGGTGTAACATTTATGTTTGACCCGAGACCAAGGATCGTGGTTCGATACGAATTTTCGTGCGTTACGAGAAGCCACGTCACGCTACTATTTTGAATTGCCGGCTTCTGCGTAGTCGAACGAGTCGAAGAGCGCGCTGATGATGGTGGTAGCGTGGCGCGGCGTGGCGCGGCGCGGCGCGGCGCGGCGTTGCCATCAAGCATCGTGACGCTTCGCAGTCCGCGGTTATTCTTCGAAGTTCGTTCGTAATCGCGTTATCTGGTGCGAATTTGCGCCGATTAACCGCAAGAGCAAAGCGCATACAATGTTGGAAAAAAGTGAGTGTCTACGTTATTAAAAAAATTTTGAGATCAATCGCTTAAAAATATGGTGTGTGTGGAGATAGGACTTTTTGTCACGACGTCGCGTCGTCTTAAGGACTCGTTCAGTTCAACAGGTTGTCCTGTGAACGCCGCTTTAAAATGGGGGATGCTTTAAAGTTCGAACGACCACTCGACGTTTCCATTCCAGCGCGGATTTCCGTCTATATCTTTTAAAGCGACTATGTTTATGTAGACACATGTGCTTCCAACAGTTCTGCATAATTTTTGCAAAAATACTGAATTGTTTATTGAATATTTCACGTCAAGATTAGTTGTCGTTTTTTCAGTTCATTTTATTGTCCGTTGCAAATGATTTGTCAAATCTGTGAATATTTTGTTTTCGATGAAAATCAAAGCATTTGTTAATTTCATTCTGTTTGTAGAGACATACTTTCGATAATATTTGATAATTTTGTAAAAAAGCTGGTTTATTGATTGAAAATTATAATGAAAGTTATAAGTGAAAAACAAGCATTAGTAAAATAATTCTTTTTAATGTTAACTTTCTTTTTCTTTTAATTCTTCCTATGATGCATTTTGTATTTTGGATGAAGATTAAGCTGATTTTTAAATTTGTACAAATACAAGTTGGATTTTCAACAAGTTTTAGTAGTATTGTGGCAGAAATCACTTATTGTTTCGGAATTGTATTGGAAAGTATAATTGAAAATACTTGTAGATATAATGACGAATATATACGTACTTGTAAATATGTACAATGTATTTATGTACGTGTTATCTATATCAATTCTATCTATTTGTTTATGTTTTTATATATATTTTTTTTTTTGGATATTAAATATTGTAGTATAAACATTGCCTTAAATATTAAGACTTTGATTAAAGATTTATTTAATTATACCATAAAATTTCGTTAAATAATGTTTTAATCAAATATTGAAGTTTAAATATGATTATATAAATACTATAAATACTATAAATGTATAGTTTAGATTCTTTATTTAGGGAACTTCTATACATATTTAATTTCATATAAATATTTTATTTAATATGTACAGGGTGTCCCAGTATTGATGGTACAACCTGAAAGAGGTGATTGTACATAAACAATCCGAAAATATGGAATATATTTTTTCATTTGAGATTTTGTTTTCGAGAAAATCGACTTTGAATTTCCTCCGAATACGCACGCGCTTGACTATGTCGTGGTTAAACAGATCACGATACAAACCATATGCCGTAGGTTTATGAGTAATAACAAAGTATGTAATTCTTAAGATTTACTTTATTTGTAGTACAGTGGCCAGCATTTTCAACAATTTTTGCATTAATAAAGTGAATCTTAAGAATTACATGCTTTATTATTACTCATAAATCTACGGCATATGATTTGTACCGTAATCTGTTCAAATTTTAATCCGACATAGTCAAGTGCATGCATATTCGGAGGAAATTCAAAGTCGATTTTCTCGAAAACAAAATCTCAAATGAAAAAAAATTTATTCCATATTTTCGATTTATTTTCTCGTGTATAATCACCCCTTCTAGGCTGTACAATTAATACTGGAACACTCTGTATAAATTCGATGTCCAGAGTAGAAATAATTCTATAATAAAAGAAGCTCCAGTATAATTGATTTTTCAAACATTAAATGCTTAAATTAAAGGAAAAAAAAATGACAATCGAAATGTATTTCTTCATCACTTACTAACGTTAACTTGTGGCGCTAATCGCCATTCCCATTCGAAGCACCGGTTAAATTTTAAACTCAATAAAGCGCATTATCGTATTAGAGACAAACTCAACCCCCATTACTTGATCGAAAAAGGATTTTTAAGAAGCGTCCGTAAATATTTACATGTTATATACATATATTACATTTATTATATAATACATTTCACGAATATGAACTCTTAACCGGCACATTGAATTTATTAAGAACATCGAGAATTGGTTCAGTTGTTAAAACTGAGAAATTCGTGATACTTGATAGTGTTTAGCAAACACATAGAGGAAAATGTGCAGTAGAGCTTGTTGGTTGGCGGACCTCGATTACATAAAGGTGTCACGTTACCGCTCTGTAGATTGCACGAAATTGCAATATACGCGTGTTCAAGGCAGAAGACGCGTGCTATTTTCGTTTGTCAGGGCTGGCGTCTTCCGCTCCTGAGGTTCCTTCCGGTCGCGAAATTCAATTTAGACGACGATAATTAAGCTTCTACTTTTTACCAATCAATTGATTCTATTTATTCGATTTGAATACAGCGCTCCGCAAAAGTTTCTGGTTAGATAAATTTGTTTATTTCATATTCGAAAAATATTATTTTAAAAAACTTTTAATTAATATTGTGAAACTATACGTATAACAATGTTTATTGTTGTACTGTTTTCTTTTACTTTCAATGATCTTATATACAACATTAACTTAAATTCTTGATAAAGTAAAAATCTATATAAACCAAAATTTCAGCAATTAAGTAATTATCTAATATTTCTCTAGCATATTCATTTTCAATCTGTGACGTATAAATATGGAAATTTACGATAAGCTTTATTTCAGCAAGATAAAGATTTCATACCCTATTTATAAAAAGGACTAAATATTTTTCAGAAAAAGAGAATTCTTCGCTATTTTTTCTCCAAGTTAAATTAAAACATACTTATTTAATATTAGATATATGAATATTAATACTGTTTCACTATTTTACGTAGTTTCTAAATCAATAGAACATAGGTACACCTACTGAAATGGCAAAATAGTTACGAATAAAAGTTTATGATAAATTTTAGTTCTTAATTACATTAGATAATAAAAAGTTTAAAAGTTTCTTTTATAGTGTAATGACAGTTAATTTTTTAATTATGTTCAATTAATGACTCGATATTAAGGGAACTCTAAAATGTAAAAATCCATTGGATAGATATCGTACTTTGAGGAATACTTTATGTTCTATATATAAACTTTTCCATCTTTGTACGTCCTGTTATCTTTTTTCCTTTTATTTTTGCTTCGAAGCTTATTAAGCTTGCTTCTATATTAATGACCTGCATCGTTCTTATAAAGAAGCAATTTAAGACCTCTTTAGTACGTTCCTTATCACGATTTAAGGTAACAAAATAGTGACTGCTCTTATTATAAGAGTGCATCTATTCTATACATGTATTATCCAACAAAACAAGAGGACTATATTCATCCATATCGATGAATGAAAAAAATATTTTTTAGTTGTACAAAATATTTAAAATTTATAATGCATAATGAGATTATTTTAACACAAATAACTTTCTATTATATAATATCTTCATTTAATAAGATTTAAGTATGAATTATGGACTAAATTATGAATTACGAATTATGAGCAGTAAATATCTTATGAACAGTAAATTTTTTGTCTAAATATACCTATGTGTTTATGAATAATACAACCCAAAACTTACATGTTTAAGATATTTGTTTAATTGTGAATATAAAGATTAAGGTCAATGTTATTTAAGCGCTGTCCCTATATTCTCTTAGTACTTACTCATACATTATGTGATTATGTATGCGTACGGTTAGAAAGGAAATTAATTTTTTAAAGCCCATGACAGGAAGGGGGGGGAGAAAGTAAGTATATAATGCCTATGTATCTATTATTTTTAGAATTTGCTCGAGGAAAGTTTCTCTGTTTTTTATTTGGAAACTCACGCTGTGCCTTCAAGAGAAATAATGTCATACTTCCCGGGTCAAATTGTCTGTCAATGCGGATATCACCTTTCAATAGTGTGTTTGAAATAAACAAACTGATTGATGAGCATATATGTTGGAAAGCAGATACGTCTAGAGTTCCTCATCCATAAAATCAAATATTAAGATAAATAAATGATCAGGAAAATAGCAAATACCTCAAAATGTTCAAGTAATTAAAGAAAGCGCAATATTAAATTAAAAGTATAAATATTACGGAAATATATTTTGTTTAATAATTAAATAAAGTAATACATCATAAAATGCGACAGTCACTTGAGTACTTATTTTGTAAATATTACGTTATTAGAAAATATTTTACAAGTTCTATAGGCGATGATAATTAGTAGACTGCGGATTTTTATGCATTTACAGGAAATTTGAAAATGCAATGATGAAGATGCAAAGATAAAAGAAAATATAAAATATCCAAAGTATAGTACTTTCTTGGATAACATAATTTTCGATCGAGGTTCTATTTTCTTAATTATATTTTCAAAAATGTGAATGTACATAAACATCTGCAGTCAAATATTTAAGTACTTATAATTTGAGAAACGCAAACGCCAATCCGCCATATGCAATGACAGCCTTGTGTTCAGTTTATTATACGTAAAACAGTCCAAAATTTTATAGATTTCGTTCATTTTGTCATTATTTCTAATCAAGGAGTTTCGACAATTTTCGTATAAATGAAATACTTTTATGGTTCACAATTTTCCAAATAAATTATTGCGAATTACCCTATGTATTTTTAGTAAACAACAAGTAAAATTATGAGTTTGGATCCTTAAAGTACTTATTGGTATTTTCAGAGAACGTTATGTTCGCTCCCACGTTTAAAGCTTCTTCCGCAACACCAGGTAACGTTGCAAACGAAACGTGTGAGACTAACAGAATGCTTTATATTATTACAAATTGTATATTAAAAAATAAATATGATGTCTAACAAACACGTTTGTATGTATTAGCATTGTAATTATTGTTACAAAGGTATAATTATATCACCACGGAATATGTAATTTTTCTGTGTTTTAAAAGGCAATTTTGCAATAAATTTAAGATAGGATTTATAATATTTTTAAACGGAATTTTTTCAAGTAGTTTTCATATTAAAATATTCTGTAATATTATTGAATTTTTCATTCGTTACCTGAATCTAGGAGAAGGTAAAGTAATTTTTTGAAAGTGGTTCTATTACTTAGTTACTATATATGACATTAATTTCTTAGAAATATTTTTTGATTCCATTCACAAAGATTTGGAATCCAGATTATTTAATGAGAACAGAGCATAATTTATTGCATGTTTAAAATGTAGTAGATTTGAGATTTTACGAAAATATTTTGTATGATATTGTTGAATGGCGAATTCCCAAATTAAAAATTGGCTAATGTAACTTTAACTATTTACATATCCTGTATTTTTTGATATGCATGTTTGTAATTACTTGTTGATTATATGTGTTAAATATTGAAGCTTATCTGTTCACATGAAATGTTAGCAGGATTAAATATTTCTTTGACCTTTATAACCAATAATAATAATGCGATTGTCATACAAAATTTAAATTATTTTTTGGAGACATGGAGTATAAAAATAAAGTTGGATATATATTATAGATGCATAGCATTACATATTTCATTAAGATTTGTTATAGATCAAAGTATAAAGCAATAATACTGATTATTCATTTGTTCGTGATTTATTAATCAAATGATTCTTATGTTATGCACTGAAACTACTTCAAAGAAACTCAATACATACGTAAAGTATAATAATATACAATTTAGTTTTCTATTTAATTTCAGGTAGGAACACTCTCTTTGCATATACATATACACCACCATACATAATATTAGATGTTCCTTAGCAATCTGTATATATACAAGATATTTAGATTTTTATTACTAATAAATTATTAGTTAAGATAATGATCTTGGTGTACAGCAAAATCATGTGAAAGCTATCTGAAAAAGTGAAAGAGTTAGCAGAACGTGATAAATTAAAATCATACTTATCTATATTATTAACTATTGATGTAAACCTTATTGAAAAAGTTTGGAGTAAATTAAATGAAGAACTCATCTCTTTATGGAATTTTTGACACACTTAGAACCAAAAAACAATAAACATAATAGAAAATCTAATAATACGAATATTATAATTGATTAAAATAACAATCCAGTGATGCAGGTTATATAGAGAAGGAAAAGTTGTGTGTTATTTTATTACAAGTGATGAAATGTTTCACTAAAATATTGAATGTACCTATGGATTTTGTATACTTTTAAGATTATAATGAGATAATAATTCTTAAAGATATTAATAAGTTTTTAATGATGTATAATATTAGGTATCCCTAAAAGAAATCAATACGGTTTAATTTAGAAAAATCAAATCGCTATTAAACATTTCATTAAGTGTTTCATATGTTAAACATGTAACAAGATAAAATATTTACATACATTCATATGTACAACAACAATATTATTTAGTTTACTAAAATCGTTTTGCAATTAAATAAGGCGAAAACAAAATAGACAGTAAATAATTTATCTGTCTGATAATCTTTCCTAACACGTCCGTATAATATTGGTATGTATCTCTTGTTTGAATCTTTGTAGTACGTCTGTTGCATGTAAGCAAGCCAGTTTGTCTGAAGTTACACTAATGCTCGTTAACGCCACTCAATTCCTGGCGTATAATTTTTAAATAATTCGAAATGAAAATTGGCATAGAACGCGATAAATTGTTCTAGAAAATCATTACAGCATTATACTTTAATATACTCCTCGATCAATTATAATTAGATGTATCTTAATATCGACGACCACGAATTTCTAATTTTACGAACGTTCCCGCCAAATGAACTGTTGTTTATTTTACTGTCGCAATCGACGCTTGTAAAATCAAAATTGTCTTCCCAAATCTTATAGACTCCTTCGAGTGATGAATGAAAAATACGAGACGACTTCGCCGTTTCCTTATCAAATTTTCGAATTTATTAAAGATTATACACTGCTCAAAATAATTAATTTTAGAATTCTCTGATAAGAACAGAATGAAATTTAAAACAATGATGCTTTGAAAAGGCCAGTGAATCAGTTAATCTTCAGATCAGAAGTATCTTCTAGAATTATACTAACGCTTAATAAGATTAATAAATTACTTCTGAATTTTTGTTCGTATCAGAAGTTCCGGTGAAAGCATGTACCAAGGAAATGAAACTGAAAGCTATATGAAAAATATAAATGCATGCAGTAAAAAGAAAACTTTATTCATCTACTTGACTAAAAATCCTTCAAATTTCCAAATTTCCAAAAATACATCACTATAAGTCTATAAAATTTCTGCGAAAAACAATGGATTTTTCATTTTAATCGTCCATATTAGTCACTATGATCAATATTACATGATTGTTCACATGATCACTACATATTATTAAAATAAAACTTTAGATATACTTATGTGTAAGAATTATTGAGAAATTAAAAAATCTTTTCACAAAGTAGCGTATATATGTTCACACGGTTTCTCACGGGTAAAGTAGTGATAAAGGAATATAGAAAATTTATGATCGTTATTTTAATAAGAAAAAATATATTTTTCGTATACATATTGATCTCATTATTTTTAGATGTGGAAGAGTAAAATGTAGTAACATATTTCAAACCATAACAACAATTTAAATAATCTAATTTCTGAAATTGAGATTAGATTTTGTAATCGTTTAAATCCGTTAAATTTTACTTTAAAATTACTGAAACTACAATATATACTTAAGAAATTAGTTTTTAAAACTTTAAATGTGTATAATAAAATATTCGCGCTTTTGTTAAATTCATAAACAATTAAAATAAATAAATCATTGAAGCTAATAACGTTATTGACAATTATACTTGGTCTTGATATTGTTTATAAACATTAGTACAAGTAACGATAGCTAGTAGTTAGAGTGGGTAAATTGAGCTGTTGCGGATAATTGAATGCAAACTCGATTTTCTCAAAAACACTCCGAAGTATGAAAAAATGTTGTGCTATATTTTCGACTATCTTTTACACGAGGAAGCGCCTCCTTTTCGGTTACTCTAATATGTAAATATTTTGTATATGAAAAATAATTAGATTGCAATTCATCCCTTAGTTTGGTTATTCGTCCTTGTGTTTTCAACTTTAAGAAATATATTTTCATAAATATTTGTTTTATTTGTGTAATTAGATTTATCGATCGTCTAAATTACCATTATTGTGAAGTAATGTGTAATCGAAGACAAGAAAAACAAATACAAAAGTCTTGCCTTACGTCTTCCCCTGTATTTCATACGATAGATTGTATAAAATAGAAATTAAAATATCCACTAAACTAATAGTTCTTTGAAATAAATAAGCATAATGATTTTTTATAGACAATATTAAGACGGATCTAGTGCATTAAAAATTAAATGATTCCATTTAAGAAAACGTTTATCTGTAGAAAGAGTAATTGGATTTAATAGTTATGTCCCCCTCGATGCGACTCGATTCTTGTCGGAACATTTTTTTCATATAGCATATAGCTTACTAGTAATTCGCATTTATAGATTAGAATTGGACACCTTGTATATATATGTATATCACACACTTGGAAACGATATAACTCAAAAAACGTGATTTCCGAATTGTCATTATGAAAATAATGCAGAGGCACTCTTCGAGCTATTATGAAAATCTTATTCATTTATCTTCATAATTTGATGGGTAGAGAGAAATTACATACAGCTCTTGCAAAATCATGTGAAAGTATGCTGTATTTTATAAATGCGTTTTATTATGGGTTGTGTCCTAACTAAAACAATGATTTTCGAGAGTTAAAAACTAAAAATGAAGAGAAAATATTTAATATGCTGTTCAGTAAGTGAATGAGTGACCTTAAATGTTGTTGCATACGTATCTATATAAAATAGGAATAAAACAGAAATTATTTCATACTTTTTAGCGCATTTCGAATTCAGTAATATTTTTGGGCGAAAAATGTTTTATTTCACATTTTTTAGTGTAGCGATCAATATTACAGAGCCAACGAAAAATGATTTTCATTATCACTAAAAATGTCACTTATTTGTATCTATTTGTTATTCCTTTCAATTTTTAATTCTTATTAGAGAATAAAAATTTATGTGAACTCCCCAGCCCCGCGTGCGGATAAGGAATAGACTAGTTGTATTCCGCACCGATATTACATGTATTTTGAATAGTGATAGAGGAGTGTATTTTAAAACTTAATAGTGCGTTACATACCATCGCGCAGTGAAAGTAGATTTATACCCGAAAACGAATCCGCAGATCAATGTTTCCTGCGATGGAAACACGAGTTAAAGTCTATATTGAGAAACGCTACCGCCGAACGGTTTGTTCATACGGAATGAATTATTGAAGCAGCGCTTGCCGAGGCTGCTGCTTTCAATGCAGTACACGAAGAAGAAGTAATTGCGGAGTGTCGCATTCAATATTCAAAATTCCGATGGCTACATTCCGATATTTCCGATAGTAGCAACATTTCAGATGACAAAAAGCGATGGAGATATCGAACGAAGAATGTTACCGTTTGTCCTAAGCTGGATAGTAACCGCAATTACAAGGAGCCTTTAATTTAATATAAAACCGTAATTACAGAATAGGACTGTAATTGATCATGGGAAAAAGAATTTTGCAAAGGACTAAATTTACGATGCTCTTATTCGCGTAAAAAGTTAGACCGCTAAGCCATATCTGATTGAGCATCGAACAAAATTCTCAATAAACTGTATGACGAAAGAGCGCTTGAGAAATGCAAAGATTATGAGAACTTCTCTCACAAAGAAACAGCTGAAGTTTGCTTCCTACAATCAATGTGCAAAGAAACGGCCAAGTATGCTTGAAACGAGAAGATAATAAAAGACACGGGTCAAGTCAACTTTGAGAGCCAAGCCTATGAAAAGAAATGGATGACGCAATGAAATGAAATCGCTGAATAATAATAGGTCATTTGCAATAAAAATAGTTAAAAATGAAGGAATTGAAAAAATATGAACAAGACCAATCGGTGAAGTACCCCTACAAGATATAGAAGATTTTACCTCGATAGCTTATTCTAGTACAGAACAATCGACAAACATACTTAAAAATTAGATTTTTATAGTAAACAGTACTTGACGATAAATAAATGTGAAAAATTCTTTAATGGGACCAATGGGAGAACATACCCTTTTGAATATATTTCTGAAAACGTACCTCATAGGATGCGAAAGGAATCATCCTAATTGGTCAAGCCATTTCGGAGAAATATGCGGACATACGTTAAAAACAAAACTCATCAAATCGAGACACCTCTCTCCTTTCCGGATAAAAAGTAATATAATTTTGAAATTCAGCGTTAAGTATCGTTTCTTCCTCTTAAGCTGTGTCTTATCCTAGGTCGTAGCTGGATGTCGCACAGCACTACAGCGACAAGACCAACTGATCGATAAACATTCAATCCTACGACAATACGACAGCTTCCATATAAGTCAGGCATACAATAACATAGAAAAGGATTAGTGCAAGATCGAAGGATTAAGTCGGTCGTACGACAATGCAACGTATAGAAAGGCAACGTAGAAAAAGGTACTATCCACCATTAGTAGCGATCGTTTCATGCGAAAATAATCATTGACCTGACTCCGGGTGCTTAAGATGGCCGCGTAGTGGCGTTGCTTTCGCCTTTGTATCGGCGAGACAACAGTGATGCAACGACGAAACTTTTTTATTCTAAATCTTTTGTTAATAAAAATGTCATTAATACGTTGATAAGATTTTCAAGAGTAAAATCAGACCAAACACAATATTATTATAAAATTCTATAATAAATTTTATATAAAAGTATATCAATATAGCCACACTGCCTAATTTTATAATAATGTTGTGTTTGATCTTATTTTAATAAAGAAGATCTCATCAATATGTTAACAAAAGATTTAAAATAAAAAAAGTTTCGTTATTGCATTAATGTTACTCTGTTGATACGGAGGCGAAAACGTGTCCCCATCGGGCGCATATACTGTGTAGTCCTCTCAAGTGCTGGACTTATGAATATTCCTTTTTCTACATCGCGTTATCACAGCCATTAATGACATTTACTGTCTTTTCAGCTTCCACAGCTCCTTCCGCACAATCCTTTTCTAAGTATCCGTACGTCTGACGTATATGGACATGGACTGACTATCGAATTTATCAATGTACAGCATTCGATTAGGACAGAGCCTAAGCTTATGCAAGGAAGATCGTAATGTTTCTTTCGACTGGTCGGTCAGGTTGCAACTGATCAGGTTGCTTAAGGTGGACGTAGATTAAAGATGCAGAGTAATGTTGTGTTTAGTTGATTTATTTGCACTGTTTAGTATAACATGAAGAGTATGACTGTGTGGTGAAGACTGTTTGAAGACTCCTGGAAGAAACCTAACCTGGTCCTTATATACTAGCTCTCCTTCTGGGATTTTCCTCCTCACCGTAGTTTTTATGAGATAGGAATCTATTCCTCTCAATTTTCTCTGGTGTTGTTGAATAATACCAGATGTTTACTTTCGAGCCATCGAGCACTTAGGTTGTTAGTTAGCCTCATGATGAGGTCTCCATCGTAAAGTTTACAACTTGGCAGGTACGAACTTCAGACTTTCCCAAAAAAGACTGATGTGCTGTCCAAGTCATTAACCGAGGGTCACCCAAAATCCCGAACAATGTTCATGGTTACTAATTCTTAATTGCTTCTAATTATAATAGTCTTCCTATAGATTATTGTTACTATAATGAAAATCTTATTGTGATGACATCAGTGTATTTAACACAAGTTAATCTTTAACTGTGTTCATGAGGATTTCTCCACGTATAAAAAAAAAAAAAAGTTATAGTAATAGAAACATTCTAAATCAAGGTAATATTTAACCGGTGTTTTATTTTTATTTTCAAAGACTCTAACCTATTTTTCCACTACCAAGTTCAGACAATGATTAAGAAAAAAAAGAAAAACGGATAGATTCTAAATACGCATATTGTATATTGCAATATACGAGAGGAATGCTAATTATTATTTGTACAAATCAACAGAGGATTCAGCTTGATAATTAAGTAATGATACATCATTTATCGATTCTAGAAAAATTCTTCTATATCAATTTTAGGAAAAGAGGAAAGAAAATAAGATACTAAGCACAAATTTTGATCTTAATTCAGCTTTTGATTCAAATTGACAAGAATAGAAATTAGTTTTTATATAAATTGCCGCCCATAAGTATTAGGACTCTGATTACATTTTCTGGAAAATTAAAATAAAAAATCTTAAATTATAATTTTAGTATTTAGTATCTTACATTATAAGATACATATAGCGCGAATAAAATAATAGATATATAATAAAATAAGCAGCGAAGAGCATTGAATTTATATGAAATATTAGATGTCTTAATCAAGGTTATGTAAACAAGTCTGGGCGCTCCTATACCAAAAGCATTGACAAAACAATGATCATGTAAGCAGGTTTCGATACTGTCTAAGGAAAATTGTCCGAAAATTAAGTCGCGTGACTTAAGGTCGTGACTAATTTTGGAAAATAAATACGAGAAAATTCTTACGAGACAAACAGAGATAAGTACAAAGTTTCCATTTCTGTCTGAGACATTCATAGCATATCACTCATGCACGGAACCTTCTTATCTTCCATGTTGAATTTTTACAACTAATCACGACCACGATCATATGACAGGTCTCGATCCTCACACTGAAGCCTAGGCAAAATGATCCGAAAATTCGGTTGCGTCTAGTTGGGAAAAATTAACATGAAAGACAAAAAAGTTCTTGTCCTGCACATGCGTGACATATTATGAATGTCTGAGACAAAGATAGAGATATTTTACTCTCTTTGTTTGTCCCGCAAGAACCCGGAATTTGTCGTCTTGCATGTTGATTTTTCATAATTAGACACTACCGGTCGGTGTAGACTTCGGTGTATGAGTGTCGAGACCTGTTAATATGACTGTAGTCCACACCACGATCGCATACACAAGTCTAGAAACTCTCATAGAGGAACGAACACGTTAAATCGATTACCAACAACTATGTTAAAGAAAGAGAGAGAAAGACCGAAAAACAGCTAGACTTCATTTGTTAAATATTGAATGATTAGGTATGAAATGATGAAAATAATAGGTGATCTTATAGAACCATTCCGTCCTCTCCGATTTCGATGATTTATAAATATGTTATAGAAATCAGTATTTTGAACATCTCTCTCTTAATATATAATTGTCGGCCTCGTTTAATTTCCGAGATATTCGCGACAAAGGAAGCTGGTACTACCGATACCACTTCTTGCATTTGGATTTCTGCGTATAGTTGTGCGTTTGTGGCAACGTATGTTGTATTGTTTGCCGACCACTTATTTTCTGTTTGTAAACGAAGGTTGTGCGAGCTTGAAGGCCTGGTGCACAATTGCATATGTAAGGTTGCAAGAAATGTTTGTTATAATTCTCTTAAAAGTGAATATCATCAATGTTTGGGTTCGATTTCTCAGTGCGGCCACCTCGCGACGTCCGACAACGCTTGCGTGAATAATAAATTAATTATAAAAATAATAGGGAAATGAATAATTGATATTATTTTATGAAATAGAATAATCGTTATTATTTCACTCAAATGTAGCCGCTCACCTCACAGCGGTCAGATTGAAAAATCTAACCCAAACCTAAACTCAATGTATTGATGATATTTACATTTAATTGAGTTATAACAGACATTTCTTTAAGCTTGCCCTGTCTTCGTTTTTTTATAAATAAAACAGAAGTGGCTTGTGGCCTGTAACCAAACCGATGCATACGCTGCCACAGATTCACATCGATAAACAGAAATACATTGTAGTTGTGGGGGCACATTTTCGCGAATATCCTGAAAATAAAGCAAGTTATATATATATATAGAAAAAATTGTCCAAAATGTTGAATTACATATTCAGAAATCATTGAAACTGTAGGGTAGTTAACGTTTCTACAATTTCACCTAAATTATTATATACTTGATATATGATATAAAAATATATTAAAACAATTGTGATTATGATATAAAGTTTTTGTTCCAACTTATATTCTCAGACGTAGATTTTTGGTGTTCCAAATTCTAAAAGTTGATCTAAAACCTAAAGCTTCCACCCACTAAATAAAAAAGTAACATTTTATGTCGGCTTCTTCTGTTCTTTCGCGGAGTTCTGTGAAACAGCGGGGAAGGGAGCAAGACCGCGAGCCGCAGCCCGCACACTCAACATATGTTACGACTGTATGTTTGGATTTGCCGATAGATGATTTACATAATAGTTTTAGGTGGGAAACATATGATCACGTTACACAACGATTCAACCTTTCAACTTGATTAAAGCGTCTTACTGTGGATAAATTGAACAACATTTGCCGGTTATGAAAAACCTTACCTTCCCCAAAAGAATTTCCACATCCGGATATGTGACTGTGGTCCAAACCAGTCTATATGACTGTGGTTGGAATGAGTGATTCGGCTATGTGGTAGCGTCGATGTGCCAGCTACTGTGATTCGGAAGTATGTAAACTCGCTAAAGTAAACCATCCGAAAATTGATTCCAGATAATCAATATCCTACTGGATTTTCTGTAAAAAGATGTGTAGAAAGACTGACTAGACTCCGATTTTGATTATTTTTGGCTATGTTGTAGAACTCGACAATTTGAACAATTTTTCGCTATATACATAAGGGCTGAACTCGCGTAGTATCTGAGATATTCGTGAAAAACTAGTAACAGAACTGTGAATTCTGTTTATAGTTGTGCGTGTGTGATGGCGTATAAGTTAGTGTTAGTTGCGGACCACTGGTCGCTTATCTTCTGTTTATAAATAAGGGTCAGGCGAGCGCCGTGCACAACGTGCATATGCGAAGATACAAGAAATGTTTACTACAGAGTTATCCACTTAAGCCGGAATCCGCGCACGTGAGAATATATGAGAATGACAACCAGTGTAACATGCACGCCATCTATGAGCTGTTGCTAGAAGTATAATTAAGCGAGAATACAGAGCGGTTTAGTAGCCGCCGGTGGATTAAATTTGCCGTCAAAATAAGGAGATGATGATCGCTGGGAAAGCGAGCTTCATGTTTTCGTTCAACGATTTCATGTGCTTCTACGTTTCCGACGAAGCTTCGAAGTAAGCAAAGAACAAACAATTTCCATCCTTTGTCGACTAGTCCGAACGAATTCGAGTACTACAGTACGAGGGTTAAATTAATTTCTGTTTTTGTAAACTGGACTGTTTAAATATGAATTCTAGGTTAATTCTGTATTAAATATGAGATTAATATTCTATCTTAATTACTTTCCTTGTTCCATATTCTTACATTGAACGTATTTACAACAGAGCGATCTAAAATCAAATAATACCGGACAATTTGTAGAAAGTGATCGTTAATAAATTTTCATGTACAACATAGACGAAAATTTTATATGTTAAGTTTTATATGTTAAAATTGAAAACTAACCGGAGGAATAGAAAAAGGACCTTGATGTTTGTATGAATGTGAATAATCACAATTTTTTTAATAATTTTGGTAGTTGAATGCAGTTTTAAATAAGAAAAAATTACGTTATAATCACATTTCAAGTAAGCATAATCCAAGATATCAGTTACGGAAAAAAAATTGAGCTACATTTGGGAACAGAACTGCGCTTGCTCACTTCGAAACCTCAGGAGCACACGGGAATTCGAAATCGTCGGGCGAAAACGCAAGGCTCACTTTCTCAGCGATCGTTTTCTCTTTATTGCGACGTCAAATTTAAAGTCCTTCGTTGACAGCTAAATCGCTCTGTGTTCTCGCCTAATTATACTTCTAGTAACAGCTCGTAGATGGCGAACGACATTAGATTGTAGTAGTAAGCGTACATGTTACACTGTTGCCATTTTCATATGCTCTTGTAAGCGTGGGTTCCAAGTAGATAATTCTCTATATAGGTATAGATACATTATACCATACCTACTGGATGAATCACGAAACATCATCAATTTAGATTGTTTTGTTGTTAATGGACTGATTGAAAATTTTTTTGTTTGATATAACATGGTTCAAAGAGGCCTTTAAGATAATTATAATAAATTCCATTTTTGTTGTTTGTTGTTCTGTTGTTTAGGTTTTCTTGTTTTTGAATTTTCAAAGTCTTCAATTTTTTATGAATAAACTTTTAATTTTCTTGCACTTCCTTTTAGCGGGCATAAGGTATATTAAGACGAATTCGGTAAGTATCATGTTCTCTGTCTATCTAAGCAGAGGAAACATTTAACAAATATCGATCTAAGTTCGTGAAGCAGGATATCTTTGTAATATTTCTTCGGTTGAGGTGGAAAAAAGATATTTGTTATGACACATGTCAAATTCGTCTAAGTATCAATAAAAGATAGATGTGAACAAAATTATAGGTTCATCTATAATAAAACTGAAAATGGACTTGAAAATTCTGAAAGAAAAGGGGTGACTTTAGTATAATCATCTTAAAAATGTCTTTGAACCATGTTATATCAAACAACAATTTTTTTCGATTAATTCACTAACAACAGAATGATCTAAATTGATTATGTTTCATGGCTCACTCTGTATGATGATACTAATTTTAATCTTCTTGACCTATAAGCTTTTGCCAACATAAATAACATTTTATGTTTTATATGTATACATATATCTACGTGGGTATGTCTGTAACCTATTTCATGATTCATAATATTCAAAATAGTCTTCTTAAATAATATATACCTTTGAAGTACATTGAAGAAAAATTTGAAATGCAAAGTATTTTTAAATAAATGTTTTCATCTACAATATTTTCACTATAATAACACTTTTAGCATTAAAACATGAAATCTCAAATTACACATGGAGATTCTATACAAGGTGTTCAGTTACATTTGTAAAAGAATTTAAGGGGCGATTTTTAAAGTTAAAATAAGATTAAAATCAGGGACGAAACAATTGTGTTATCGGCTTTGTTTTTTAGTTATTGATTATTCATAATTAGCCGAAATATCCCTATGCGCGAGCAAACCTTCTTACACGATCGGAAGTGGGTCAGCCTAAGCAGCCGAAACAGCGATTCTCAAACCAAACGATATATGGTCAACATCTTGCCTCATACAAGTAGAGAGGAAGATTATGACATTCGAAGATGTAAACCATTCTGTGCGTTGTTTTGTAAGAAAAATCGTAGATTAAACATTATACCTGTCTACTCATTAAAATCCATAACAGCATATCGGAAACCGCCTTATGGAATTTTTGTGCGGAGATTAATTTTTTCTCTTTTCCTTTGCCTCCATAAATAATTAATAAATGATAGCACATATAAACAATGTTTATACGAATTTCACACATGCACCGCGATTGTTCCGACCGCGGGTGTGCACAGAAAAATCGCGTATGGATTCAGCATTCTTGACGTGCTACTAAATGTGGTCAAACGCTGTCTTGCACGAATCACACATATTTTCCACACAAATATCTCATTCACATACATACACATGAAATAAAAAATGAAGATACATACATATATATATATGTACAATTTGGAATTCACAAATATTTAAATATATATATATATATATATATATATATATATATATATATTTATATGAATAAATAAACAAATATATATATTTTAATTATATTATAATATATATCTTAATTATATATATTAATTATATACGTGTATATATATATATATATATATATGAATTTAGTATCAGAAAATTCAAGTGTATGTGTGACGTTTTCTAAGAAATTCAGGATCGCTTGCCAATCAGTTGTAAATCAAGAATTGCCAGGTCACAACGTGAATCGTGTTGTTTTATATCGTGCTATGTTGTAAAAGTTGTACAATACAAGTTGTATTGAATTGTGTTGTGCTAAATTGTAAAACATCGAGTTATTAGGTTTCTTGTTCAATTTTCGTTCTTTAACATTTAATAAACATAATTATTTGTTGTTATTTTTATATTTAGAGGTAGGATCGCGTTAGTCACTGTTATATTATTGAGATAAAAACACCGCACTTCTCGGAGCCGAAAAACCTTTATTGCACACTTGAAAAGGAATACACAACGAACGGAAAATCAAAAGAAGTCTTAAAACTATGGATCAGGTCTATCGACCGTGTCTGGTAATATCTTCTAGTTACTCTTTTTGTAACTGACCATCAGCATATAGATGGCGAGCTAGAACTCACGTTGTCATTTTCAACATTCTCCAAACCAAAATCCTAAATGCCCACGATATATTATATCCTGCGTAGTTATATGTATACTTAGGAATAATTAACACAGAATAATTAATATAGAAGAATTACCTTGTTTCATAATTTGTTTGCCACCATACTCTATGGGTTAAACATTTTTGTTTACAATTTTCGCTTCATCTTAACTTACCACATTTTCTTCTTTTATTCTGTTCGGTGCAATCTGTCTTCCTCTCTCCTTCTCTTCTTTTTTCTATTTCTCTCCTTCCCCTTATTCATGTTTCCTAGATCCAGATAATTATTGTTATATCGCGTAATTATATATATTGTATTCCCACTGTTTGTAATTAAAGATACGTTGCTCATTGATTTTCCACATTATCCGAATTTCTTTTCCAAATTTACATTGATGATGATGTACGATGCCTTGTCTTGACATTTTTAATGCAAAGGAAACATTTCTTTTGTCTCTTTTATTTTTCACTTCAAATATTATGAAATAACTCATATATTTAATTATATTGTAATCGAATATTCAATTATTAACATATATATGTACTTAACTCATTTTTCCCTGGTATCAGTCACGATAACTGTAACAAAACAAAATAGTCAGCACGTCATTTTATTATTCATGAATAACGCGAATGATCTTATATCTGAACATACAGGAATTTCATCTCTTTATTTTCAGTTAACAAACTTGGAAATTTAACCATTTATCTTCTCGCCATATTAACTTTGTTTCATTCTATCGGTTAAAAATCAAAGGATAAATTATGTTTAAAAGATGAAGAACAAATAAATGTTGATTTTAATAGAAATTTTATCATTTTACTTTTAAGAAAAGTCTTTCCCTTACAACGACTTATGAAAATTTGATATACGATCTTTTTCGCCGTTTTGTCACACTTTAAATGAAAAGTATCCGCCAACATTGTAATGATCCAAGATGAACCATGAAATTGCATAGTATTTGAATTACGTAGAACTTACACTTCGTTTGTGATGTATATGATAAGCACGTATGTTTAGTAATGCTTGTGTAGTGTATTTAGAAACAAGTATTAAACCGAATTTACACTTCCTTTGTAGGGACAGGGCGGATGAATGCTGCGTTCCTCCAAAGAGAAACAATAAATTCGGCTTTGTCCTCTCATTGGCTTATCACTTTTTGGCATCGTTCGTGCATATTTGTACAACGTCCTATTAATTCTTAGGAAAAACTCGGTTCAATCGACTTATCTAACGCATATATGCTTTGTTAGGTAAAATGTTTCGTAGAATCGATATACATTGTTCGGCTATAGGTTCCCGACAATTTAAGGGATGATTCTTAAAGGCAAAATAAGACGTAAATCAAGTATAAAAAATTGCGTTTTCGGCCTTGTTTTTTAATTATCGGTAAAAATATCCCCGCACATGGGTAAACCACATTACACGAACGAAAGGAGTGATAGTCAATCCGAAAGAAGACCATTGTATCAGAGACGTAAACAACCCCACGCGATGTTTTGCAAAGAAAATGGTAGATTGAACATTAAACCTGCTGACTCGTGGAAATCCATAAAAGCATATCGAAAATCGCCCTATGAAATTTCCAAGTAGAGAGGATTAATGTGTCCTGTAATTTTTTGAAACTGCGAGTGACCACAGCAAAATCACACACGCACTGCGAATGTCCCGGCCGCGAGTGTCCAGAAAAAATACAACAGATATTCGATATGTCCTCCGCTTCCTTGTAAATAAAGTGCCTGAGTCTTCTCTTAAAATTTTGTCATATTGTGTATTCATGCGTCTCCAATAGTAAAGGTCAAGAGGATTTTAATGTGCGGCCGAGCAGGCCAAAGCACAGGTCCTCTTCGACCTACCTGTTTCCAAAACGGCTCAAGCGCTTTTGCATTGCGCTGGTAGAATGTGTGGTGCGGCATCCTGCGTGAATCATCTCTTAATGTGCGTGGATTTTCACGTGCTTGGAAATGTTCGTTACGTATATTTGTTGTTTCAGATTTACTAAATGCTGCTTCATCAGTAAATAATAACGCCACAGGAAAGTTGGAATTGCGTTAGATTTTCCGATTCATTCATTTGCAGAGATTTTTTCTACTCGAATTTTCTTGAATAAGGTGCAGTATTTTATCTTCCAAATCCGGATCGTCAGATTTTGCAGATTTTAACGTACCGGTATCCCGCAATCGTTTGTTTATTTTGTAAAAAGCACTGCTATATTGCATACAACACTCACTATACGCACAATTCTCGCATTACGCGCATTGCACACCCAATACACCCAAATAACATTCTAATTTAATATTTTCACTTCTTTGAAAGTTCCTCGTCGATTATCGGAATGATTCTGTTCTTCCAAAACTATTCTAACCTCTTGCTTCAAAATGTCTAAAATATGGCAGTGTAACGATGGAGAGTTCATTCCGAAAGAAAAATTTACGATACAAGGGAATGGTATTGAGAAAGTCAATAGGCTGTGCACCAGATATGTTTAAAAAGAAGCGCAAACCTATTTTGCACAATCTTCAAACTTTACATAGCTAGAGATTTATTAGAAATGGTCATTGGAAAAGTGGACTTCCTGTTTACTCGATGGGTTTCGGAAATATTTCAATTTTTCAAGCTGTATTGTCTTCAGTTTTTACGACTGTAACATGTTTTAAGCAAGGAAAGGAAAAAATTAGAAAAATACTCTAAGAAAACTGTAACACTGAAAAGAAGCACAACTATCGCATTTATTATTTAACTATATTCACGGAATAATAGGAAATATTAATTTAACATTTCATAGGAACTGTCGAAAAACTGACTATAAGTTTTTCGGTAAATATTCGTTTTTCATCACAAAATGTCAAATAATACACACACATGTACATGTTATATATGTTAGTATAAATACAATTTATCTCAATAAATTACAATCCATTGTATAATTTTTACATGATGAGTTATTTCTTAACACGTATCTCGTTTGTATTTATACTTTTTTCCGTAATTAACGTGCAAGTTTTAACATTACGTTAAATGACAATTATTAGATTGCGGATTTTTATGGACTTATAAGAAATTTGAAAATGAAAAAATGCAGAGAATGCATAATATATGCATGCGTTATATATTTTATTATATTTTATTATGTATCTTATTATTACTGTTATTATTTAATGCATTATATATTATCAGTGCATTTACATATTTTATATAAAATAATATATCGAAATATATAAAGTACTTAAAGTATAGTACTTATTCTAATGTTTAGTAAGTGAAACAATTGTCTACACTTACATTTCATTTTTTAATTATGTCCATAAAAATATGAATTTATATAAATATCTACAGTCTAACAATTATAAATACGAAATATTAATAAATATGGTTTACTAATACGAACATTTGCTACTAGGCGTTTGGTCACCTGGAAACGAGCCACCGCCACCCCCAAAGGAACCGACTCCTGGACAAAAAGAATCTCCAAAAGATACTGGAATCCCTCCTATCTGGACGCCTTCCAGCGCCGGAACCAGTCCAGTTCCTGAGAAAAAGGAATTTCGACCGGTGCAATTCGAAAGCCCTATTCTGAGCCGAAAAAAACCAGCGCAGCAAGAAGTAAGTTATCAAGAGACATATGTATGCTACGATTCATTTCGTTCGCCCACAAAATTTAAGAAGATTTAATAATCTCGTTTCCACCCCATTAAAAAATACAAAAATGTAAACGTTTTGTTGAGACGATCGAAATATAATGTTACTTAAAGGTTTATTATATTTATTTTTTTATTTATAATATTAGATGTATGAAAGGATCTTGTGCTATTATTACTACCTGCCCCCGGTCTACCCGCCCCCGGAAATTTCTATTTGTTTTAAATACATCTCAAAGAAACTTCAAATGGCTATAATCACATAGTTTCCTTGTTGAAACCCGTAAAACAATATATATAATGTACCAGTAATATAATGCCGTAAATGCACTTTTTTCACGAACACATTTTTTGTATTTTCATTAGTAAAAGGACTAAAGAATGAATTTGTAAATTAGTATAATTTTTCAGAAATAACATTTATTGTTGAAAAGCTTCAATAATTTCTATTAAGTATTAAGTATGATGTATTCTTCATCGATGTTACGGAACTTTCAGAAGCATAGCTTTTTTTTCGACATCTACTGATTACTATTGGTTTATAACTTTTTATAATAGACGCTTACTTATTTGATATGCTTTCTCAAATATTTAGTTTTGTATCTTGTTCATACACATCATTGCTTAATAATCTCTCATTTAGTTTCAAAGGAATATTTAACTATATCTGAATATTCATGTATAGTAATATATAATATTTCGAGATTTGTGAAGATTTATTTTATTTATATAATTAATATATTACATACATCATTGAATTAAAATTATGATTCAACTACTTTTGAGTTTTTGAAAATTTAAAATCATTTAAGTCTACTATTATTTTTATTAGCCATTAGTTGTATGAACGTTTTAACAACACGAGTCTTAATAGAAATCGGAATTGCTTTAGAAATTTATATCCCTTTATTGTTAACGCTCTGTCTCCATTCATATCATTTGTCAGAGTACACAGGAGGCCTCACCACCTTGGGAGACGGAAGAAGAAAAGAAAGAAACGTCACGAAGTTGTTATGAAAGCAGTACGCGAATTGTCAATTCGCATTCAGCACCTTCGCAAGGATTAATTTCATTAAGTTCAACACCTCATCTGCCACGTGCCCAGAATCCAACTATAACACTGCTCCAGAAAGCAAGAGGTGAAAGACAAATCTCAGAGTAAACAATAAATTTATATAAAAAAAGAACGAATAATGTTATTTTAAAATGATACGAAAGATCATTTAAATATAACACGCGGAAATATAGCTTCACTTAAGAAATTCAAAAAAATTTTACATGTACAGTTGCACGTACTCGAATTTATAAATACTTGAAATAGAATAAGCTTTTTAACATTGAATCAAACGACTTGAGCTTTTTCGAGAAGTTGGAAGGATTAATTTACTAAATGATATGTGAAGGACTTTTCGAAAAATTACATTTGATTGTAATCACGAAGAACATAGTGAAATAGTAAAATAGTAAATCTTGTAATAAAAATTTAAAAAATACGTTCTGTAGATTTATGTCAGTTACGCCTATATATATACATATACATAAGCTGCAAATTTCATTAAAATTGATTAATGCAGAAACAAGCCGTAGCCATCGAAATCTGCAAATTTATTGCAGTAATAAGCTAAAAGTAGTGCTAGTAAAAAAACTGCAATTTTCACTATTTTTAATCGTTTGAAGCTCATAGCAACGTTAACCGATTTCGATAAAATGTTGAGCATGTATATAACTGATATAAATTTACAAAACATATGTTTAAAATCTTCATAGCAGCCTTGTATATGAAAGTTGTAAAAACGCAGCTGTACTGTTTTCTGCGCAATTCCAACAAATTACGATTTTTTTCGAAATTCTTTTATACGTCATCTAGTAAACTAATCCTTTCGACTTTTCAGAACAAAACTCTTTTGGTCTGATTTTAAAAAACTTATTCTGTTTTAAAGGATGTACGGTTACGAGTGACAGTAATTGTATACATTTATAAATGCATGAACAAAAAGAAATAAAAAATATATAAAAAGAATATATATATATTAAATATGTTATATAATTACATGTTATACATTATATTGCATACACGAAACAATTATTATTATATAACAATTATATGTTATATATACATATATAATAGTTATTATATATATATCTTTTTTATATATTTTTTATTTCTTCTTGTGAGGCATTTATAAATGTATACAATTACTGACACTCCTAATCGTACATCCTTTAAAAAGATAACAGAATAACTTTTTTAAAATTGAACCAATAATGATTGTTATATATCCATTTATCTCGGAACACGCGATTCACTCGGATACAATTATTGGGATCCTTTATAGTGTTTCTGAACGTTAGCTCCGACCAAGTAATGGTCAGTTATCGTGAAGAGTAATGAATGAATTGTCCCTTTCACTCGTTTACTTGATATCGTCGCGATCAGTATTTACAACATAGGCTACAGATGCTTAGCCATGTCGAGTTACATAAATTACAAATTTTGTAGAGTTTTAAAAAGTTATTACAAAGAATTTCCAATTGTCTGGACATGAATTCTATAAGGTGTATCTCACGTGTTCCCTTGTTTCTCATTCTTGCACTCAATGTATTCATAGCAGAGCGATTCAAAACCAGATAATAGCGATCAATTTATAGAATGTGGTCGTTAACAAATTTTAAATTACAATATATATAGAAAAAAAATATTTAACAGGTTAATGATGAATTATCCTATCTCAACAAAGTAAAAAAGAAGTCTAGATGTTTGTAAGAATGTGAATAATAATATTGTAGGTAGTTAGTTTTCAGACAGACTACTGATTTAAAATCGATGTATGATTGTAATAGTAACCATATATGTAGTAACTTAGAGCAAGGACAAGGAAATGATGGAAATTGGAGCGCTAAGTTCGTTTATTCGTTTAAGCAATACTCAAACATACAGCTGACTACAATTCACTTCCGTCTTCTACAACTGCTTAACATCCTCTGTCCGTCTTCCACTGCTTCACCTCAACTTCACAGCTTCACGTCTTGCTTTCGTCTCCCCCAACTGCTGATCGACTGACTCCTTTAATATCCTCTCCTCGCCTGACCTTTTTTTTTTTTTTTTTTTTTACGTGGGGAAATCCTCATGGACACCCGGCCGCCCTCTGGGCGGGCGGCGGGTAGTGTCGGACTCTTACCGACTAAAACCCCACGGCGGTCGTCCTGACGGTTTTCAGGAGCGTCCCGGTTACTGTCGTTAATCACTTCCCAGGGCGCTCCCTCGTCGCTCTCCCCGAGTTGTCGTTGGGGAGGCATCCTGGTTTTCTTCTTGGTCGCTTGGGGGTGACCACCAGCCCCCTAGCGCCGGCGATCCTGGGCCGTCGTGCAATTCCGGGGAGGAACCCAGACTCTCCCCGGCTTGGCGGCTTTTCTTCTTCGACACGCGCGCGCTCTTCTACGACAGCGGCGGCGGTGGTGGTGCCGCGGTCGCGCGGCGGCGTGTCGCTGTTGTTGTTCCTTCGCTTGTTCCTCCTCCTCGTCCGCGGGATATCCTACACAGGTCCCCGCGTTTCTCCCGGCTCCTCTCCGCCCGCTCCTTCGCAAGCATGACCCGCTCGCAGAAGGTGCGGACGGCGGCCAACTCCTGTGGGCCTCTCGTAATCGCCTCTACGAGTGCCTCGGGGGCCAACCTGTCGCCTATGGTGAGGCGTAGCTCGCGGCGCGGTACCTCCCACGCTGGACAGCGTTCCAGCGTGTGCTGCGCCGAATCCTCCTCCTCTTGGCAGTGGTGACAGATGGAGGTCACCTCCCGCCGGATCTTCTGCAGGTAGTCGCCAAACACGCCGTGGCCGGCGATGATCTGCGTTATCCGATATGTCAGCGGGACCCCGCCGCGGTCCCTCCATGCATCCCAGTTGGGGAGGACGGCGCGCACGGTCCGGTGAGGCCGTCTGGTGACCTCCTCGATTAGTTGGGCGCGCCATCTCTCCCAGACCCTGTGCCACGTCTCTCTCCACACGTCCTCGAACGGTCGCTCGCCGTCCGAACCCAGGGCCCTTCGGTGATTGTACACCTGTTGGAGGGCCAGGGCCTGCAGTTCGAACGGGGGAGACGCGGCCAGCACGGACGCCGACGCGTGGGATACCGTCCTGTATCCCCGCGCTATCCTTATTGCGGTCGTCCTATGCAGCCTCCGTAGCAGGGTCAGGCTGCGGCGGTTGGCTGACAGTTCTTCGGCCCATACGGGGGCCCCGTAGAGGACCCTCGATCGGATGACTCCCTGGTATAGGCGGCGCACTCCCGTCTCCGCTCCCCCCAGGTTCGGCAACAAACCGCACTCTCCTCGCCTGACCTACCCCTTCTCTAACCCCCAGATGTGCCTGACTCATTCCTAAACAATTCGCCCTTATTTACCCCGATGTTGTAATGGGCTATCGGTGTAATCCATTAGCAGGTAAATCCCCTTTAATTACCCTGACGTTGTAATGGGCCTCAGGTATAACCCATTGTCAGGTACGTCCCTTTTCCCGATACTACATATATGTTGTGGATTTTGGAAGTCAAATTCCAATATAAAACACACGAATTCCTTACAATATAAATTTATATGATAATATTAGGTCGCCAGGAAAGTTCTTTTCGCGTTCACCGCTCGGGGCCTTATTTCGTTCTGCTTAAGTAAACAAACCATCAGATCACTCTACCGTCAATCGTGTGGTCACTAGTTATCCTCTGGTAAGACAAGAGAACAGTTGTCGACGTTAGTAGAAAGTGTATCGAGTGTTTTTTGCGTGGTGAAATATGGAAGACCAAAAGATGCATTTTTGTCACGTTATGTTTTACTGCTTTAAAAAAGATAGTACGCCTATTATTATTTGTGACGTTTATGGTGATCGGTCTGTAACTGTTCAGACAGTCCGGAATTGGTTTCGGAGGTTTACAGCCGGAAATTTTAATCTGAAAGGTGGAGATCGCAGCGGACGTTCATCCACCACTAATACTGATCTTATCAAGGCCTACCTCGATGAAAACTCAAGGTCTAGTGTTCGTGAAATAGTAGATACTTTAAACATTCCGCGAACAACGATTCATGAGCATTTAACAAAGCTTGAGTACGTTAATCGCTACGAAGTGTAAGTCCTCCATTAACTGACGGAAAGCAATCTCCTGAATTGAATCTTGACATGCGATTTGCTAATTCAACGCAATAAAAGAGTGCCATCCTTGAAAAAGTTAATTAAAGTTGGATTCTCTACGACAATACCGCGCGCAAGCGATCTTGGTCGAGTCGAGATAAGTGTCCTCTTAGTGAAAAATGGCATTATGGGCATACATTATTTTAAAAAAGTACACAGAAGGAAATATATTTTATACTTACCTCCTATTTAAAAAATGAAAAGAACTTTCCCGACAACCTAATATAATTACTAATTAATGGCTTTATTACAATTTTCTTATAATACTTTGTATTCTAGCCTTTTTATTTGTTTCAAGGCATTTAACTTTAAACGTTTGGGGAGTAGAGAAAGTGTAAACACTTTCGGAATACGAATGATGAAAAATTTTGGAACACAAACTACGAGCGATGCTGTGATAGACGCGCATCTCTTGGGAGATTTTTGAACAGTAGTCGTGACTGTAGCATGTGCCAAAAATATAACGCCAACTGGTGTAAATAAAATGGCAACGCCGCTAGAAGAGTAAGTAGGTAAGAAGTCGACTGTTTTGTATTTAAAGATATTTAGGAGTGTCGCATACTATTATATGCCCAAAAAGGTAAGAAGTAAGTTAGATAAGAGAGCAAAGAGAATATCTGTAAGGATATGTAAAGAACAGCTTACAGAATATATGATCTAAAAAGTAAGGAAATACAGATAGTGAGGGCGGTAAAGTTTAATAAACAAGTCAGGGACTCTAAGCTATTAGAGGAAGGTGGATATGAAAGTGACTTGGGAAAAACAAAATATGTTGAAGGAAGCACAAAAGAATACTGTGAGGATGAAATACAAATAAACACCGTCGATTGAAGGCATGGAAGAAGACGTAGAGACTCAACATTAAGAAGTTAGTGATAGTATGCGTGATGATAACGTACAGAACAGGAATCACATGAGATAACATATAAAGGAAAAACCACCAGAGTTAGAACAGTTGCAAACAAAGGAAAGAGGACAAGAGCGAGGAATAGGGAAATGGAACAGTCAAATAATTTGATGTTATGTAAAATATTGATTTCTAACAATGAAGATGTGGCAATAACTTCAGGAGAAACAGAAAACTTGAAGGAGACGATGGATGAATAAATAATGTCCATGAAGCAGAATAACGTGTGGAACTTGGTACCGAGAAAAACTCACATGGGAGTTATAAAGAGCAAGCAGATATCCCATGTCAAATTCCATGTCCTCAACAAAGTAGTACTATATAAAACTCGATAAGAGTACATTGTGAGGAATCCTTTGCACCGGTAATAAAACTAGAGACTGTTAAGGCTATATATCAGCATTAGCCATTATATATAATTTAAAAATTAAGCAGTTTGATGTAAAATGCACATATTTACACAATAAGATAAACGAAGACATTTATGTTACAATATGGAATAACTCCCAGGATTTACAATGGTTCAAGATAAAGCCTGTAGTTGAATAGAAGTATATATGGACTACCCTAGCCAGAATATCATTGGAATCAAAACATAAATAATGTTCTTAGGAACGAATGGATTAGGAATGTCAAGATTAGAGGAAGACCCTTGCGTTTATAAAATTTAGAATAGAGATAGTATATTATTACTATATGCATATATTGTGTGTACATGCGCATATGCATGCTAAGTCAAGTCAAGGAGATTAGAACTATTTCTAATATATGACGTCCTATGACATTAAGAGGAATTAATAAGCAAATAGAGTTACTTCAGAACCAAAATATTAATTTCTTAAACATTAAGATCGAGGAGGATGAATTAGGATTAAGTTTGTTCCAGGCACATTATACAGATAAGATTCTTAATACAAATTAGCGCGATAATCTCGCAAAGGTAGATACGCAGATGTATCGAGAAATGCTTGGACATCTGTTTGTAGGCTTAGGGCCTAACATATCTTTCTGTATAAGCCAGTTATTTCAATACAGCCAAAACCCCAAAATCTATCCATTTAATGGCATAAGATCATAGATTTCACTACAGAGGAGTAGGGTATAGCATAAACGCGAGCACAGAAGAATATAGAGTAAGAATATTGTAATACAACCGTTAATTTCAGCAATTATGTTAAGTTCAAGGAATTCATGTGACTTTTTATTAGATCAATGTTGCCATTTTCCGAGTTTTTGCGCTTGTTTCGCGGGTTCCGAGTAGGGTACATGAGTCTGTATATATAGTTTTCTATTTTAATTATATATATATATATATCTTTAATTATATATTATACATATAATATTAAATATAATTACTTAATATTATATAAATGTATTATATTTATATTTTATATTTTGTACATGAAACTCACTCAATTCACAAAACTCTTAAGTACACTATGGAACTGATGCATATAATAATCAAGTGAATTATATACAGGATGATAAGTCTCATATTTGAAGTGTTTATAGTGCTTGCTGAGAGTCTAATCTGAAATAAGACAACGTCTAATCAATGAAATTCTATTCTAAAATCTTAAAAGCAATCCTTTCAATGTAAAATCAACTTTTATCATTTATTAGCGTTCCATATCCTAATCATATTTCGCTTCTGACGCAGAGGAATTTTCACTACAAAATACAATGTTGTAAACACAAGGTTATTACTAATGTCAATAAAAATCTTTAGTATTTATCCAGTTAGGTATTTATTATTCTCATATTGTTAATAATGTCCATTATTTTTCTAATATGGAAATGACAAATATGTACTTTGTGCGTGACCTTGCCAATGGAAACACATGCAGCCCGTAACTTGTACGCAGAAAAATGCCAACAGACACATTCCATCTCCTAACCATATATAAAAGCTTTCACAACGTGTATGTAAATTTGATTATTTTGCGTCATGTCATACTAACGTCGGGTGCCCGCGATTTGTTTCTGTTTCTGTCGCTGATACGGAAGAACGTGTTTCGAGGATGGTAGAACAGAATCTAAGAACTCGAGAGCCTCCAGTGGCTGTGGATATCAGTTAACTATCGATTCACCGAACTCTACCCTCTATATTGTACTCTTTACTGACGTGGTTGAATTGGGTAGCAGGATAGCACAATAGCTATGGATGGTCAAATGAAAATCCTTACGCAACTATTGAATCAAGAAAGATTCTCCTTGAATTTCTTAATCAGAGCCTGTTAATAAATGGCTAAGTTGAAGTCTAAATCAAACCCTTGGAAAAAGGTAGACGAGACAAGGAAATCCGTCAGAATGGTCTCGATCATCCGACTTAAATCTTCTGGATTCTTTATGTGGGAACGCTTTAAAGACTTTGGCCTATTCATAACCGATAAATAATATGTTGGATTTACGATAACGAACAGAAAATGCGTGTTATAGAATACGTGGCAAGGAAAGGATATTTGAAATTCTACGTCGATGTATGATCCATAGATATATGTAGCAATAGAAGGAAGATATGTCGAATATCAATTATGAAGATCTGTACTACAAATAAATCTATGATTCTTTGTGTAAATTAAATGTGTTGCGAAGAGAATCAATTGTGATACGAAACGCTAGTAAATAATAAAAATGGATTTTATACTGAGAGCATTGCTTTTAAGGACTTACATCGATTAGACATTTTTATTCCTGGGTACTGTAAGACCTTTAAGTATGGGAACCTTTTGTACCACCCTGTATATTTACGTATAATAAATATTTTCAAACAAATTATCTGTTCTAAGCGAAATATTACCACTATAATTTTTAAATGCAATATTGAACTTGTATCGTAATAATCTTTCGTTTCTATTCGAATATTATTAACATTATTTCCTTTTTATATAACTGGTTTTCGCTTAAGAAAGTTATTTTATTTCTGTAACGTTACTTACTAATTTTTATACAAAAATAATTAATAAATAATTGTTTCATGCAATTTTAGAGGGACAATTACCGAAAGGAGCAGCCTATCTGGAGGAGACCGAAACGATAAAACGACCTCCGAGCGACGAAAAGCCGATAATTAGTCCAGGCGAGATCAGTGAGTACATTTTTCATAGATTCGTAACCGCCGAACATATATTTTATGACGTGTACCGAGCACGTAATTTGAGTTTAATCATACCTGTAAACTCTGTTTCGTGAATTCACCCGTGAATTACTTTTTAAAGTGTAATTTACTTGCATCCTGTGTTGTGTGAAGAATTCCCGTGAATGTTGACGTTACGCGTGGTGTGATAAATCATTCTTTACATTCTCGATAAAATTTGTGTGAAACGAGTCTTTCCCGGTTACCGCATTATGAAATTAAGCTGATGTTCGCTCAGTTTACAACGTGAAGAAAGAGTACGAGAGCGAGCCAGAAACAGAAAATGAACCGCCAAAGAAGATGGTCGATTTGGGTCCTCGAAAATTCAATGGTATTGGCCCAACATCTAAGGAGGGTATTCCTCTCGTTTTAAGATCGGTAGGTTTCTGCATCTGTCTCTGGTTAAGAGTTAGTGAAAAGTTTTAGAATTTAGGTTCATCAATGTATTAAGATTTCTTTAAACATATTATTAATCCCTTACTGTATTACCCACACACTTTTTACTCTATATCTTATGTTATTTAGAAATAACTAAATTTAAAATATGACTCTTTTATTGCAATATTAAATTTTAGCTCAAATAATTCTTAATAACTTGGTTTCCATATATGCTTATATCAACCCTCTATAACTAGATTTCTTTTCGTTTATGACAGAAAGACATTAAAAATTGTTCGTGATTTTCTACTTTATTGAATTTGAACTGCTATTACAAGGTCATTTGTTTCTGTATTTGGTTCTGTATTTATGCAATTTGAAATTGAATGCAGAAATTTGTAATATTTACTTAAATATTATGATAAATACTCTACTTTTATATATTTTTTTATAATAATGTGTATTCTGTAAATTTTTACATATTTAAATTTTATATGAACATCTGCAGTCTAGCGATAAACAAAGAAAATATAATTTAAATATAATTAATAAATAAAATATTGATTAATAATAGTAAAATTTACATGTATTAATATAATAAAAAAAATTTAACCGTTAATGTATTTTATTTACATGTCACATAGTGTTATAGAGGATCATGTACAATATTTGTAACTGTCACATTCATATGAATGTTTGCTGTATAGTTAAGTTAATTTAACTACAAGTAATTTTTTCTACATTATTATTTACTTTCATAAAATTTAATTTTATTCTATGAACCGCACCGTATTTATAAATACTAGAATCTTTACATCACAGTGTGGGATTAAATAAATATTAGGATTTGTGTAATATGTACATATATGTAGGGTGTCCCAATAAATTTTGATTACTTTGAATATCTCCGTTAGTTCTAGATGCATGGAAATTCTTCATTTATAAAGGAATATATTATTCTTTATTAATTCAAAGAACATAATTTATTATGTATCAATTATTAATTTGTTTATTTCTTAAATAAAAATGACGTTCAAAATTTTGGAAATCTTTCATTTAATAAAGTAGGAACTATTATTGGCATGTCTTATAGCTTCCTTTACATCATAAAAATTCTGTAAATAAAATTTTTCCATGTCTGAAAAGGCAAACCTTTAGAGTACTCAAAATTGTTGAGACACATTTTATATCTGCAAAATGAATTACACAATTTTAAATTCTAAAAGTAAATTTTTTTATCATACACAAGATTAAGAACAGAAGTAGTTAGTAAATACCAGTGCCAAAATTACTGAGGATCTGTTATTACGATAGTTTTACAAACAATTATTTAAATGATTCAATGACGCAAAAATGATTCAATTAAAATACATATGTACATATAATATTGAACCACGAAAATTATTTGCTATGCCATTTTAAAACTAATGCGTTTAGCTATGATATTTAACATTTTTTAACATGCTGTCGTTATGAATAAGAAACCTTATTGACTTTTATTTTAGAATTAATGAATTTTCTTCATGTTTGCATCATTTGATTAAAAAACTAAAATTTTAGGAAGTCAAGGAGAATAATCAAACAAAATGGTATAAGAAAATGTACGACTCGTTACATCGTGCAGACAGAAGCGGTGAGTTTGTGTGGCAAATATGTACTGCGCAGCTTCAATGCTTATACGAAACAATTGAAAGTTGTAATACCGATTAATATTACGAAAATGCTCAGCAGTATTTTCCTACTCTTTTTTCTTTTTAATTTTAACTAGTCTAACGAATAATATACACATAATAATGTTATGAAATAGTGATCTATTAGTAATGTTTGACATAAATTACATCTATCTCATTGAAGGTTATCATTCTTCTAAATAATTGTCTACTTTCTTTTTAAATTAATTAACATTTCGTATTATGACAAATTACATTCAGTGGCTTCTTGTAGTTACACAGTTTTCCGTGAATACATTTTTTATGTGAGTTTACTATAATTTAATTCTAACTAAAAAAATACCGTTACTTCTAAAAAAAAAAAAAAAAACCATTTTTTTTATTCCAATATTAATATCGAAACACGTCTTCAAATCTTTGCCTAAATAACGAATCATTATAAATTAGAGTAGATTAAAATGTATTAAAGTATTATTCGAATAAGAATTCCAATTCTTAAAACAAGCAAACTATCAGAAAATCATAAGGAGCTGAGATTAATATATAATCTCATTTTCAGATGACTACATAACCGTTCATTACAAACAAAGAAGAGGTGAATACACGCTCCAACGAATTCAACATATTACGATATAAACGAATACTAATAAATGAAATAGTTTAGAAAATTAACACAATCATGATAATGGTCTTCTTGTTCGGTCGAGATTTCGCTATTTTTAACCAGTTAACTGCGTTCGACGTGTATATACAGTGTCCACACAGTGTGTATTAAACGTATCGATAACTTACGTAACACGATATATACCATACGTTGGCTCACGAAAATCTTCGAATATTTCTTAAAACAGAATAACTTCTCTAAAATTGGTGTAGTTTTTTCGAATTTTTTATGTATGTAACAATATTGGAAATTATGTGGAACATGGGCGATTTCGTCGATTCCAATGACCTTGGAGCATGTTGTCAAGGTCATCAATCTGAACAACTTTTCCCATAAAAATATTTTTATTACTATACATATATTATATATATTTAACGATACGTAGCTTTTTGGAGTCTTGGTTAGATTAAAATGAAATTGTAATTAATTTCAAGTTATATTTGCGAGATCTGTAACAGGAAATATTAGTTCCCGTTTTTCGCCTCCAAATACGTTTTATGTTTTATGTATGAGCACCGTTGTCCGAATCAACAAAGTTCATTCTATGGCTTATCGCTAGATGTTTATATCCTTCCTCGTTTAAGTATTTATACGATTTCCAACGGTCAGACATAACTGGCATACCTGGTTTGCTCTATTCCTTAATGACGGTGACTAAGGTGGTGAAACTCCGATCGGAAACTAATATAATAATTATGTCCTTGTTTATGCGTTAAATTCTGCCAAAAATTCATTTCCCAATCACAAGACGATCTTTGTTAAATTTTTTCCCCTATTTTTATTGCAATAATTCGATTACTTCAGTTTCGTTTCGACAATTTTGTTTTCACTTCTTATTTACGTAGAATGTTTTTCAACCCACAAGATACATATATCTCGGCAAAAGCTCAGAGTACTGAGGTAGCCTCAGTATTATACGGTACGCAATGAAGCGGCAAGCTGTTTATTCACAAATATGTATATTGTGAAACGTTATTTCTCTAAGCACTAATTTCTAAATGTCTTCATACGTTTTCTATTTCGACCTTTGATACAATAAGTATCATAATATTTGAATAATAACTTTTCGCGATCGAACTTCATCATTCATTTATTGCATTTACTGCAAATTTATCATACCATGAAACACTTTTTGGCTAATCAAAAACCTATCAACTTTCCGTAATTGTTGCAGATATCCAAGAATTTATATAGCATCATGTCTAATAATGTATGCTAATACGGTTAATAATGAAACAGGTCTTCACGTCTCAATTTGTAAAAACAGATAGATAAAGCAGGGCAATTCAATTTATAATGGAATACCATGTATATAATGCAATACCAGTAAATTACCATAGCTATTCGAGAATATGAACAACTTATTCAATAAGAATTTATTTGTTGTCTTAAATTATTTAAATAACGGCATCCTTCGGATGAAAGCACGAACACGGGTAATGCTGCACGCACAACTGCATCTGTGAAACTGTAAGAAATATCTGTTACATTTTAATTAAAAATTAATATTATCAATATATTACGTTTGAGTTTGGGTTAATTTTTTTATCAAGTGAGTGCAAAACGACCTGCAACTTTTTTATTATTATCCCAGGCAATTGTTGCCGACTAGTTTAAAAAGACCAACCCAAACTCACACTCAATACATTGATAATATTCATTTCTATTTTAATTATAAAAGACATTTCTTACATTGTCGCATATGCAGTTGTGCACGCAGCTTTACTTAAGCTCGTTTCACCCTTGCGCGCATACATAAATAGAAGACATAGTAAGGGGCAAAATTGAACACACATTCGGGATTTTAATATAAATGGTATTTTATTCAATATCTGTATATAAAATACAAGAAAAGCAAAATATATGGTATTATATAGAATGTTTCGACTTCGTAAAAAATTTTATCGTTCATGTTATCATCACTGTTTCGGTAAATAAAAATTGTTTTTGTACCGCAATGAGAGCTGTCGGAATCAAATAATGTAAACGTGAACTTTGTTAACAACTAATGTTAATGACCGGGATCAGAATCGTATTAGTAATTAATCTGTTGTAGTTTCTACAACAAACCACATCAAAGCATCTTTAATATTTCTTAATGAAGTCATTATCGCGAAGCGTGATGAACAGTATTATCTTTCAACTAAAAAATGGTTTGTCAACAAACAAGTTGCTTGCGAAATCATTTTTTACCGAAACGATATTGTAGTGATGTCCTTACATCTTTTTGAGGCCATCCAACATTGTTATCTTCTACTTAGGAGAGAGGATTAAGATAGACACATCACCTCCGAAGTTGCAACAATCGCATCAATAACTGCAAAATTATTAGAAAATTATTAGATACGTGAAAGAAAATTAGTAAATAGACAGCTCGAAGAGCACTAAAAGATTTTCATTTTATGGTAATCGAAAAGAAAAGGAAGCCTGTTTTTTCAACGAACGATATCAAGGCCTGCCTACGTTTCGCACAAAAATATGACATTTAGACTATTAAACAGTGGAAAAATATGATTTGGTCTGAGAAATCTGAACTTAATCGATTTTTATCGGATGGACGTTTGTGGTGCTGAAAGAGAAGAAGTAAAACTAGTTTATTAACATGCCATGTTAAGCAAACAATTAAATTTGACGCCGGTTTGATTATGATATGGGGATGCATTACAGTATACGGTGTAGGTCCGTTACTTCGAATCGAGGGAATGATGAACTAATACATCTATAAAGACATTTTACAAAATAACTTACTGGAAACAGTTGAAAATATGCCGGTATCAGAGAGTGACGTCATATTTCAACACGACAATGGGGGTCATTGTCAATACTTGGGGTAGTATTGTATCAGGCTGTCCCAAAAGTAGTAATATAACAAAATGGATCATACATAATTCAATAAAGTAATATAAAATAAAAAATCTTAGCATCATTATTATCTCCTTGTAAAACGAAAGAAACTTTTGAGACAACCTATAATATTAAGAATATGAAAAGTTGGTTACAGGTTTAGCCCTTCCAAACCATAGAATGACCTGCTTAAAGCTAAAAAATAAACCCTATAGAAAATGTCTGAGGATATACAAACATGTAGTTGGTAAATGGATAGGATGCTCGCCCATGAACTTTAATGATTTATAGTGTCACGTCTCGCGCTGCGCACGCGCCGTAACGAAGGCTAAAACCTACCAATAGCGCGAGTAAGCGTTTCAATTCGAAAAATAAAATTTAACAATTTGGTTAGAAACCGAATTCGAGCTTCACAAACTGCCACATGACGACCCCCCCCCCCCCTTCTACGACAGAGCAAACTATAAATAAGCGCAGCAACATGGAAGATTTATTCAGATTATTCAGATAATTCCTTAGTTCAGAATAATTAATTTCTTAGTTCTGTGTGATTAGTTCCTCAGTTCTTGGTGATTGATTCCTTGGTTCTTGGTGATCAGTTCCTCAGTTTTGGCAAGTAATTTCTTGGTTCATAGTGATTAGTTCTCAATTCCTTAGGCTCTTAATATTTCAGTTTCTTTGGCTTTTAACTCTTTAGTTCTTTTAGTTCCTTAGCTCTTAGTTCCTTTATCTCTTAGTTTTCTCAGCTCTTAGTTCTTAAGTTCTTTAATACTTTAGTTCTTTAGTTTTTAGTTCTTTGTTTCATTTAGTTCTCAGTTCTTGTCGGTTTTGTTAATCGACGTGCTTGTATTTGTCAATTTGTAAATTATTGAAAATCACTTAAAGTCAAATTTTGTAATTAGTAAGAGTAAAACGTATTGCGAACAATTGTAATTTCGAGTATTCTAGATTTCAACGATAACTCTGTTAATAACCAATTAGAATCAGAATAAACTTTTGTTGTGGAAAATATTCGCCTAATAATATAATTAGATTAAACGAACATTTATTTTCACCAACTTTGATCCTCTCCCGTGCCAGTACTCCTGCGCGTAGCAGGTTAGCCGAAACGTGGAGTTTAATTGGTAGGCGCATTAAACATCGGTCAACGCTACCCACTGATATTTAATTGTCGACAGAATTATTAAGGAATACGACAATTCGGGATCATCGAAAAGATAAACGACAACAAAAAAATTTAACTGAAGCAATCCTTAGATTGTTTCTGGTGGCAGCAACTACCATTTATCCGAATTTCAAAATTTAACGGCAACGTAAACAGAACAATCGAAATAGAAACGTAACAATAGCAACGATAGCAGGAACAATTGTATTTCATCACGCAGGAATATTAGGAGAATATTACATCAAGCATGTTAAAATGTGTTCGAGAGGTTACTAAATATTAAGTTTACAAACAACTACTGCTTTCGTTTAAAATTGCTTGCGGTGCAAAACTGATTTCACGAAAACAATTTTTATTTACCGAAAGAATCATTATAGCATGAACGATAAAATTTTTTAGGTATATAAAACACCATGTATTTTGCTTTTTTCGTATTCTACATGCAAACAATAGGTAGAAACTTCGACTATGTGTTCAGTTTTGCTCCTTACTATAAGCGATAGGTTTTGCTGAGTCATTCTATCCAACCGCTGGTAACCAATACAGATGCCGTCACGGATGCACAATGATAAAGCAGAATCCGCTGTTTTGATACCGATTGTTTTTTATAAATGTCTCAGATATGTGTTAAAAAGTCATTGAAACCGGAGAGAACGTAACGGTTCTACAGTTCCACTATGTAATTACCCAAATATGTTCTGTAGATTTATGTCAGTTACATACAGAATGTTCGGCTACAGATATAAAAAAATTTAAGATGGTTTTTCTTGAGGCTAAAATAAGATGGACAATAAGAATAAAAAATGCATTTCGGCTTTGCTTTTTAGTTATTGGAAATTAAAAGTTAGTCGAAATATCCCTTTGCGCGAGCAAACTTTACACAAACGAAACTAGGTCAGTCCAAGCAACGACGTACACAGGAACCCTCACATCGAACGATAAATGGGCAGCAGCTTACTTCGTAAAAGCCGTAGAGAGTGATGTGATCGAATAGATGTGAATATTATAATGCGCCATTGCACATGATCATGATCATTATCAGTAATTTGTGTGAAAAGTGTGTTTGGTTCATGCAAGACAGTGTTCGATCACATTTAGTAGCACCTCAAAAATACTTGATGCATACCCGCGGACAGGACGGTCGCAGTGCGTGTATGAAATTTGTATAAATATTGTGTTATTTATTAATTATTTATAGAGGCAAAGGATTAGAGGAAACAGTAATCCTCCTTCCTCGAAAATTCCATGAAACGGTTTTCGATATTATAGATTTTATTTTAGATCTGTTATAGATTTTAATGAGTTTTTTAAATATTTAATCTACGATTTTTCATACGAAACGTTGAGCAGAATAGTTTACGTCTTCGAATGTCATAATCTTCTTCTCTATTTGTACGAGGTAAGTTACTGGCCATGTATCGTTCGATTTGAGGATCGCTGTTCCAGCTGCTCAGACTTGACCTACTTTCGTTCATGTAAGAAGGTTTGTTCGCGCACAGGGATATCTCCCCTGATTTTAAATAATCAACAACTAAAAACAAATCTAAAATTGCATTTAAAAATTTTTTTATATTTACATTATTCTAGTTTCAAGAATCACTCCTTAAATCTTTTTAGACCTGTAGGCCCTGTATGTGCTGAAATTTCATCGAAATCGGGTGATGCAGAAACGAGTGGTATAGACCGATATTTTTAAAGTTATTGCAGTAATAGGCGGACAGTCATGAAAAACTACGATTTTCACCATTTTCTATCGCTTGTACATAGCAACGTTAGTCTATTTTAATAAAATTTTTAGCATACGTATATTAGCGGTAATATATTTTCGGGGCGATATATGTAATGACAAATAGCTCTTTAGTATTTAGTCTTACGTTAATTTAAGACCGGGCTTTTTAACTTATGGTCAGATTTCAGTAAAGCCGAATTTACACTGTTTCATTTTGGAGGAATAGTATACATTCGGCTTAAGGACCTCGCCAAGGCGCTTGAGTGAATGTTTGAAAAATCGGCGACTCGAAATTACCCAGCCATGCGCTATCTATGCGTGAGGTAGTTCAATAATGGCAAGCGGTATAATGTTGCATTGGTAAAGAACAAAGACTTTGTTCAAGGAATCTGGCCACGAAGTAGGGAAAGCAGTGGTGACTTTTGGCAAGTAGACTGTGAGGGACTGCCCGGCACTCAGAGCTTTTCCGGCAAGCTAAATCAATCTAATTGGCCCAGCCACTTAAAAAAATGGATTCTATACAAACCGTTTACATTGAAACCAAGTTCAAATGCCTCGAAGGCCCATCTAGCTCGAACTATCTTGGGATTCTCTCTTGAGCAATTTTTCGGAGATCTCACAAAGGGGGTTTTTTTCTCTTCCCACTCCTAATCCACGCCACTATCGATTGATCGTCATACTACTGTTTCTGCTTGTCAGTTGCTTATAAGCTCCTTGCGATTAGCAATCCAAGTCTATTCGAATGATGAATAACAGACGAAGGATAAACAAGAAATACACGATTAATATTAAGCACTTAGTATCGTAATGATGAAAAAGTACACATATTTGGTTGTTAATATCTAAGAGAAACCCAAAATTTAGTGATTTCATTTATGTTTGTCAACATTTCCATAACATTTTTTTACTTTTGAGACTATTTTTTAATCATTCGAAAAATTTTTTATACTCATTTGATCAAACACTCTAATTTAAAAAAAGATTTAATAAATATGCTAGTAATAAAGAACAGCTAGCGAATTTAAATCTTAAATAATGAATAATTTATTAATGCCAACCTAACCTATGACTTATCTGCTGAAAAACTGCAGACATTGTTGTTTCTGCTACAATGAGCGGTCATGAGCGGCGGACTTGATGACTCTGGCGTGCCGTGTGCGTTATAAATTTGCAGCAGGCCCTCGAGAAGTTCTTCGTCCCCTTGTGAAGGGTCTTTTCTCAACAAGCAGACAGTCTTGGCCTAGCCTCACGAAATAAAGAATACCGCTTCCGATCAACTGTAAATTATAAGATCGTGCGGTGGAAAAACTATTTTATTTGCATTTTATATACTTTTCTACCAATAAATAAAATCATTAAAAAAATTTAAACGCGAAAGCGTTTCTGTTAAATATTAACATCCAAACATATGTATAGTATTACGATAGAAAATTTGCTCGTCATTATGATATTAATTATTATTTATATTACTCTGTGGTAACTCTGGACAGTCCTTTGTTTCGTAATAAATTTTTTTTATATCATTATTTTTCGAGGAATGAAGATCGAATTTATTTTCTAAATGAGACTATATATTTTTCGTCAGATCATTCGATAGCGCTTCTAAAAACGAATTCAATAACCTTACATGTGTACGACCGATTCCAAGTAGTTTTTAAGATATTGAACTTACAAATTTATTGATTTTCGGGGAAGAAACTTCATTGCAATGGAAGGTACAGATAATGGTCTTCTTAACGTCTAAAATGCCATGTGCTAGGCATTCTCCCTTGAAAAAGATACAAAGTCTGACCCAAGAGCGGCAATTTAGCGTAACATAGATTGGATTGATTTTCGGTGGATCTCTCACTTTATCCTTCAAAGTGCAAAGTTATCTACAGGAATTTCTAACATGTATAACTAACATATATCTACAAAAAGTATTTTTTAAAATTTCACTGCAGTCTGTAGATAAAAAAAAAAGTAGTAGAGAATGATCTATCTTACTATTTTCTTCACGATTCTGATCAATTGTAACTTTTTCGAAACTTTGTTTACACATCAGCCCCCTAAAAAGTAAGTAAAGTAACCTTCCAAACTTTTCAAAAGAATTTATATTTGGTCCAATGTTAAAAAAGTTATTCCGTTTTAAAAAGTATTCGAGTACTTTCGTGAGCCAGAGTACATTGTACATAAATAATCGGTGTTAAATAGGAGTGTGCGAATACCAGAAATTACGAGTTCTCGGGCTTTGTATGGGGTCGGATAGAGCAGGATACTGAAAAGTTGCTTCACATATAAAATGCAATGATGGCACAATTCGGGAGCTCATATCGCATTCGGGGCAGTATTTTCCAGGTAAAAATTATTAAATTTAAAAGAGTTTTCATACGTTATCGTGTAATCAGAAGTAACAATCCATTTAAATCGAAGACGAGTCTGAAAAATCATATCTCGAATGCAGTATCGGCTTCCGAATCGTAAATCGGCTTCTGAAATTACGCGTACGCAAACATATTTATGTGCCAGGCAAACTTTCGGGATCCCGCGCGAACCCGACCATTATTTTCGATTACCCGCATACCCCTAGTATTTTAACCATGCTAATCATC